>VWYI01042587.1:30886-252532 GCA_013399455.1 Anthoscopus minutus | reverse complement strand
GTGCGCGGTTCGCCGCGCCCTGGGCCCGCTCTCCGCCGGGGGCTCGGTCCGTGTCCGGGCAGAAGCGCTTGGAAGGCCCGGGGATTGCGGTGAGAGGAGCTCAGTTCCTCCCTGCCACGTTCCCGGGGCTTTGGGCGTCAGCGGGGCCGCAGCGGGGAAAGGAGCGCGTGGGGGCAACGGCGGTGTGGGGTCCGCGTCGAGAAAAAAGGTGTATAAGTGGAGGAAAGAGAAAGGTGTAGCAAAAGCTTGTAAAGAGTAAAAGCATTCTGAAACGATTTAGTGTCTGTAGCAGAAGGAAGGAGTGATGACGTGTGTTCCTACAGTTAAACTATGCTGTTAATTTTAACGGGTTGTTGTGAAAGCCAGAAAGGAAATGGCTTAGAAGAGTTAGTGGAGGGAAAACCGTCGGTGATTTGTTATACAGAACAGTCCGAACGCAATCGGGAAGGCATCGTTAATTAGACAATGAGTCTGATGGGTCTGGTGAGTTTTATGGACTTTGATCTGAACCAGTGGTTTTGGTTTTATTTTTAAGTTTTACATTAGTGTGTGATAGTCTGATTCCACAGTGTGATTTGATTGTTCTTTCCTCATGTGGAGAATGTGTTTAAAGCTTTCATTAGAGTAGTGAAATAGAATAATTTTTATGTTTTTAGAAAAGTGTCATTTCACCAGAGTGGGAAATGCGTATGGAAAGTTTGCTTAGTGGTTGTGCTGTTGGCTTTCACCTCTAGAAGCTTTATGGTTTTACCACAAGCTCTAATTACAACTTCGGACAATTAATTATGAGGTAGTTTTCATGTCTCACAGCATTGTCTCTTTTGATCTTCCCTAGTCAACGCAAAGGTGGTAGTCCTTGCAGAAGGATGTTCATAGACATACTCAGTTATGCTTCAATAAGGTATTGCAATTAGGGATCATTCCAGCAGCCAGGGTTTTGTCCCAGCTCCTTCCTAGTGACGTGTACTGAGTGAGGAGGTTCGGAGCTGCTGGGGTTATTCGTCCTGTATGTTCACAAGAGATGTAGTCATGTGTTAAAAGGAGGAGCTCTGATACATGATGCACCTGGGCTAATGTACTGATTCATGAGGTGGAGTTGCCTGAATACTGCTGAACTGCATATTTGACTGTGTGCTTTGTGTAGTTTCATTTTGATTCTTAAGATGGAAGTGTGATCCCAAGGAAGAAAACATAAAGGCAATATTTGGGAATAGCTTATAATAATGTAAGAAAAAATACAAATAATTGATGTTATGAAAGTATTGCTTTAGATATGAAAAACGAGCTTCTAACCTGTCATACATGCTTAAACTTTCTCTTTTTTCTCTTTAAAAAGCGGTATCGGCTAACACTGTGGTCTTGAAGATCTTACGGTTTATAATTAAGGCCTCAGTTAAAAAGCAGTTGTACAAGATAAGCAGTTGTAAGTTAAGTTTGGAACAGAAGTATGTTTAAATATTAGTTTCAACAAGCTTAAGTCTTTATCTAATTTTTTTCCAGGCTACTGTTCCTCTGAGTCACCTTATCAATGCCTTTCATTCACCAAAAAGCTCCACAACTTCTGCCAGCAAAGCATCCATACAGCCTATCCAGAGGGAAACCTCTCCAGAGCATGATCCTCAGAAGAGTGAGGTATAAAAAACCTTTTGAAAAAGTGATTGTTTAACTGATGTTAAATCTGAATAATATCTGCTTAACTGAATGTAATATTTGACTAGTCTATAAAATAATGTAATGTGACTAAATAAAACACGCTGCTAACATGCAGAATGTATCTTTTTGGCAGAACTGCAGTCAATCAATGTTTTGCCAGTAAGGAGTCTACAAAAATACAGTATTTAATTAAAAAAAAAAGAGCTGGTACTTGTCTCCGTAGTACTTTGCAAATGAGGAAGGGATTTGTTTTCATTAAAATGATTCTTTCTGTAAAGTAGCAATAAGTTTTCTGTTAATAAACCCTACATTATCTTTTTATTTTAAGTTCTAGCAAAGTTTATTTCATTATTGCTTGTGAGAAAATGGTAACTTAAGATGGGTTGAGGGTTTTTGAGAGATTAAATGGCATAGTCTCATGTTTGGTTTTATTTTTCTGTTAAAATATCTTATTGTTGGGTGTTTCTTGCTTTTGACATTGAAAATGAAACAGAGTGCCAAGCAGTATTAGATATTGCCATTTCTCTCTCAACTAATTTTTTAACAAGTTTTGTAACTAAGCACTTTTTTGGGAGGAAAAACATGTTACTTAGTGACTGCAGAACTGTGGAAAGCAGTTGTATTGCTTCCCTCTGTGTTGTGATTCTGTTGTTGGGTTTTTTGTGGGGTATTTTGGTTAGGTTTTGTGGGTTTTTTCAGTGTATATTTGCTTCTGGTGCCATTGGATATTTTTTCCCTGGGGTAATCTTATGTAAATTGTGAACATTTATTTCTATTTTTCAGTCTGTATTTAAAAATTTAAGAGATCTGGGATTGTCTGATTTGAAAGCTAACCAGTTCAGAGAGTTGGTGACCAGGCTACTTCCTGGCTACTGTACAGAAAGCAAAGTCTCTTCACAGTGGCACACATCATACGTCTCTGCTCAGTCCTTCTTTGAAAATAAACATGGTATGTTTGGGTGAAGTGTTTATGAGAGTTGGTGAGAGTTAAATTGTGAAGGTGAATACAGTTATTCATTAGTTTAATCCCTTGTGCTGTAGATAATTTGTAGTTAAACATACTTAATAGAAAGCGTATGAATGTATTTTTTGTTGTATGTGGCTTGTGTCTAAACTTGGGAAATTTAGAAAATTCAACAAATTGTTTCTTTGGATTTCAACTTGTTTGCTGTTAAACTTTTTTTAACTTGGCTATAGTACAAGTGCATTTCTCTTAATGATGAGCATGAGCTGTGACTTTTTCCACTGGCTTGTTTCACCAAGACATTAGATTTTGCTAATCTACTTATGTCACAGATGACTCCAGTTTACATTTTTATCAATTTGTTGCTTGAAGCAGTGTGATGTGGAGATATTAATTAGAAAGGAATTCAAGGTGGCAAACTGTTAACACTTCATGTAGACTATTTCATTGCTGAAATAAACAAGAATAGTGCCTTGCAGGTGAAGATGTTTTGTTGGAAATAGTCTAAAATGAAGGAAGCGAGACCATTGCAGATGCTTAAGAATGTATTACAGAAAGAAATTTATAGCTGGTATCTGAGATATTGCCTATATAGTACTGCAGTAGGGAGAAGGAGTGTTAAGAATAATATTGCAGGGCTGCTGTTAGAGAAAAAACATTAAGTTGCATTGTGTTGTGAGATACCAGAAAAATAGCTTGGTGCCAATTGCCTGCAAGCAAACAAGTAGTTGGAAATGCTTCAAACCTTTGTTAGATATTCTGGTAATTTGTTTAATTAAAGATGCCTGGAGTACTCTAGTGAAATAGAATTAGTGTTTCAAAAACTAAAAAACAAACTGAGCAGGAAGTAATGTTGCGTTGCCATTTAAGATTGGATGTATTTATACTTTCTTGTATCTTTTTGCAGGTTTTGTGGATGTTTTCAGTGCTTTACGCTCATCTTGTTTGTACAGACAACATCCTAATCCCCTCCAAAATTTCTGTTCAGATGTTCGGTGTTGGCCAGGTATGAAGCATTAAATTACACTGCTTTTAATCCCTCCAGAATTTATCTATTCTGGAAAAGTATTTTTGCATTTGTTGTAGAGGCATCACTCAGGAAATAATAGTGAGCTTCCAGGGGAAACTTAGTTGATATTAACACTTTAAATCATGAAGTTATTTTTGCACTTGAGTAGTTTGATTCTAGAATTTACTGACACCATGTTGTTCCAAGATGTCAGTATTTGTGGATCATAATCTTGAAAGACCACAGACGAACTGACTATTTTTGAATCAATAAATATATTGAATTCAGTACTCATCTGTTTTAATTTTCTGAGGAGGTTGTTGACTGGGCAGCATTAGTGAGAACGTAATCAACTGTTCAGGAAGTTCAGGTATTGTCCTAATTTGGTTCTTCTGATGCTACCTCTAGGTATATCTGTGTTTCAGTCCTGTAGTGAAGAGAAATGCTGACAGCATGGAGATAGCCCAGTGATGCGTCACAAGGAAGGGTTCAGATTTTTAAGCATTTTTTATAAAGGGGAAGCTGAATGATCTGAGGTTTTAGTTAGAAGGCAAGTTGCTCTTGGAGCCATATCAGTCACCCCTTCCTACATGTAGCTCAAAGAACAGGCAACAATCCCGTGTAAAAGCAAATAAAACCTGTTTGAAAATTTTTACAATGAGAATGTCTAAGTTCTGAAACACACTGTCTGGAAAAGTTTAGTTATCTTAATCCTTGGATATTTTCAAAACTGAGCTGAACAAGGTCCAGAGCTACCCGATTAAATGTTAGACCTTTTTTGAGCAGGGCTCACCAATCAGCTGCAGAAATTCTTTTTATCCAGTGCCATTCTAGAATGACAAAAAGCTTGGTTAAACCAATCTAATGGACTGGCATTGGTGTTTATTTTAAAACAGTAGTTAAAGAAGAAAATTATTCTTTGCTTGTGGTAAAATGTCCATCACAAGGTTTCTCATGTAGTAGGAGATGACTTAGACTACCATAAGCTCAGCTCACTGTGATTAAATGGTCTAATTTCTTTTGTCACTTCTGAAGTTAACAGCACTCTGAAGCCCTTACAGATCTTCTCAGAGCACCTTATCAGCAGAGCATTGTTCCTATCCTTCTGGATTTGCTTCTGAATGTTTCGTGTTTGTCAGCCTGCCTGGTTTTAATTGCCTGAATGTCTCCTCTTCTGAGTAGGCCAGTTAGCTATAATTTACAACATGAACCCTGATTATTTTAACATGGAATTTTACATGGAACAGAAGTTTACTTGCAAGGTCAGACTGCACATAGGGTTTGTGATCACAGAACTATCCATTTACAGTACAGTGGATATATTGGAAAGATTATATTCCATATTCTTTCATATAATAGTTTCTGAAATTTCTTAAGACTTTTTTATTTGTTGTGGTAGTAATGATTAGATTTTAATTTCTGTTTATTCTTACTCTGTAAAGTTTACATACAGACAAGGAACTTCAAGACTCTGAGATCAAGAGCAAGACGTCTGCAATCAACATCTGATCAATTCACAGAAACAAAAAGTTCACTTTCTTCAATTTTGAAGGTAAATGCAAGTAATGTGAAGTTGTTTTGGGCTTATTCAGATCATCTCTTTGTCTTGAATAAACCTTAAAAATGTACTAGGGGTGTTTTCTTTCACTAGCATGAAATAATTTCTTAATTCTAAAACTTGACCTAATGGCAATGTGTTGTTTTTTCTTATTAATGCATATATTTGCTTCATATATCATCAATAATGAGAATATTTGAATTTTTAGGAGAACATTTTAGAATTTTTAGTTTCAGCATATAACTAATGATTTTAACTCTAGAAATTAAATTCTTTATATTCTGTTTCTAAAAGAGAATGTAAACTAAAAATAGCTTCAAGTCAAAGGATTTATTTCTTTAAGCAGAAATACATCTAGTTTAACATATAAGAATGTGTGTTTTCAAGTCAGCAGATAATTATCCAAAGCACTAACGAAACCATGTTAACCTGGGTACTCTTTGCTTCTTATTGGTTGTACAGAAGTCAGGCTAATTAAGACTTTTTATTTTACTGTGTGTGTAAATTATCTTTGAATTCTTCCCTTCTTCTAGTCATACATGGTTTATTTTGTCTGAGGACTAGGTGTACTGTGGATGAAGATAGAGCAGAGCTAACTCCTTGCTGTGCTGCTCTGAAATTTGACAGAGCATATGAGATGTATTTACTTAAACTCCATTGAAATGATACTTGCAAAGATATTTTGGAATTGGAAATAAAGCAAGAACTTTAAGCTAGTAAATCCCGCTGGATCCAGTAAACAAAGCTGACTGTGTACAGATCTGTCTTAGGCTGCATTTTCAGTTTGGAACTGGGATCCAGGAGGGCTCCAAAACTGATTTGCTCAGCAAAAATGGGTCAAACCATGGGGATTCCATACTGGAGCTACTGGCCTGTATACCTTCTTAACTAACCCAACTGCACATGAATTATATGCTGTTGTAATTTTATTTTTTCCTATCACCCATGTTAGCCAGGTGGTAAGTTAACTGTTTGTGAAAATTTGGTGTATACTACTACTGCTTTGGAAAATATTGCAGGGTTTTATCCTGAGAAGGCGACGAATTGATGTTGAAAACTTAGACACGCTAATGAAAACAAAAAACATCCCAGAGGCACACCAGGATGCTTTTAAAACTGGTTTTGCAGAAGGCTTTTTGAAAGCACAGGTATTCCTGCAAAAAACACTTGGTAAGTTGTTTTAATTTACATATCTTGTCTTTGCAATCAGAAAGTAGTTTATTTTAGCCCATGTAAACATTAAATATGTTTTTATTTTCTTTTACAGATTCCTTAAGAAGATCACGTTTGCTTTCTTTCTTTCTCTTCGTTCTTTGTTTTTATCTTGCTATATATTCATCATTTTTACCTGGGAAAGGTTCCTTTTCTGATGCTGGTTAGTTAATTTTTCTTTCCACACTGTTTAACTTGTGTTGTTTCTTCCAGCAGGTTTAGCTTAAGTTAAATATGTTTTGACATTATGATTTAGTTTTATTAGGACACTGAAAAGTTATCCTAAGAGTTATTTACTGCTTCTGGCTACAGCCTTTCAGATGGTAGTGTGACAAAACATTTATGAAGACAAAAATGTTCTGTGTCAGTTAATTACTGTATTTCTTTTGGTAAAGCAGTTACATGGAACCAGAGAAGTCAGACTGGTCACCAATTATGTATTTGATTTTCAGTTTAGATGATGTGTTATCTAGATCAGCTGTAGACAAGATGGTTTGAATTTTCAATCTGTAATCACAGCCTAGTTTATAGCAACTAGGAGCTTGCATTGCTAAATTGCCATCTTGAGAAATCTGTTTGAAATAGCAGAACAATCAAGAGGCTGACCTAACATAATTGGAGACTTTCAACGGAGACATTGATGTTAAATTATCACCTGGGTCTTAAGAAAGTTAGAATATGTATAGAATCATGGAGGGAGAAGTTCTGGCTTTGTGTACATGCTTCTGGATGAAGAGCTTTCTGTACTACACGTGACCAAAAAACATACCACTTAATTACAAATATTTTAAAGATTTTTTTAAACATAAATATTACTCCTGCTGGACTCTTGTAAATGAACACATGCCCTGTCAAAAGGGCAGGTGTAAGGTTGGTGTCTTACTGGCATGGGTTCAGGTACAGCACACTGTCTTGCAATGAAATTACATTGTGTGTAAATTTGTTGTTCGTCATCTGCTGTTTGCTCTTAGTACGCTTTCGAACATCAAGTATCTTTGATGCAGCAGTTGATCCAATCCAGCTGAAAAATGTCACCTTCGAACATGTTAAAGGGGTAAGAGCAAAAGTAAAATGTGTGCAAGTTCTTGTTTAAAGTAATCATTATGAGTCTGTCTGATGTTTAACTAATCATTATGAATGTCTTGCTCTGTTCAAGAAATTTCTTTGTATGAGCTGGAGCTTTGTATGCATTGGCCTCTCCATGATGAAGGAAGGTTTTCACCACTGTTTTTCTACTTTGTTTTTGTGGCATTTAATACCTTACAGAAGGTGCACTCTCTGCTTGTTGAATAACAATTTTAAAGGCTATAATAGTAAATGACAAGCCATGAATATCAATGTTAATCTACCACTTGTAGAAGTTAATTAGTATAAGAAGATGATAATGCCATTTGATCCTTTCTGTGTTAGTACCATCTCTTTCAGGCAGTATTATTGGAACAGGAGATGTGGAGATTCCTGGAAAGAAGTGGGCATGTGGGATACCTCAGTTTTTCTGTTCAATTGTTCTTTGACCATTAGTGGCAAAATGAGGATCTCCCCCTTTCCTTCCCCTTGGACAAATAGAATTAATCTCTTAATTAATAAGACTAACACCTTAATGTAGAATTTTTGATTTTGTATTTGTTTCTTTGGTCAGATCTGGTTTTGAGCTGTTTGGTTGTTCCTTCACTGTTACTATGTTTACTGTTTATTTAGACCTGCAAACAGTTTTAGGATAGATTGAATTAAATGTTGTTATCCACACAAATTCTGTGGTACACTTTAATCTTTTTCTGTTTCTATTTTTGATCAATATACAATTAGGGACTTAATCGCTAATGCAAAACTTACCTACAAAAACGTGCAGTATTTTATAAATGCTTAGTTATATTTGTGGCATGTTTTTCATGTACAGGTTGAAGAAGCTAAGCAGGAACTGCAAGAAGTTGTGGAATTTCTGAAAAGCCCTCACAAATTTACTGTATTAGGAGGTAAACTTCCAAAAGGTAAGAGTCATTGCTCAGCAGATGTGAAAAACCTGTGTAGCCATGGCTGTGAGGCATATTCTGTACTGAGTGACTACAGCCTAGTTTCTAACTGTTTCTTCATGTATTTTGCAAATGAAAATTTTAGGGTTAGACAAAATTTACTGTGCCTTCTTCAGTTACTGAACTAATAAACAGTAGTACTTTGCCCTGCAAAGCAGGGATGTTTATTAACTGAACTTTTGAAAAGCCTTTATTTCTTCCTTATGGCTTTTAGCAGCTTTAGTGCTTCCTAACTGCTTTAGATAGTTCAGAAACAAATGTTTTCATGTAGAAGGATGATTAAGATCATAATGGAAATCCAGATGAATCTGAAATGTGTAGGCCTGAGAAATCTGTTTCCTTTTAGTGCTCTACACTGTTTAAAGACAGTTACTTAGAAAGATTTCCTGTTTCTGTGGAATCTTTTATTTTTAAATTGAAATGTCAGTTTGAAGCAAACACTATTAGAGATTCAGCTGCTAAATTCAACAGTAAATCTGCAGAATACTTCAGGCTTCTGTTTTGATGGTCTTACAAGTCTTTGCTGTTTTAAATATGGATCAAATTGTATCTAGATTTGTTGGAAGGAAGCTCTTTCAGACCAGCAGTAATGAGCAGTACCTGAAATGGGATTTTAACAGCTTTTTGGAGCCAAATGTGCATTATTTCTTCTAATACATGGAAGAAACTACTCATATAAGAAGACTGTGTGGATGTGGTGGTTTTGTTGGGTGTTTTTGTTTGTCTTTTAGGCATTTTGTTAGTTGGACCACCTGGTACTGGCAAGACACTTCTTGCACGGGCTGTGGCTGGTGAAGCTGATGTTCCATTTTATTACGCGTCCGGGTCAGAGTTTGATGAGATGTTTGTTGGTGTGGGAGCCAGTCGCATCCGAAGCCTGTTCAGTAAGTTAAATATTTGTGGGTTTGAAGTATTTTCAGTGTTGTTTACATGGTTTGATTAGCTGGTTACTGGAAAGCAGTAGTGGATGGGACTAATAAATAAAGCTTTAACAGTGTAGGTAAATGTCACAATTCTGTGAGCGTTGGTTAACTGTAGAATCTTCCTAACTGTCACATGAAATTATAACTAGACTTAAAACTGATTTTACAATGGTCTCAGAGAGAAGTAATAATTTAATTAGAAATGTAATGTTCTATAAACTAAATTGAATACTTGAAGTTGTAACTTAGTCATACATAAACTATTGTAAATTTGAATTGTAAATCTCAGATTAAAAAATTGTGTTAACCTTGTCAATTACTGCCCTCAGGTTGTTTTTTTCTTACTCTGAATTAGAGCTTTATGGCATCATGGCTGGGTAATAAGTTGAGATTTCCTTTTAGACCCATCAGCAGCCTCAGAATAAAAGGCATGATAACAAAACTTTAATGTTTAGATTTATAACTTTCACAGAAGAGACTTCCCGTTTTAAGTGTGAAAATGTTATTGGGGAGAAGAAAATCGAGCTTCCCTCTTAAATGGAAGATCGATAGAGTCAAATATATACAACGTACAAAGTAGTTTGCATTTGTAGAAAAAATGTGACTTCCCATGGATGGGTTGCAAAATATATTACATGTAGTACCTTAAAAATGCATTTCCTTCTGTTGACTGCAGAAGTGATGATGCCTGATTTGTACATTAATATTGTTACAGATATGTTAATAAAGTTACAGATATGAATAAAGGGTGAGATGAATTGCATCCTGGTGTGCATGTACCAGTGATGGTCTTCATGTTAATTACTGTGTTTTTATTTTGTATTTTAATGCCTGTAAACTTGAGTGTGAACCCTTTGCTGTAAAATAACAAGTTCTATTAAAATAAGTTGGTGTTGAGACTTGTCACATTTCATAGTTATTTAATAGGCAGATATTTTCTACCCAAGCCTATAAAATAAACTCTTGTAGGAAGTGGATACAAAATATGACAATTTTTGTGTTTACAAATTTTTGCAGTTTCTTGTGGTATGATAAGAATAAGCTGATGAGGAGATAAATTTTTGAAATGGTGAGATAAAGAGAATCAAGATTCTATTTCCTTTTTTTTAGACTAAAAGCAAGAGTTTTTTGGTGATGTCTAATAGAACACTTTATAATCCAAGAATTGACAGAAACAGTAGGATCATAAACTACCTGATACACTGTCTGTTCCTTTGTGTGGTTCAAGGCTCCTTCTGATATTTTCCTTTTGTCAGGGGAAGCAAAAGCAAATGCACCTTGTGTTATTTTCATTGATGAATTGGACTCTGTTGGTGGGAAAAGAATTGAATCTCCAATGCACCCCTATTCAAGACAGACCATTAATCAACTCCTTGCTGAAATGGATGGGTAAATACATGGTTTCTGAGGGCACAGAAGGTGCTTGACTGACTGGTTTTGGATTTGTGGGTGAACTTTTTCTCCTTGATAGCTTTGAAGTTTTGTGTAATTTTTGTCATGTTTTTAAGGGTATATTTTTAATTTGCTTTTATGGCTGTTTTCTAGTACTGCCAACAGTAGCATTAATGGACTTATTGTAAAGAGTAAAGCTTTTGAGTTGTATTTGCACAATTGCTGCCATTTATTTTAAATAATTTCTCAGTTTTTTTAGTGTGGTTATATATCTAAAGGAAGAAGCTCAACACTGAGATTAGAATCTGTTTTTAATCAGTTGCTGGGTTAAACATGGTCGTTCTTGGATTACAAGTTGTAGTGTGAAAGCATGTTTTTGACTGGCCAGTGAAGTCAGTAGCAGTAGTTATTGATAAAATTGTAAATTCTGTGTTCAGAAAAAAAATAACTCACACCTTGTTTTCCGTACAGCTTTAAACCAAATGAAGGTGTTGTTATTATTGGTGCAACAAACTTCCCTGAAGCATTAGACAAGTGAGTATAATGCATTGCTTATTTTACAGACCATGTAGTAAAAAAACCCTGCAACAAAACCAAAGTTGCTTGTAATAATCTTCAGGTATTATCAGTGTCATAGCTGGAGTTTTCCAGCTTTAAAAAGACATGTATCAACTAGTTTTTGACATTTAATAGGTTACAGAGTTAAATATGGAGAAATAATACATTTCTAAGCATTTGAAATTTCTGTAAATTTTTCAGCTAAATTGATGAGCTGCATTCCTTGTTCACAATGCAAAATTCTAAAATGCATAAAACCCTTTAAAATCACTTGTTAATAAATATCTTTCATCTTTTTATGAGTAGATGAGAAAAATATATTCTTTGCATATGTGCTTGAGACATAATCTGTTGTAGATATCTTTAGAAACAGCAATGGATTTTTGTTCCTTGATGTACATTAGTAAGTTTACTGCAGCATTTTTGAGTCAATGTACTAAATTATCATTTCCTTTAGTGCTCTAATACGTCCTGGTCGCTTTGATATGCAAGTTACTGTTCCCAAGCCTGATGTAAGAGGTCGCACAGAAATTCTGAAGTGGTACCTTAATAAAATCAAATATGACCCATGTAAGTAAATACTTCACTGTAGTATCTTTTCATGTAACAGTTTTTATACTGGATCAACTCCCTCATATAAATCCTTTATTCCATTGGCAAATGTGACTTTACTGCATCAATAAAGAACACAAAAATTGTCTTATGTGTATTGTTTCTCTTTAGTCCCTAAGAGTTTTTAGTGTCTTGAGAATTAGGCTTAATTTCTTTTAAAACAGATTTTTTTTAATTTTTGGAGGTTTTGTTGTTGTGGTTTTGTTTAATGCATCATTTTCAATAGAATAGGATTCTTGCTTAAAATATCTGGAGCAATATGGACTCTTTAAGAAACAAAATGGTTTTATTTTGGTTTTTTTTTTTCTTCCCCTACAGCTGTTGATCCGGAAATAATTGCACGAGGCACAGTAGGATTTTCTGGAGCAGAGCTTGAAAATCTTGTAAATCAAGCTGCCTTAAAGGCAGCTGTTGATGGAAAAGATATGGTAACCATGAAGGAACTAGAATTCTCCAAGGACAAAATTCTAATGGGTATGATTTTATATGAAAGACATACATATATATTACAATACACAGATCTTTTCTTGTGTGATGAAGACTTTTACAGGGAAATACAGAAGTTTTTATGATGTTGTTTTTTGGATTGTTGCCCTGTGGCCTTTTTTTGTTTGTTTGTTGATTTGGTTGTTTTATTGTGGGGGTGGGGAATGATTTTGTTTCTTTGGATTTTTTTAACAAATAAAGTTTGCTGTTAGTTATTTCTGAATAGAACCTTTTCTGACCAGAGAGTAGTATGTAAAATCTAGTGTGGAATACATTCTTTAAAATTTCATACCATTTTTCAAGTTAAAAATGCTGCATGTTGTACTTTATCCTGAAGGGAGACACTGGATTGGTTTCTTATTCTTCCCCTACCTATGACTAGAAACCTGGAACTTGTGTTTAACTTCTCATGTTGTAGCACAAATCTTAAACATTTTAGGCATAACCACTATAAACCTGGTTTGTTCGTGCTTGAGAGGAGAAATGGAATTTTCTCAGATCTTAGACTGCATTTTAAATGTATTACTTTAAAAGCAGCCTGTCTGTATAATATGTTTGAATCCATTTTTAGGCATTAAAATCTGACTCGTAAACATTTTGCACTTAAGTGTTAGTTCCCTTTGATCCCATGCTGTTCCTCAGCTGCTTTGTGCTCTTGTTTGAGTGTATGTAATGTGTGAATTGTGGTGGCTAGCTGTACAAAAAGGTTAATTTAATGTTCCTCTGTTTAAGGACCTGAGCGTAGAAGTGTAGAAATTGATGAGAAGAACAAAACCATCACAGCTTACCATGAGTCAGGACATGCAATCATTGCCTATTACACCAAGGATGCGATGCCGATCAACAAGGCCACCATCATGACACGAGGAACAACACTAGGACATGTGAGTGTTTCTTCATCCAGCTTTTTTAGTATTTTTAAATTGTGCTTAGTTTATTAATACTTATTTTAGTTTTACTTTTATGTTGGTTTCGTGGTGTATCGGAATTTGTAACGATGCTATTTGCTGTGATTATGTTAATAAATATTGTAGTCTGCTGAAATACTCAGTTATGAGCAATCTCTTGGAAAAACCAAGGTCGTCTTTTCTCTATGATAAAAAGTTTCCTGTCTTCATTTTGTAATAAATTACTGTGCACTAGTATTACAGTTCACATGAGAAATATAAGTAAGTTTGATTCTGCTACAGTTGAAATAGCACACAACAACAAAATTTTGAAGAACATCTAAAAGACTGGTAAGTAGAAGCTCAACTGTACTTTTAGTACAGACATTCTTTATCAGGTTGTTCTTTGTCCAGTTTGGCGTTTTTTAAATGTCATCAATTACCCGTCTTGTTTTTTGCATAGATATCCATAATTTTTTCTGTTTTGCCTTTATCTACCTAGCATTTGAACAGAAAAATATTTCTATTATGTCTCACTTCGTTGAACTTCAAGTTAATGTGTTCAGTTAATGAAAACCATTGGTCTGAATCCTCTGGGCAAGTTGATTTGTACTCAGTCCAAGTGTAAGAAATACGGAGAAATTGATAGAATAGATTTTTCTGTTTCTTTTGGCAGTAGGTGTAAGTTGCTGACATTGATGGGGTGCTCAGGGTTTGACTGAGCACCTCCAAGCAGTCCTGATAAATGCATGTACTGGAGGCAGGCCAGAGCATGTGAAGTGTTACATAAAATCTTTATCTGCTTCAGATATAAACAAGAATATTTTTGAGGCTACTTCAGTACTTCTTCAGTTTTTGTTACCTGACTACAGTTCTGTATCTTACAGGTATCTTTACTCCCAGAAAATGACAGATGGAGTGAAACTAGATCCCAGTTGCTCGCACAGATGGATGTCTGTATGGGAGGAAGAGTAGCAGAAGAGCTCATATTTGGAAGTGATCACATCACAACAGGTCAGCTGATTGGTAGTTAAGAGAGTTTTTTATCAAGGCTGTAGACTGGCGTGTTTAACGTGGTTTTAGGAATGTAACTTAGATCTCTTTGTTCTCTAGGTGCTTCCAGTGATTTTGACAATGCTACTAAAATTGCAAAACTGATGGTGACTCGATTTGGAATGAGTGAGAAGGTAATATCATCAATCCTTTAATGTTTCTATGGAGCAAAACCAAGTTCTGTTCTGTAGCTAAAGCCTATTTGCCAGTGATCTCTGAGATTATGGTAAGTTGTTCTCACAAAAAGAGTAAAGCCTTATTACCTGGTTTGCTATAGAAAGCTCAACAAGAAAACCTGTATATTTGACAGTTTAACAAATTACCTCGCAGGATTTTCACTTCAAAATTGCCTTGAAAATTAGTAATATCTTCAGGAAATCGTTTTAATAAAGCCAGATGTTTTGGAATTGAGGGTATTGCTGAGTCTGGGAAGGCAAAGGGGATAACAACAGTGAGTTTTCTAGACTTCCTTTGGAAGCTTCTTTAGTCATGTTGATTGTCCATCAAGTGTTAGTAATCTAGGCATTTTGTTTTGGTTTTTAAGTAAGTGCTTCATTAGGATCTGTACTGTAGCATATTGAAACAGAAGTCTGCAGTAACTACGTAGCTGATGAATAGGATTCTTGTTTTGCTTCTACTTAAAACACTTGATTTGACTCATGATTCTGTTTGCATGCAGAAGCAATAGGTGCTGAAACTCACAGTGTTTTATGTATATGACTGCAACAATGGCAAGATAAAGATATTTTTGTTGTTTAGCTTGGTGTTATGACCTACACTGATACGGGGAAAGTCAGTCCTGAAACCCAGTCTGCAATTGAACAGGAAGTGAGGACGCTTCTACGGGTAAGAGCCTCTCCTCTGCTACTCTCATACTTCTGAGGTGAATTAATGCTTGCTTGATTAATTCATTTAAGTAATGTGTCCTGATGAAAATACTCAAGTGGATGGAAGCATTCCCAAGTATTTAATGTAGCTGCAAGTTTGAATCTCTGCAATCAAAACTTGTTGGTGATTGTCATGATGGTGTCTTTGGGCTCTTTGATACACTCCTTAACACTTCTCTTGTATTTGGTCAGGATTTGTATTTTTCCTATTCAATTCACAGGAAAAATATGTCTACAAATTGTTTTAGAACAGATGTGGATGTATGTTTTATGGTACTTTCACATTTCAAAACTCCCAAGATTAGTAATTTTAATTAGTATAAAATCACAGGAGTGTCTGTACCAGATCAGAGTCTTGCCTTTAGTACCCTGTTCCTCACAGTGATCAGTGTCACATGCTTAGGGATATTTGTAACTTTTGATAATCACTGAACTTCCTGATCACTCTTACGGTAATCTGACTTAGTTTGGTACAAGCACCAGAATTACTTGTAACATTTAAATGTTTATAACATTTAAATGAGTAACACTTTTGCTGTAGTTGTTTTTGAACTGACTTGGCCTTGTGAGAACTAGTAGGGTAGAACTAAAAGTTGAAGATGATAATGCTGGCAGTGTACATCTACTTGTAGCAAGTGGTGACTTTCAGTAGCTGGTAGCTTTCAGCTTTCTAAAACTATATAGTATTTAGAATTTTAGAAATATTAAAAAATGCTAGTCTTTGAGGAACAATCTGTGAATGCTGTAGTTTCCTCATAGTGAAAAACAAAATTTGCTACAAAAATCAGGAAACTTTCAAATCTAGTCAGTCTCTTCTAAGTCATATGTACCAATACTAAGGTTTGTCTCAGGATTTTGTTTCCAGCCCTACTTGTGCAAAATGCACAGGTGGCATAAAGTGTTTGGGTTTTTTTTCATTAATTATGCCAGCTGTATTTTAAAGCTTTGTGAATCAGGAGTTGTGCTAGCTTTGAAATGTAAGGTGCAACTTTAAATGTTTGTCTCAAGCTGTATGTACCTGGAAACAATTTTTAAAGTGTAATTTTGTTGTGAAGTTTTAAAATCTCCTAATACCTGTTCTTCAAATTAGGACTCTTATGAGCGAGCGAAGAACATCCTGAAGACTCATGCAAAAGAACACAAGAATTTAGCAGAAGCTTTATTGAAATATGAGACTTTGGATGCCAAAGAAATCCAAATTGTTCTAGAGGGGAAAAAGCTAGAAGTAAGATGATAACTTCTGGGACATGTAACTGATAATTTGAAGAATGTACATCTAGCAATGCAGTAGTCTTATGCAGCATAGCCTTTTTTTCTCTTCCTGATGTGTGTATGGCATTAATATTAATCTGTCTCTTGTGAGCTTCTGTTACTCATCTATTTGTTGTGTCTCATCAGAATAAGACACAAAATAAAGCAAGTTCTTCATCCTCTGCTCCTTATACTCTTCGCACAAGAAGTTATTCAGAAGGATAAATATCAGGGTTGAATTCAGAATTTGATTCACAATCAAATGTGTTGAAGCTGAGAAGAAAAACATGCAGATACTCTAGTGTGTGTTGGTACAGCTTCCAGGAACATGCTGCTACATGTATGTTTGATGTGATACCCCACAATATGTGTTGTTGAATGTGTTATGGAGGGTGAGAGACAGAGATGTAAAGCAGTAGTAGGTCATGTAGCTATTGCTCATACTCTGAGGTTAGAGACCACAATTAAAGACTTATTTAGAAATCTAACAACATCTCAAAGATTGAACAAGCTACATTTTGTGAGCACCATGCTAGACAAAAATGTTAGTGGTCATGTTTCCAGTACTCTCGGGTTTAAAATACACACATATGGCTGGGAGAGAAATTTTATTGCAAAAACAACAGGCTAAATGTGTCTAAGCCTCTTTGGACCATGTTTTGGGTAGAACCATAGCAGGGATAAGAGAAATACCTGTGACCTCTGATGTGCTGCTGACAAGTTTCTTAAAATTCGTATTACTGCAATAGACAGATAACAGTGCTTTGATGACAGTGCTTTTACACTGCTGGAGGTTCTAGTGAACTAGTTTCTATTAATACTGTGTATGGGCATGTGATAATCCAACAGATAATCTCTTTGAAGAGGACAACATTGCTCACTGAAGAGTAATGCAGAAAATGTTTGAAGCATATGTTGTTTCAAATACCATTCCCAGTTTTGTTCTATGGTAGAAGTAGGGAAATACAAGCTTTTCTTTCAACCCTTACAGAAATCTCAGGAAATTCTAAGAAAATAAAAGAGGTTTTGGAAATAAGTTTCCAATCAAGTGGAAGTGATGGCAAACAAGTATATGCCAGTATTCCTCTGATCTCATGGAACTGTTTTTTAGGTTGTGGAATAACACATCTTGTATTAAGACTAACACGTCTTGGTCATAATCCTTCTGCACAATCAGTTGTAGCCTGTTTGGATTACAAGCTTCTGTTTTAGAGAGGGCATATATTAACATATTAATGGTGAGGGTTACCATACTTGGACATTAAAATAGTTGGGCTGGTGCCAATAAATGTGAATGGAAACTGGTAGCTAGAAACTACCTAAAACTAGAAGTAGCATACTATTTTAGAACTTTCTGAGTGTAATGCTTGATTATAACCTAGGAGTTTTAGTAAGAGCACGTTTGGGTTTTTTCTCCCTTTCAAAACAAGATCAACTTCTTGCCTGTTTTTGTCAGCTGACTATAGTGGCATCCCGCTCAGTGTGGGAGAACTTCCAAGTGTTCTAAAACAGTATATAGGAAATGTCTAGGCTGACTAGTTACAGTTGTACATGTATTTCAGAAATAGGCCAACAGAAACAGAAATATACTGCATATTTGGCATCTGTTTTTGGAGTAATAAAGGTTAATTTTAATTATGCACGGTGGTTTTCTTCTTACTCACTGTAAATTGCTATAAAATGTAATACCAAGTTCCCTAGAATGTAAATTGAAGTGTATAAAACATTAAAAATTGTAAATAAATTTAAGAATTATGGAAAAATTGCACTCTTTCTAAATGAGATTTCTAGGGAATGTTCTCCCTAGAAATTCACACCTTTTTTCAATTGCTGCTTTAGTATTGGGACTTGAAAGGGATCTTTTCCAGATAAATAATGTGAATTTGCATTTAGAAAGAGAAGCAAAAAAACTTTCCTTGTTTGAAGTCACTATAATCTGTATGGAATGATCTTGTTTGGAGGGGGTAAGTTGTTGAAGTTCCACTTATTTTTCTTATTCAAAAGCTTCTTGCTGTATGTATAGGATAGTGTCAGAAAGGAAAAAAAATAGTGATGTATCATTGGGTTATGAAAGATTATTACAAGATTAGCCATAAAGCTTAAAGCCTATCTTTGTTTTCTGGCTAGCTTAACAGCACAAGTGTTACTGGAGTTCACTGCCGTTCCTAGTTGGTTTTGTGCATCTAACATACGTGAGATTTCCAAGAAACTTGTCTGTTGAGGCATTGGGTTTGAGTGCTGGTGCTCTTGGAAGCACCTAGGAACTGGAATTTCTCCTTTCAAAATTATTGGGCAGAGATAGGAGAGCACTGGATTGGGTTTGTGTGGCAGGGTTTTTAAAGTGATGAGGTGGTATGGGTAGCATCTGGGAGAAGATGCCAGAAGCTTCCCTGTGTCCAATAGAGTACTGCCAGCTGTAGGAGAACCTGCTCCTGTCCAAGGCTTAGCCCATCAGCCCTCTGAGACAACACAATGAAGGGGAAGAAGCTCTGCCCTCAGCTGCAGCCAGAGGAGTGAGTACATGAGAGAAACAGCTTTGCAGACACCAAGGTCTGCAAAGGACCTTGTAGTCTTGCAGTCTTAGACCTGGAGATGTAGCAGGCTTAGAGTGAGAGTCCTCCTCGCCCTGAGGAAGTAAGAGTGGCAGAGGCCACCTGTGATGAACTGACTGCAACCCCAATTCCTGTCCCACCCCCATCCTGCTCTCACTGCTTGAGGAGGAGGAGGTAAAGGAAAGTGCAGGTGAAGTTGAAAACAGGAAAGGAGGGGTAGGGGAAGAGGTGGTGTTAAGATTTGGTTTTATTTCTGGTTTGATTGGCATGAAACTGATTTTACTGATTCAAAACACTTTTGGCCACGATGGTAAGTGGTGAGTAATCTCCCTACCTTCATCTCAACCCAGAGGCCTTTAGCCATGATTCCTCTTCCCTGTCCAGCTAAGGAGAGGAGCGATAGAGTGGCTTTGATGGACTCCTGGTGTCCAACCAGGGTCAACACATTACAACCACAAAAGCAGCTTCCAGAAATCAGTCAGTGAGTGAGAATAACCTCAGTTCTGTTTAAGTAGAAACAGCTTCCTGCTGTTGAAAATGGGGCAGAGCTAAGTGCTTAGATTGCTTTTTAAATACCTCTGAAGTGGTCACAGGGAGGGTAGCACATAAAAATTAAGAAATTCAGACTTGAACGTAATTCTGAATTTTCTGTATTCCCAAGGCTGCCATGCCAGAATTCTACTGGCAAGCTTAATACAAAGCAAATGCAAACTTACAGTGAAAGTTGTGGCCTGCTCCTTCTGGCTCCTTCCTGCTCTGTGATGACCTGAGTCAGCTGAAAGATCAGAAGAGCTTTCTAAATCTTAATCCTTTAAACTGGCTGTGAAGTTAGAGCAATCAGGCCATTCTTAACTGGCTATTTCTGCTCTATTGATTGGAAACCTTGGCTAGAAGCAAGGAGGGGTATTTTTGCTTCTAAAACTTTCCCAGTCACCACGATGAGAGGTGAGAGCACGTGCTTCAAATAGGCTGCTCTCTCTACTTCTCTCAGAAGCAGGTTTTCATTTTTGAAAACCCATGACTCTCATGTCTTTTAATTATTAAAAGGCCTTCCTCTGGTGTTGGCCAGTGTGAGAGTATCATCTGCTCCTTCCACAGCACAATCAGTGCATAAATGACTGCAACATTTGCCATTAATGCACTACTGTGAACAGTGAAACATTTAATGGGAGAAGTGGGGACTAGTGCATGGGGTTGTGCACTCCTAGGCATTTGTTTTTTTCCCAAATCTAGCTTTGTGGTTAGTGCCCTGTCCTGGAAACTTAATGCTACTAACTGTGATTCTGAGATTCAGCATGGGGTTTTGACTTCGAGCTCAGGAGCAGGTTTGTTCTAAGATTGATATGATATTTCAGTCTTTCAGTACTCTTTCAAAAAAACTGCTTCTTGAGGAAACAAGGATCCTGCCCTGTCTACTGGGTCTCATGATATGGGCCAGAAGTCACAGGAAACAGAGGCAGACCACACTTGCTCAGTCAGAAGAACCCTCCACAGCAGCAGATTTGGACTGAATGGTTTAATAAATCCTTCAATAATTTTTACATATTTACATCAGTTACCATCATTCACTTTATTGATTCATTCACTAATTCGTGATATTGGCAACAAACTATGAAATGACTTTTACCTACTGTCTTGTCCCTACAAGTTAAAAGGCCACTTGGTGCATTCTTAGCTCTTATTCAGTGAAAGTTCCTCTGCTCTATCAACACATCACAGAATGAACAGAATGTAATTTATGGCTTACCAGTTTCAGGACTGATATGATTAAACATGAGTTGCTTTTTCACTTTGCTCTGAATCAGGCTGTGAATCCTTGCCTTGTCATACCATGGCACAGCATCTCCCAGGGTGCTTACTCAGGAGGTCCATGCAAGTTCAATAACCTACAGCACATCCCTTTGCAGACTGCAGCAAACAGAAGCTACACATAAACTTAAGGGTTCCAGATGTTCAACCTTAGCTAGAAAACAGGACACCAAGAAAAGGCTTTGAATAGAAAATGGGAGTCAGCTTGGTGTGATTCTTCCCCAAGGGTTTCTCATGCTGCACTAGGAACCTAGACATTTTGTCTCCTGAAGGCTTATGAGTTATCACAGTCTAAGACAGTTCTGACCTCTTGTAATTTTGCTGTAAAACATCCAGATTTGAGCCTCTTGGGCAAAAACTGTCTTCCAGCTCAGTGTAGGGATGAGTTACACTACCAAGGCAAACATGGATAATGCAGTACAGTGGAAGTTACTGTTCCCCACTGTGAACATACCTTGACAAACATGTAATGTAGTCCATTAAGCTGATGCATTGGTCAGCTTTAATTTAATACATTCAGTAAACACAAAAAAATATTTAACAACATTAAGATGTTGACAAAAAAAAGAGAAATGCAAATGCAATCTCTAAGTTTTAATTTCTGTTATTTTTCTTGCCTGGCTTTTCTGAAGCCTTTGTTCCCTGTTGTGTTTAGTTTTTTGTCTTTCATTTTCTTCATGTCATGAGTCATTACAACTGAATCTACATATAATAGATATGAATTAGAACACATTAAACTTAGTCACAAACAACCTTTATAATTTCTCAAGCTCAAGTTTTTTAGCTTTGTTATTGGGTGATCTGCCAGAGTTTCCAAAAAATGTTAAAAACACTGGAATAAAAACAAGACCGTGAAGAGCTCCAAACAAAATAACAAGGAACATGATCTTGAAGAATGTCCTAAAGATGTAGGTGTTTGCTGCAGCCAGGACAACTACTCCTAATATTGTAGAAACTGCACCTTGTAGTACTGGGTAACCTAGCAGGGACAGAGCATCAATTGCCCTTTTATTGGCTGACGACTCTCCACTTGTAACAAAGGCATAGGAAATATGAGCAGAAAAGTCTACTGAAAACCCAATGCAAATGACCAGGTTGATCATGGATATGGAATCGAGATTAACTTTCCAGAATGTCATGAAACCAGCAACACCAACTATAACAGAGGCTATAGCAAAAGTCACCCACAAGCAGCACAACGGGTTGGGAATGAGCAGAAGGGAGACAATGAGCATCGCCCCGGCAGCAACAACAACATTCTGAACAGTGTTCTGCACTATTACCAGGTACTGGTCATAGTAGATGAAGGCTGGGTGATATACCTGCAGTGGAATGCTGCACTGCTTGGCTGCCTCTCTTAACTGATTGAGGAGATTCTTCTCATCCACGGCTGATGTCACATTCACTGTCTGGATAAAGAAACGTGAAGCTTCTATTTCATCCTGAGTCTTATTTATGTCCCACTCAAAACTGGGCAGAATTCTGAACAGTATATTTAAGTTATTTAAGAAGTCAGTCTTAGTGTTTATATTTATTGAAGCCCTTTTGGCAAGTTCTGTGTATGCTCTCAGCCATGACTCTGAGTGGTTCTTATCTACATAGGAAATGTTCTCTAAGTTCTGAGCACAGTTCTCAATGCCAAGGCGCACCGACTTATTCCAGTAATCTACACTTTCAGTAATGACAACCATGACCCGGGGTCCATATGTTGAGAAGTATTTCTCATCATCATCGTAGTATGGAACAATGTAGGAGTCATCATTTGCCAGATTTCGGAGATCAATGCCTTCCCTGATCTGAGTACAGCCATAAATGCTGCCACCCAAATACGCTCCGTACAGCAACACCATGAGCAGCTTGATCCATTTATTTGTAACAAAAGGGCCATAATACTTCTTAAAGAATATGCTCATTGGATGCTCACCTTCTAGCTGAGATGGCTGCCTAGAGCAGCTGCCGATACAGCAAGCATTATACAAGCAGGAGTTCTCAGCCTGGTCTTTACCTACATCCACGAGCATACAAGTCAGCCAGTGTCGGTTCCCTTGCTCCCTTCTGTGATTCAACACCAGAACTGCCCCAAAGAAGGTCATGGTATATACATAGCAGAAGACAAAAGCTGTGCCTGTATAGAGACAAAAAGACCTCACAGATGGAAAAGCAGTCCAGGTGCCAATGAAGAAGGCCAAAACATCCGTGAGAGTGGTGATGGTCACAGAAAGTGCTGCCTCTCCATAGGTCTCAGCCAGCAGAGATTTAACATTGGATTTCTCTTTTTTCCTTGAACTTTGTTCCCAGGAAGCAATCATGATGAACATATCATCAACGCCAACCCCTGCAAGAAGAGAGACTGTTAGCGCTTCACTGCAAATGGCAGCTTCTACCAACACCCAACAAAATGGCAACATTAATCACATTTCATTCTGCATAAAATTTTGGAAAAGGAAGTTGAGCTACTAACATTGCTCTAGTGCTGATGCAAGCTACAAGAGAATGAGGAAAACAGATCCTTTGTGTGTAGCTGAATGTATTACCTTTCAGCACCTCCTGGTGACCTGATGGGTTGTTGATCCCTCACCAACTCTGCTGAAGGACTGAGCACACTTACTGCATCTCTGACAAGTGCCTGGTAGTTGATGTCCACGTGTCCCGATGCAGATGACACAGATATAAAAGCATCACATATTCTGATGCTCAACTATTCTTATCACTGGAAGCATCCCCTATTATCTCTGGAATCTCTTCTTCAGCACTGCAGCAACTCTGACCAGTAGTATCTTGTTCTGCCTTCCAAAGGCAGGAAGAGGAGATGCTACCACATGGGAGAAAAGTGATTCCAGTTTTCCAGTGGCTTACTTTTTTTATGCACTTTGGCCTCCACTTCTCTCCAGTTTATCTTCCAGCACTTATTCATGATTTATTACTCATTTTTGTTCACATTTATACTGATGTGCTCACAAATATTACCTGCCAGGTCTCTGGGAAAACCTGCTAGGAAGACTTGATCATCCTGGACCTTCCTGGTTCTTTTTGCTAAGATGCCAGAGTAAGTGAGCTGAAGTTCAGAAATTAAGAGCCAATGGGCTTCTCTCATCTCTGCTAACTCCCAAGATTATTATCTCACACCTTTTGGTATTTTGCCATGTTATCAAGGGCTCTTTTATTCACTGAAAATTAATCACACAAAAGGGAAAGCAAGGCTGCGTGAATAGTGGAATGAGATTTAGCCAAGCACAGGAGATTAAATCATTACCTGCTACCTGAAAAGGCATTGCCAGTAATCATGCAAAGATGAATTAAGCAGCACATCAAAAGCTACTACTGGATGGCAGTGAGCCTGGCTGCTTCAGAAAGCAAGCAGCTCTCAAAGCAAACCCTCTGATGTACTAAGAATTTGTTTGCTTTAGTGCGAGGGAGAGAAGAAGTGATACTTCTGAAGAACTGAGGAGACTGGGCTGAAGCCCTTTCCCAGGCATACAAAAGGGGCGTTTTAATAGTCAGAGCCACTGCAATTGATGAGCAAACAAAAGTAAATAAAAAATTCATTGGAATTCGAAACCAAGAAAAAATGCTTGCCCTAAGGATAATTTGCACTGGACAACTTAGGATGATGCACAGCCTCTGTCAACCTGGGGGCTCCATGTGTTTTCCTCAGCATGAGACCAAGCCCAAGAAAACATCAGATGAATGTAGCATATAGACCAGAAAGGATTTTAAAAGCATTAAGTTGTTTGCAGCAACATTATCTAACAGTATTTGGAAAGTTCTGCACTGCCTGTTAAGTAGTCTGTGTAACAAGGATGCAAAGATACCAACTTCCTTGGGTTTTGCAGGGAGCTGCTTGCACAAATGGTGCATCACTTCTGTTGTGTAGCTGAATGAGACTGGGTAGTGCACAGATGTTATATAACACAGGATTAATCATCCTGGCTACACTTCCAGGAACACTAGAATGCCAGAAGTGTGCTGACCTTACCACTCTCTCATTTACAGTCTTCCTGCTATATCAGTGGATCTAGATCACGCCTTGTCTTCTGGGAAAAGCTGCCCTTGCACCAGAACCCATCTCCAATCCCACTCTGGGCACACTGAGCTGAGCTGAGGAACTTGCCCACCTGTAGGTGCTCTGAGGGAGCTGCAGCTCTGAGTATCTCCTCCACTCACTTCAGGAGAAAATGTTGTATTATCTGACATTCACCTCGTAAAAGACTGACATTGTTTTAACTCCACTCTGGTCTTTGTGTCTGAATACAACTCACTTATTCTACTTACCCAGAATCAGGAATGGTGCATTTGCTACAGTGACCACAAACGGCACTCCACAGAAGAGCATCAATCCAAAGCTGCTTAATACAGCTAAGCCAGAAGAAAGCACTCCACAGCTTGCAAGCCAGATATTATTTCTTATACAGCTCAGTCTGAAAGTATTTCAAAGAATATCTTAGTTATGTGTCAGATATTTCACCAAGGTGTCTGGCATGACAAGTACACAGACACCAATGATATACCCTCTGTCAGAATAACTCCTGATGAAACTTGCTAAGAGAGTTCCCAGGTGTCAGCATTACACAAATTTAATTTCTCTAGGAAGTGTTATGCACTTCCAACTACATTCCGAAGAGTGAAGATACGTACTGATCTTTGCATCAATAACAAGAGATGGCAACATAAGCATACATAAGCTCTACTAGTGAAGCTAGACTTTGGGTGACCCAAAAAAATGTTGAATTTCTAGGTCTTTGATTTTACCTGAGTTCTTGCTGCAGCATGTCAGTGGAAGCACCCTTCAGGCAGCAGGTGCCGTGTAGAGAAACTTTCTCAGCAGGCAGGTTGGCTACCAGCCTTTTGCCAAGATGACCTGCAGGGCTTGCTCAAGCATCCCACAATAAATACTCTGATAGGTATGATGCTTGATGCAAAAACCAGGCCACTCACCCTGCAAGTACAATTTGTTTTGGAAGTACAGGACACAGATACTGCTGTGGTTCACTTTCCATCAGGACAAAGAAAGGGCAGGTTAAGTTCTCTGTGGATAGCATGTAAGGCTCCGATTCTACTAGCAAGCAAAACAACTAAGGCTGTACCCAGACTTTCAGGAATCTATGAAGATACTGCTCATCCACCTGAACATTAACTAAGAACTGAACACTTGTTCAAGTTTTCATCTGCCAACTAAGCAGCTGGGAAATACACATAGGTAGACAATAAAAAGCAAAGAAATACATTTTGCCTCTAAAATGTCACAGAAATTCTGCAGCTTCAAGAATTCACTTGGCTAAATCAGAAACCTGCTGAAGTGGTAAAGAAGAGCAAAGATCACTGCTCATTGAGCCATAGCTTAAAGACGTTTTACCTTAGGCAAGAGATGACTGCAAAGTTTATTGTTAAGAAATATGTTATGGAGAAGAGCGGAATCACACTCTTGGCATTTCCTTCAAACTCCTGTTGTCGAGATAGCGAGGTAAAGTAAGTCACCTGCCATAAAAAGACGAAGGAAAGAAACGATGAAGTGCTTTTTGTGCACATGCATAAGCATGGCCAAACACCAAGCTGGCAGAGGAGCATTGCCCTGGCCCTCGCAGCCTGCCCGCCTTCTCCTTTCCCTTTCCCTTTCCCCTTCCCTTTCTCTTTTCCCTTCCATTTCCCTTTCCGGGACTAGGCTGCTCGGACATTTCGGGCTCGGAGGCTCCGCACGGTACCCACCCCTGCGTTACCTGAATGGAGCCGAGGCGCAACTCCGCCACTTTGAACGAGATGTCCCGCAGGAAGTTCTCCAGCCACTGCCGGCTGTCCTGCGCCTCGGGGCCATCCTCCCGCAGGTAATACACCAGCTTCAGGGCCCGCGCCCTGAGCACCTGCCCGCCGTCCGTCTCCACGCCGCCCAGCGCTGCTCCCAGGAAGACGCCGTCGTTGTCGGGGAAGCGGAGGCTCCCCGGGACGGGCGGTCCCGCATCGCCCCGCCGCAGCAGCGGGTTGGGGCTGGCGCAGCCGCCGGCGGTGCGGGCGCAGAGCCGCTCATACTCGGCGTCGTGCACCGTCGCGTTCAGCCGCAGTATCTCTGCCCACGCCGCCGGGTCCAGGACCGAGGTCCCGTTGTTCGCCACGGCGATGAGGGCGGCGTAGGCGCCCTCGGTGGGCAGCCGCGGGGCGGAGAAGCGCTCCGAGTCGTTGGTGGGAAAGTGCCGCCGCACGAAGTCGCGCTCCGCCTTGGCGGGCCCCCCCGTCGGCGTGAACTGCTCCTCGATGTCGTTCGCCTGCCGCTGCGGCAGGAAGAGGAAGCCGGCGCCCAGCCCGCCCGACAGCAGCAGCGGTACCAGCACGAAGGGCCAGGGGCAGGCGGCCACGCCGCTCGCCAGCCATTCGAAGAGCCGGCGTAGCGGCCGCTCCACGCAGTCGGTGCTGCGGCAGGAGCAGCGCTCCGCGGGGTCCCGCGGCCCCGCCATGGGCAAGGCGGGCACGGGATGCCGGCCGCAGCTGCTCGCCGCGGGCGCGCCCCACGCCGGGCCCGACGGTGACGTCTGTGCCGGTGCCGGAGAAGAGGAAAGTAAGAGAAGAGGAGAAAAAGAGGAAGAGGAATTCAGAGGAACCCTCTGCCTGTCAGGACCTCGGACCGCGTTTTTTAGTGGGTGGGACCGCCTCCGCCGTGACTCAGCGGGGCTTCCCCCGCCTCCCTGGGACTCGCAGTGGGGGCCGGGCGGGCTGGCTGGGGTTCGTGGCCTCCCATGCCCTCCGTTTGCCCCCTGGTTCTGGCTCCGAGAGGTCCGGCCCGTTTGCATCGCCCGCCGTGCTGAGCCGCTGCTCGGAGCCCGGCTTTGGCTCCGTCCTGACCCTGCCGCTTCCCGGCAGAGCACCGCGCCTACACTTCATTCTCTAGACGTCATCGGCTTTTTTAGTGTTCTCCCCGAAGCTGCTGAAGTCGCTGCTTCACTACTATGCATTATTGTTCCATCTGAGAGCAGAGTACAGTGGTGCAGAGTACAGAGACAGTGGTGATGTACATCTTGCCGTGTTTGCTCTCTCAGTGTACTGGTTTAGAAAACGGGAAAGTGACAATGGAAGAAATAAAAGACTGAAACAGGGGTTGGGGATTCCAATTGGCATGTCACAAGAATATCACCGGTGTATTATGCCAGAGTTTTATGCAGTAGCAGTGATGGAAAGGACCTTCCAAGCTCACAAACTATCCTTCAGCCCGGTGTTCCTGACACTTGTGACAGCGATTTGAGTGGTTTCAGGCTGAGAAGAATATTAAGTTCAGATGTGACAGTGCTTCAGAGGTATCCAGACAATATGTCACAGGCAGGCACTTCTCCTTGCCTTTAAGAGAAGCAACTATCTCCTCCTGCCAGTGCTCGCAGAAAAGTTGTAGGTTTTTTCTCCCTATCCAGGCTTGGCACCTGTGAGTATAAAAGAGCCAGCCAGGCTCTGAGCAAGGTTATATATCTCCTGCTGCACTCAGCACCTAGGGCAGGTTGGATCCTGGTGATCCTCTTTACTATGCACAGGTGTTCTGAGACAGGTGTGTCAGACAGGCACTTAGAAGCTATTTCATGTAGCTCCTAACTTGTTGAAACATAGGAGCTGCCCGGTGGAAGTAGCTGCCCAGTCAGGGTACCCACTGGCTGGTTCCTTTAGGTTAACTCTGAGGCTAGGAAATCTGCCTTACAGCATAGAAAGATGGCTCCACCAACTTTCAGTTCAGAGTGGTGTTCAAGCAGGTACTGAAAGCCAGTCTTCTCCCAGAATCTGAATACTTGTATTTTTTCCCTGCCCTATTCATACACTTTATATTAAGTTCTAATATGCTCCTTGGGGCAGGGCCAGAAACTGGTCATGGGACTTCTAGCAAATCAAGTTTTCTGGTATTTTTTGGATGAAGGCAACCTCTCTTTGTTGTCCTGTTGCAATTTGCTGTAAATTTCAAAATGAGATTCCAGTTTCCTTCCTGCCTGCCTGCCTGCCTGCCTGCCTCCCCTGCCTGCCTGCCTGCCTAGATCACCACTAATTGCTGGAGAAATTGATGCAAGTCATATATGCAAAATTTCTCTTAATGAGCCAATACTGTACTTTTCAGGGGCCAGAACATCAAGACTTTTTACTGGAGAGCTGCTGCTCAGAATTCAGGACTTTATGCCTGTTGGGGGTTACGTGTTTTTTTTTTCTCGTTCCTTAAACAGTGGAATTTTTCCCATTTAGCTGGGAGAAAAAGCCTCGATGGTTGGTATATCATCGGTACTTTAAAAGACAAAAGTTTCGGCTGAGCCCCGGGGGCAGTGGAGAGGGGAGCAGGTTTGTTTTTTTTTTCCCTGGGTCCTTCTGGGAGAGCAACACAGACACTCTCGGAGCTGTTTCTGCTGGGAGAGGAGGTTTTTTGCCATCATCCAGACGGAGCGGCTGTTCCTTCTGCTTCTGCTTCTTCCTCTCCGTTTGTGGCCTCCGCTCCCCTGTCCTGCCGGACGTGCNTTTACCTTAATATATATATATATATATTAGTAAAGAACTGTTATTCCTATTCCCATATCTCTGCCTGAGAACTCCGTGTTTTCGAGATATAATAATTTGGAGGGAAAGGGTTGGGGCTTACATTTTTTTCTGCCTTCCCTGACAGATAACTGTCTCAAAAAACCGGGACAATGCCAAAAGCTTTTAGCAAGGACTTTAACTCTCTGAAGTCTTTGCCTTTGAGACTGATGCTTTTACACAATAAATATCTTTTTAGCAACCAGCTGTTGCTAGTAGACACAAAATATCAGGGTGGATTCAAATCACAACAGCGAGGTTTTCCCAGTGAGGAGAAAAAGCCTCCATTTCAGGGTTTTTTACCTTTTTTATAAAGTTTTCCGATACAGGTCACCATGATTTGCCAAAGGAACAACCTCTAGTTTTATTGGTGGAACAAGAGAAAAACACATTCAGAACAGCTGTGTGACCTTGTTTTGAGAATCAAAACCTATTTATAAAAAACAGTCCTTGAAAGAGAAGTTTCTCAAAAGATTTTCCCTTGAGAACAGATCTGCCACTGACAGGCTGAAAAACTCTCAGGCTCAGAAAATTGTGTCTACGACCAACAATTGCTCATGTCTCCTTGAGACATGAAAATCCTATGAATCCCCATTGAAGCTTTGACACTGGTCTCACTCCAGTGAGCTATTATCTCTTTTGTGCTGGGGAGCCCTGCCCTGAGCACCATAGTGATGATGAGGTCTTGTGCTTAATGGAGGAAGAGAATTACTTTCCATGAAGTGCCGACTATGCACTGTCTAATGCTGCCCCCAATGTGGTTGGCTGTTGCAGCCGCAAGGTTGTGTTGTTGACTCATTTTCATGCACTGCTAACTCATGGTTAGTTGTCTGGGTGGTGAATGTAGTCTTAAAATAAAACAATGACGTGTAAATTCTTATGAGATAAAGAGGAAGGGATGTCAACAAACTTAGCACTTTTTAGTTTCTCAGCTCCATGAGTATTTATTTCCAAGAATTCATTAAAGAAAATCCCCATCTGCTCTGTTTCATAGGTAGAAAATATCTTATGATTTCTGTCCTTAATAATTCCTTATACAAGTGCAAAGATTTTTTGCAATCATGTTATTTGAAATAAAATGCCACGAGATAGCATTTCATATAAGTTTTCCCAATTGCTTGAAAACCTCATCAGGAATTCTAGCTTGTACGTTCTATTATTTGAAATGTTTAGTTTACACAATAGAAATGACAATTTTTCCCTGCTTTATTTCAAGTTATGTTAGTACTGTTCTTTATCTGCTTTTCATTTCTGTCTGCTTTCCTGAATAAATAGGAAATCAAAATGTCATAACTAATTGCAAAGCAAAATCAATTTCACAGAATAGTTCTGGTTGGAGAGCTGTCTAGAGATCTAGTCCAACCTGCCCTGCTGAAGGGTCAACTAGAGCTGGTTGCTCAGGACATTGTGCAGTACGGTTTTGAACATCTTTAATGGTGGATCCTCCACAACTTGTCTGGGCAACCTGTTCCACTACCTGAGAATCCTCACTGTAAAAAGATCTTGCTTCGATTCTTACTAGAGAAGTAGTCTAGAAAAGTTGCAAAATCAGATGTGAACACCAGTGCAGCTCTCAAGAAGCTAAGGACTGAATTTGTCTTGTTTGTCTCTTTTCATAAAGTCTTTGAGCTCAGTGGTAAAGTGCGACACAACCAAGTCTCAGAAAGCACTGTGTATTTCCATTTCAAAATGCAGAGATGTGTTCTTACATCAGGATGGGACATTTGTAGTTCCAAGTTCTCAGTCAGAGCATAGATGGCTAATTTCTGACCATCTCTTTGGAGTGCCAGGGCAGAGGGGCATTTGTATTTCCAAATACACCCTGTCTGCCCTTGAAAAGTGCTTTGCAAATTGTGTGAGACGCACTGGGCACTGGAGTAAAACAAAGTGACATCAAGGAGTCTTCTATCCCATTTCTTCCACCGTGATGCAGCATAATTATGCCAGTGCCATTTCTAAAGGAAATTTGATGGACTTGATCTTTACATTGCCCCTGACAGAGAAATTATATCCTATGCTATGCTATGCTATCCTATTTTTTCCATGCGTGTGGGAAATGCAGCACCTCAAAGTCCTGTGTCCAAAGGGAGCAGTTTAATTGTCAGGCTGGAGGCTGCCCGTGGGGAAGTGTGCCCTCTGTATCTTCACCAGCCAGCACACAAGAAAGGATCACATTTTCCTTGGCCTTCAAGAAAATGCCCACAAAGGAATGATGGGGGTGGCTGGGTGATGGAGGCAGCAGAATGGGAGGTGAATTCCTGGTTTCCTCTAGGGTGGCTTGTCTGTCTAGAATATAAGATTCCAGAGAAAGTCTAGAAGTTATTCTGGCACCAGGACCCAGAACTAACAGATGTTTATTTGTGTTGAGGAGCCACTTTTCCTTTGCTTGGGAGCACGCAGTGACACTGAAATTGCCACGTGCTGGGTGCTGGTGGGATGAATGGTTCCTCTGTTGCATGAGACTGCATTCATTTGATTTTTTTCATTTTTGTTTTTGGGAAGAATGAAGGTGCCTAAGTGTTTTAACTCTCTGGGTGATACCTTGGATAGAAACTGTCTGTTTCAATTGCACATTATCATGATGAACAGAATTTCATCTTATCAGTGTAAGATACCAGAAAGGCAAAGTGAGCTGCAAGATTTTGTTACTTTAATTCTGGGGAATATTTCTTTCCAAGCTGACTTAAGAAAAATTCCTGTCTCTACAGTGATTTCATTAGCACGAGGTTTGCCAAGAAGGCTGCTTAAACCCCTGGAAGGTGATGATCTGATATAAGGTGAACATCATTCTACTGAAGAACCTAATCAACTTTTGTGACTGTACATTGTTATAAAGGGTCCTTAATGTGCATGAATGATTTCCCAACTTCTTCCATGAGAACTACAAGTTGTTTGCCTCTTTGATCAGTTGTTATTACTAGGGTGTGTTATCTTTGTAGTCTGCTTTTTTTGCATATATGTTTATAAGTTTCCTCATGGAATGGCCAGTCACTATGGAACTGTAAGTGCACATTATTATGGAGAAAAACAGAGAGTAAAAGTAAAGTGCCTCTCTTTTACTCCTTGGCTGCTTGAATTTTTGTGGTAGCTTTTATTTTAAACACTACCTTATTTTGTATATTTGTATATCAGAGAATACTGATCTGAACATGAACTGAACTGTGATTCATTAGAGTTCAGAAACACAACGAAGATATTACAGGGGCTAGTCTGAGCATTTATTCTGTTGTCTATGGAGGGGATGACCTTTCAAGTTCTCCCCATTTCATTTAGTGGAAGGAAATTTTATACTTTCCTGACACGGAAATTTTCTGCCAAACACACAACTAATGTAACCATTGCCCTTCTGCTCCACAGTGTTTCTGTGCCAACAGGATATTAGAGAAGGTGTCTCCTTGTCAGGTTAATCCAGTCTCCCCTGGCATATATTGATTTATTATGGGTGTGTATGTCAGGGTAGTATCTTCTTCTGTTGCTGGTGCAAACATGGAAATCTGCTTGTCTGGCTCTATCTGTCTATCTGTGCCTATATATTTTTATCAACATGTGGTTATAAACTTCATTTTGTGAGCCAGAATATTTGCAGAGATGTCAGTACCTGCTTTACATACAATATAGCAAAACCCTACAGAGATTTTCAGCTTCTTGAATTCCTATCAGCTTGGGAGTATGTTTCTTAGAAGGCTGACATGTCACATAGAGACTTCATATCCTTATAAAAAAATATTTTTAATCCCTGAGTATTGACAGCCACATTAAATATTACTTCCCATAAATGAACCAGAGTGCATCCTGATCCCACCTTGGTATTCCTCTGGTACCTTTATCTTTCTTCACCCCTTTCTTTTTCCTCACTGGTCAGCTACTAGAATATGGTCTAGAGAAATCACTCCTGTTCAGTTAACAATGCTCTCAGGTTACTAATTGTAAAACACAAATGTAATGCTCCCTTCCTTTCCCTTTACTTTTCTTGGATAGGAATTATCCTCTACCTAGAGGAGTTATTTTCCTTCCTTTCCCACCCATTCCTCATGTTCACTGCATCCACTTGGAGTGGGAGTACAGTGACCACTTACACTGGTCCAACATCCAGCTCTCTTCAGTGCTCCATTGCCTTAGTTGACCAGATACTGTGGTTTAACCCCAGCAAGTTACCAAGCGCCACACAGCTGCTTGCTCCCTCTGAACTTCAGCTCAGGGTCAGACCAGTGTTCCAGCCTGTCCAGTGCAGCAGCACAAAAACAGCAGGAGCACCCTGGCCACCTGCCATCACAAGCACATCACCGGGGCTGTTATCAGGATGTTCCCAGGCACAATTCAATAATGTGAGAAGTGGCAGAGCACTACAGCAAGCAGCAAAAGCAAAAAGCAGTCACTAACTAGCACTAGGCTCTAACATGCAGTCAGGAAATCGAGCCTTCTGGCAAGCACAGGTGCCCACTCATTACCAGCTAAACAGCACTAACAGATAAAAATTCAGTCTAGCACATCCCAATCAGATCTGTCATTATCTCAAACCCTTCAAGCCCCATGCTGGGCCCCAAACAAAGACTATCAAGGTTTAACCCTACTCAGCAGCCAAGCCCCAGGTGATCACTCATTGACTCCCTCACCTGCAGGATTAGCGAAAAGAATTATAAAGATAAAAGGTGGAAAACTCATGGGCTGAGATAGAGACAGTTCAATAGGGAAAGCAAAATCTGTACAAACAAGCAGAACAAAACCAGGGAATTAATTCACTGATTCCCATTGCAGGTAGGTGTGTTCAGCCATCTCCAGGAGAGCACAGTTTCATCATGTGCAATAGTTACTTGGGAAGACAAAGGCCATCACTCTGAATGTGTTGTGTCTCTCCCACCTCTTCCTCCTTTTTCTCCCCAGCTTGATATACTGAGCATGAAGTTGTATGGCATGGAATAACCCTTTGGTCAGTTTAGGCCACCTGTCCCAGCTGTGTCTACTGCCAACCTCCCATGCACCCCCAACTTCCTTGCCAGAGTGGAATTATAAAAAGCACAAAAGGCCTTGTGTCTGTGTAAGCCCTGTTCAACAATAACAAAAACATCTCTTTGTTCAACAAAAACAAAAACATCATCTGAGTTGATAATAGTCAGCAGAGTATTATCAACTCTGCTCAGCACAAATCCATTACACAACCCTATGTCAGCCACTGTGAAGATAGTTGACTACCCCAGCCCAAACCAGCACACCAGATCTCTATAAACTCTAAAAGACACTTACTTAGACACTCATCTCCCATGTAAGCAGATCCTTACCCTGTCACCATCTAGAGTGGGTGGGCAGTTCAAGGTAAAGAGGCTTCAATTTATGCGTGCCAGATTAGTATGTAAATCTGCATTTTGTGTGCCTGTCTGCCATTTCCATGAGGTCTGTTTAGAAGAATAATGTTTTCTAAAAAACTTTTCTGTCAGTAAAGCAAAAGTTCAACTGTTCAGTTTCTTCTGGCTCATTCTAAGGCTACAGTGTTACTAAAACAAGTTTTTTGGAAGAGCCAAATTTCCACAACCATAGACTAGTTTGAAGACTAGCTGAATTGTTCAATGTCCAAATGGAATTAGTGATCAGTGGTGTCATCAGGCTTCCAAACTGGGATTAGTAGTATTTAATATCTTTATCAGTGGCAGAGACAGTGGGGTTGAGTGCACCCTCAGCAAATTTGTAGGTTACAACAAGCTCAGTGGTGGTTGACAGCCTTGAAGGACAGGATGCCATCCAGAGGGAGCTGGACAAGATCAAGAAGTAGTCCCATGGGAATCTCATGAGGGTAAACACAGCCAAGTGCAAGGTTCTCTGCCTGGGCTGGGACAATCTCTGGTACCAATACAGGCTGAGGATGAAAGGAATGAGAGCAGCCCTGCTGAGATAACTTGAGGGTACACTGGCAGATGAGCAGCTGGACTTAGGCAGCCAAGCACTCACAGCCCAGAAAGACAGCTTCATCCTGGGCCTCATCAGCAGATGTGTGGCCAGTAGATCAAGAAAGGTGATTCTGCCCCTCTGCTTTCCTGTTGTGGGACACCACTGTGACAGTGTGGTCCTCACCCTGCCTTTTTCTGCTTAAGTAATAGCCACCAGTGGTGGTTGTGATGGCTGTGTCTGACTTACAGACAACAACACAATAGCTAAGGGCCTTAAATCTTGCTTGACAACTAAGGACAGTTAGTTTTGCTCAACATCTCAGGGCTAGTTGAGTGTGCAACAACCCAAAATACATCTGGCATGTAAATGTGACTGTAAGTCAGTCTTATTCCATGAATACTGGACAGCCTGAGCCCATTGAGCTGTTCTGTATGGGAGTGAATTGCATGCCAGGATCTCTCCCTGAGCAGGAACGCCTCTCAAGTCTACTCCTCATGGCTGAGAGACTTCTTACTTAACAGATTCTTGGTAACTGGTTAATAGCATGCTAATCTGTGAAATCATAGCTGAATAATATAAAGAATTGATTGTGCACAGGTTATTCTTGAGGCATAAACAACTGACCTAGCCTGGGACTAAGCCTGCATCCATCTAAATTCCCCTCAGGAAGCAGTTTGAAGAGCAGTGGGTTTTTTCTGGACCTTGTGGCACAATAGGAGGGTGCCCCTGACAGTTTTGTCTGACTCTGAGTTTTGCATTGTAAAAAATCAAATTTACCTTGAATTAAATCTTGTTAAACCATTGTAACATTTACTATCAGACTTTGTTAAATTGCTTTTTTATATCAATAAACACATTGCTGCTTCTCTTTTCTGGGGGAAGTGCATTACTTAATCTGTGATGCTGCCCTGGAATACTGCATTAATCTCTGGAGTCCTCAGTATAGGAGACATGGAACTGTTGGAGGGGTGTAGAGGAAGGCCACAGAAAAGATCAAAGCAATGAAACAGCTCTGAGAGAGCCAGGGTTATTTAGCCTGGAGAAGTAAAGGCTGCAAAAAGACCTTATTTTGTCCTTTCAATTATTAGTCCTATCAACTTAAAGGAGGCTTATTCAGCAAGACTGGGGCAGATTTTTTAATAGGGTCTGTAGCAATATGACAAGGTCTCATTGTTTTAAAATAAAAGAGAGTACATTCAGAGTAGATATAAGGAAGAAATTTTTTACAATGAGAGTGGTGGAACACAGAAGCAGGTTGCCCAGAGGGGTGTTAGGTATTCCATCCCTTGAAACATTCAAGATCAGGTTGCATAGGGCTCTCAGCATCCTGGTCTAATTGAAGACATTTCTGCTTATTGCAGGGGACTTTGACTAGATGACCTTTAAAGGTTCTTTCCAGCCCAAACTATTATATTTGAAATCACTTTGAAATCTCTTGCATAATGAGAATGGCTTGAGTTAAAAAAAACAATGAACAAAAGACCAAGAAACCAACCCATTTTTCCTTGTTGGGAGGACTGTTAGCTGATATGGAACAAAATCTCTTGCAGAAAGGCAGTCCAAAAGAGCAATTATTTTTGGCACAGCAGAACATTGCTGTTCCTCTCCCAAAGACCCCTTGAAAATCAGTACTTACCTGTCTTCCTTTCTCTGTTTTGTGATTGATCTCACAGAGAGTTCTTGTCATGCAAGACAGAAAAGAGAACATAAGGCTGGTAGGGAGTACTCAGGAATAAGCAGGGTAATCATCTGCTTCAGGATAATTAGGTCAAGTGCGCATCATATTCTTTATGCTTTCATTTGGAGCACAATACCTGTCTCTGGATGGGATCTTCTCTGTGATTTTGAAAGTTCAATACTGTACCCCACACAATATTTTTGGTTCATCACTTATTTTTTGCAGTTTTTTTGGTTTGTTTGCTTGCTTGCTTGTTTTTGGGGTTTTTGTGGTTTTGTTTTTTGTTGTTGTTTTTGTTTTGTTTTTGTCATTTGAGAAAATATATGTAAGATGAAGATTAGTTCATGAGTCTTTTTAGACTAATTTGATGTAGGTTGATGTCAACCTCTTTGTCAAGAAACACCATCTCACTTGATATTTTGAAGCTTTTCTACAGCCTTCAGAAGAAATCAGCTGTGGATTTATAGGGAAGACTTTAGCCAGGAAGGATAAACTCATTTGGTGGGTAAGACTTTAAGACTTTGTTGGTGGGCACTCACCTAGCTGGTATGCTTACAGACTGTACAATGAATCCAGAAGCCAAAGGTAGGTGGCTGCAATCCCCCAGTTGGATGAGGAAATGGGAGACTCAGGAGGCTGAACAACAAGAAGTGCAGAGGTTAAGGAGTGTGAAGGAGCTCTACTACCAATAAAAAAGAGGAAATGACCACTCTGGGTGGCATGGATCATCCCATATTTTACAGGCTGCCGATGGGTAATTTTGTGTACCTGGAGTTAAAAAGAAGTGAATAGCAACCAAGTAAAGAAGTCCCAACTTCTTCAGTAGCTTCTTACTGCCTGGACAGCCTGGAGAGCCACTGTCCAGGAAGGGCTGAGTGCGGGCATGGGTGCCTTTAGCTCAGTGGCTGCATGAGGAGGTCAAAGAGGGTGCCAAGAGGGCAAGCACAATGGAGCTTGGCTCTGCAACCTAGCAGCTAGGGTGCACATTTGGGAGGTGCAATTGACTGGTTCTGCTTCTGAATCAAGACTAAGGGTTTTATCTGAAACAGCTACTGCCTCCACTAGCAAAATAATTCAGTGTAGATGGTGCAAAGTCTTAATGGTGATTTCCTAGTAATTATGTGTGTAAATGACAGAGAACCTCAATATGGTGAGCAATTTATTAGCTCGGGCAAAAGGCTGAAAGTGTGTCACCATCTTCAGTGCCCACATAATTAAATGAACTGAATGCCACCAGCGCTATGTTTTGAAATAAACCATGTGTTGTTTGTGCTCTGGGCCTGTTAGACCAGATTGAATTCACAGGAGTGTTTAGCATGTCCAAGGAATCTCTTAGGCTTGCTAGAACAGGATGCTTACTTTTTCAGCACACGGAACTTTTGGGTGTGAACAGGATAGCAACAACAGGAGCTCAGAGATCTTCTAAGCTGAAGATAGAGGTATCTCATGAGTTATATTCTGGTTTGCTGGGTGAGGAAGTTTGGGGGGTCTTTTGGTTGGTTTGGTTTTGTTTTTAATTAAATTTGTCTGTTAAGTCCCAAACACTCACTGAAATTGTGAGGTAACTCTTGAAATATTTATTTGGATAGAGTCCTAATTGCCTTCCTGTTGACAATGGTAGATGAACATGTTTTGTAAAATGTTTTTATCATAGAATAAAAATTATCTTTGTTGGAATGCAGCAGGGAGTACAGAAAATAAGAATCATTGCATGCTGGTATCTACACCACAGTTTCAACAGTAGCAATTTTTTTCTACCACCATTATTAATGTGTTTTGGAGCCTCACTTCAACTTTCCAGTTTTCACAGAATTCTGTTGAGAAGTTTTAAGTTCCTGCTTGAACAGGGGACTTGAATCAGATAATCTCTGTAGGTCCCTTCCAACCCAAACCATTCGTGATTCTGTGAAAACTTTCATTTCCCACAACTTTTGTTGACATGCCAATCAGTTATGCCTGCAGGGAAGCAAGCACACAGGTGGACACAAGAATCACCAATAGTTTTTTTCCTGTTTTTCACCTGTTGTTCCCTGTGTTGATGATTGTGCTGTGTGATGAAGGATTATTAATAAATAGTGGAACTGTACCCTGAATTGCAAATGTCTGAGATGGATCTGAGTTTACTTTGCCAGGAGCCTACAACAGCATATTAGATCTTAGGAATACTTTTGTGAGTGAGAAGCTCTGTTTCTTAGTCTGCACACTACTTAGTCCCAGAGGTATCTCTGCAGTGCAGTACTTACCTGCATGACTAGGTGTATGCTGACTGTTTTTTTTCACTGTGAGTATGACTATGTGTAATTTGTATATCTGAGATCCTGCAAGGATTTTTAAATTCCTTTGTCTTTAGCAAGGATTATTTAATTCCTATTACTTTACTTATCTCTCTGTTGACTAACATTAGCCATTTCCACTTCATGACCTGGTGTATGTTTGGAAGGTGTATCATGTATCAATGTATATGAAGTTTATTAAAATAGTTAAATGTGTTATTGCTGCCTCAAAGGCTGACAAAGCAACCTGTGCATTTGGCCAGCTAGAGGCTCCCTTCAGTAATACCTTTGTATATTTAAACAGAATTATATGGTTATCTCATCACTTGCATAAGATCCTTGTGAATTGCCAGAAGATGCAATTTCTGTAAAAACTTGTTTGCTGTCTGTAATCTTGTAACAGCCTGCCAATCTGCAAAGGCTGATATGTGCTCTCAAGTGGAGGACTGCTAACAGTTTTATAGGGACCAGGAAGAAAACCAGCTCTTAAAGGAACAGTTTTGAGTAGATTGAGCTGTTATTTGAGGCCTCAGGCTACAATTTTTCAACTGTCAGAGAGCTTCTGCCTTACTTATAATTGTTTGGGTTTCAGGCTAGATTAACATGTACATAATTTATTTTTGCATTAAAATTCTTAATTGTTCAATAATTTAATACTGAAGAAAAGTATAAAGTATCCGCTCTTGAATATTAAGGGAAGTCAGTGAGGCATGTAGGGGTGGCAATGGTAAGGTGCATGGCTGAGTGTAAATCAAAGGGCACAGAGGATTCCTGGTGTCAGGGACACCCATGGCAGGCAGGGAGCTCCTCCTGCAGCCAGCAGCTCTTGTGAGAGAGGCATTTCAGGCCTTGCCAGGAGCAACTGTGGGAGGCTGAAATAGCCGTGGGGAGCAATGTGACCAGGATGGGCAGATGGGGATCGGGAAGGCAAACAGGGATTGAGACAGTCCAGCAGTTTGCACAGAAGGGCACATGAGAAAGGCTGTGCACTCTGCCTGTGGGCCCACAGGGAAGTGCTCTAAGTCTCTACAATAATGGTGGGCACATGCCTCATATATAAACCCAGTGTTCCTACAGAGAAAGCCTCTGAGATGTTTGAAGCTTTCATGCAGATGGGACTGGTAAGAAAGGAGACTTCAGTAGAAGCAGTAGGTTGCCATGAGTGACCATGTTCTTCTGGAGAAAAGGTAAATTCTAGAAAAGATGTGCACAGAGCCTTGCATCAGCTGGCTGAGTTGCAGTAAACAGTTAAAAGGCTGTGCAGTACTAGAGAGGCTGGGATGGAGACAGATACATGGCTTCAGAACCATACACCTGTAGCAGACAACACAGAGAATGTGACATCTTTGACCCTTGTGACCCACAAAAGCCTGACTCTGCTTCATTCCCCACCCTCCAGCACTGCAACCAAAACCAGATATGAAGCTTTAACTGCTGCAGACACCCATGAACAAGGTCTGCAAGGAGAAACTCTACCAGCAGAATGCCACAGAAGGAAATGACAAGTGTTTGTAGCGGGTGGCTCACTGTTAAGGGGTATTGAGACACCCATCTGCTGGCCTGAGAACAGGACATTCTTTGATGACTGTAGCCTCTTTGGGAGGGATGGATACCACCTCTCTGGAAGCGGTAGGGAGAACTTTGGTAGCAGGCTGGACAACTTAATGAGCTTGGCTTTAAACAGGAGTACTCTGGGGGTTGGGTCCAAAGTGGCAACACTTACACCATTGCAACCAGCTGTGGAATAAGTCAGGCCAATGGAGTAGTGACGGATTTTCCTTATTTGCCTGGTCAGATAGAACCAGAAGGCAGCCACCTGACACCTCAAGTGCGTGTTAATCAATACACACTGTCGGTGGAACAAACATTAGTCAGAAAGTTATATCTCAGGAATAAGTGAACCATGGTGACACAACTCACATGACTGAAGAGTCAGGATAGATGGCAACAGACTGTTTCGTAAAGACAGGCAGGGATGAAGAGGAAAATGAATCATGCTGTTTGATAAGGAAAATCAGAATGTGTAGAGGTCTACAGCAATTGATATTCTAGTTGGACAGAAGTTGAACATTTTTCACAACAAGGACAACCAGTCATTGGAATCATCTCACCAGGGAAGTAGCAATACCCAATTTTGATACTTTTAAGATTCAGCTGGACAGGGTGCTGGGTCATCTGGTACTTTTTCTAGAAAATATTTCAGCAGATGATCCTGGAGGTCCCTTCCAACTTGGTATTCTATGATACTATGAAAATGCTTGTTTGTATTTACTATAAAGTCTACACGTGGCTTAAGGCTCATTTTACTTTTTTTTTCCCCCACCTTTGGTATACCTATTTATTCTCAGTTATGTTCTATCTTAAAAAAAAATATATATAACATCTTAAACATCTACATATAAACCTTGATACCAGATACAGTTACTCAATAGTGGAATTGTCAGGGGAATTTTTTGAGAGAGCTGAATGCAATGTCATGTATCAGGAAGAGAGAAAGCAGGGATTTGACAGGAAGGGGTACTTCCTTCTGAGAAGCTGCAATTCTGAAAAGGGAACTGCGAGTCCTGTTAGATAACAATCTTATTTCACATTCAGATTAAGTGTAGGGAAAAAGAATTAACGCCATCCCTGCATACATGAGAAGGAATGTTGAATAAGTATAGGAAAATTATTGTTCTACCACATTTGCCAGTGAAAGTGGTTTTATAAAACTTTAGCTCTCTAAATTGATCTGATTTTCCCACTGCAGGTTTTTCTTTGTGGTCTTTGGAGAAGAAAGCTAGATGGTCACCACAGACTATGTGCATAACATATGCATAGCTCAGGTTAAATGGGGCGAAGCCTATCCATGTCCCAGCAATGTTCAGAGTTAACACAAGGTGTGTGCAGCTTCCTGATTCCACCTCCAGGAAGTTAAGAGAAATCCTCTTGTGCTCCATCCTTTCCTTATCATTCAAATTTTAGGAAAACTTTGCAAACATCTTCATACTCTGATGTCATGTCTTCTCTTCTACTTGTTGATCATCAGGAAAGTAGTTGCTTCTGTCCATGCTCAAACTATTAGCATTGGTACCACACTATCCACAGTTGCTCTGAATGAGGCAGGACCTGAATATTCTTTGAGGCTTTCAGAAAATTCGTGTAGACAGTTTAGCATAATTTACTGTTGTATAAAAAGTTTGTTTTTGAAATCATACATGAGATTACTATTAAAGTGGGAAAAAGATCCAAGAAAAATAATTTAGAGGCAAAAAGCTGCTCTTCTTTTTACTTCTGTTCCTCCTGAGTGGCCCAATATTTTAGAGCTAATAGAAAGAACTAAGGGTTATCACACATATTAGTCTTTCTGGTGGGGTCCTTTTTCTCCCAATGGATTAGTATAGCTCCTGGCATAGCAGAACCCTGTTGTGCTTGATGTTATTAAAACTTCTATAACAATAACAACAGTGATAATAAGTGTACTGGAAAACTTCATAGCTCTAGAATGAAAAAGGTAAAAACTTCCTTTATTCAATGACACATGAATTATTATTAATTATAATTATGTACAAAACTAATTTTTGAGATTTGACTGACTGGAAATTGTTTTGCCCAAGAGCCAGTGCCTTTTCTTACTAGATTTTCATGATAATGCTGAATTTCATATTTGTGTCACAACCTCCTATCTTGTCAGAGCGCTGCTTCAGTGAAAAACTGATATCAAGTGATTTGTGTAGTAATCCCTCTTGTGTCCTGATGGAAACAGGGAACACACAAGTATTTTAGTCTTAATATTTACTTGGAATTAAAATGCATTCAAATTTTTTTTAATCCGTGTTGTCTTTGAAAGACATGCAGTCCCACTGATACTTCACTCTTGCATGTTTTCCTACCAGAAGACAGTAAACGCTTGATTGAAATAATGAAGACTAGGCAAATAAGTAGCTATTTTCCTATATTTGGGTCTCAGTTGGGTGTAATTGTTTGGGGAAATACACATATATTTTATCTTTCTTTTTGGAATTATCATACATAGGGCTGGATAGAAGAAACCAAAGGTTTTGTTCAGATGTGACCACTGAAATGGCTTGGGAGGGAAAAAAATGTAGTGCCTCCCTTATGATAGGTTTCTCTCCCTTTTCAACTTTTTCTTTTAAATTTAGATGCAATGCATGACAAATCAACATGGAACTTGATGAATAATTAACATGTAATTCAGTTATAAATAGACTGCCTAGGTGAGTAACAGACTCAATTAATTATTGCTACATGTGCATCCATACTTCTTGTTTCTGTTTCCGTCATTGCTCAAAAGGATTGGGCAAGCACTTGAGTTTATTAATATATTCCAACTATGGTAAGACCAGTGCAAGTCATCAGCACTCAGGCAACACACTGCTAAACTGAAAAAAAACTAAACAAAAATGTTCAGAAACAATGATGTGAGCAGCTCTTTCTCAACCCTACAGTAGTGTTCACATTGTTTGTATTGTGTTTGGATCACTGGGGTTCAGACTGGTTTAACTTGCATTGAAATCAATGGCCACAGATGTGCAGGATTCATTTCAATATTCGACCAATACCCAACCAATACCCCAAAATATGGCTTAGCAACCATTGCTTTCAGGTGCTGATTGTGAAACTGTAACAGAGGTTCCACAGTTCATTCCTAGTTCACTTGATGAATCCACATTCTGTTCCACCAAGGAATGTTAGTGGCATTAGCACTAACAAGAGTGCTCTTTAGAGATGTGTAAACTATGGAGATTCCCAAGTGATTTTCAGACTAGCCATCTTGTTAATAAGCCTCGTAATGATACATGGGAAGTGGGTTAATAAAGTTAATAAATCATTAAATAACTCAAAATTCAACATTAAACAACCTCAGAATTCAGAAAAGTGAGTGACTGAGATATTCAGCTATAAAATGGAGAGCAGAATTCAAAACTTTTCAGAGCAGGTTATGAAGCTACTTGGTGGCAGAATCAGCTGTTTATTCTCAGCACAATGCTTTTTTTCTGTCTTTGTGGAAAGAGTTGGATCCCACCATGAAGGAAAACTTTAACCATGAGTGAATGCAACCCTATATTTCCACTACAAAGTCAGAAGAGGAGAAAGATGACTTAAGGTGGTTGGGATGAATTCAAATGAGGGAGAGTGAAAAAGAAATCTAGCAGTGACTACTGGACTTGATCCCTTCAGAGTTTACTTCTGGATATTCCAGTGTTGTTTGGCTTTTAAGCACCTGGCAGTTTTTAGAAAGAAAGCTCAATATTGGCTTTAATGTTGTGGTAGACCTAGAAATATTTTAGGACTTTTTGTATTTTGACAAGGCTTTTGTACTTGTACATTTAAATGGTCATGCTTAGTAAAAGAAAGCAGCTGTGGAATCAAACATGACACTTGGGTTTTAAGTTTATAGAGAGTTCTTCATTTTCACAGATGATGCCTCCAACAAATAGATGGGGCTTTAATGCTTGTTCATATTGATATTAAGAGCAAACCAAACTGAGTTACTTTAAAGAAAGTCTTTTAAATCATAATCTTAAGATCATAAGGATTTTATGGGCTATTTCATGGCAAGATATCTCAACTGTTATTCTAACTGTAAAAAGATAGATAAGACAGAGGTTTTACTACTGTTTTGGTGTGAAAACTTATGACATCAAGAATTTACTGCTTCGGGGAATTACTTTTGAACTTTAGTCGGGTTTACTGACTAATCTCGTGACTCATTTTCATTTTTCCTTTAAAAGGCGTTACCAGTTTAGCATGCCCATTTAAAAAAGAAACCAAACAGAATCCTATATAAACGACTTCCACAGGCAGCCTATTGCTCCATGCCACTGGGATGATATAAGGTAAGAGTTACATTGCTCATGGCATTAGATGCCAAGAGTTACATGGCATTAGATGCCAAAGATATATTTTATGTTATGATTGGAAGGTCCTTAATTTTCTATGACTTGCTATTTGAGTGCTAACTTAGGAAAAATGCTTAAAAGTACTTCAGTGGTGAAAGAATTTTGTTGGGCTTTGCAGCTTTAGTTTGTAGTAGCACATACATTAAAATAAGTTTTTGTAGCAGTTATATTAAAATAAGATAAAATGGAATTTACTCCTAGAAAGCCAGATTCTGGTTTCCTAATTTTTGCTAGGTGGGCTTTTAACTTTTTCTGTCTTTTTCTTTTCTTAATGGAACCTAGAAGTAATTTTTTTCAAAGTATGAATCTAAGCAGCTATTCTTCATTTCACCTTTCAAAGCAAATCTCCAAGAAATGATAACTCTGAGTGATGTGTGGCGCTGCAAAACAGCCTCATCTCTGCTTCACTACTGTCAGTCAGTGACTGAGAAAGCCTCTTTGGGACCTGCTGTGTTGTCTTTGAGATGAGAATCTCTCCCCACTGCCAAGAATCCCCCACAAAACCTTTCTAGAGAAATCTTTTTCTCTTTGTGGGTTGGAGGATGTACAAGAGGATGGCAGGGCTTAGAACTGGGAAGCAACTGTTTGATTTCAAGTTTGGCATTTATGAGTTCTAATTAGTTCAATTGAACTGATTCTCATCTGTCAAGTTCCTTGCCCAGAATCAAGGAAAAAGAAATCATCTGTCAATTTTATCCTGAGGTATTTAATTTGACCCCAAAGGGAATTCTTGTCTTTGTCATCTAATTTGCTGAAAAATTTTACATTTTGTTACCAGAGGTTAAAAGTTAAAAGTGCCTGTGCATGAGAGAATTTGGGGAAGTAAGTGGGAAATTTTCTCTAAAAGTAGACAAAAGAGGAAAAATATAGTACAACTCTGGTCACTTGTGGGCAGTGTCATTTGTCATCACAACCAACAGTAGATCATTCCAGATTAACTAAGTTTTGAACAAGTTTGTGCGTTTGTGGAAAGTTCACTTTTTAACCTAGGATTTATTCAATGGTAAATGCATAATTGTTGGACTGGACTGACACTACTCCTGTCTTGTGCAGCCCAGGAGATGGAGATTGAGACTGCAGATGAAGTTGCTATTGTTGGAATAGGATGCAACTTTCCTGGAGGTAAGTTTGGGGTAAAAGCAAAGCAGGCTGTGAGTGTGAAAAGCAGAGTCTTTTATTAATGTTGAAATGGAGGAAACCAATATGTTTGTCCCTTAGTTGAATTTTTTGCTTTCCTGCTTGTGGGATCTTTTTGAAAGGTGGTGCTGTGGTGGAAACTACTTGGTTTGAATTTGGCTGCTGACAGATAGACAGACAGACAGACAAAATAAGCTGCAGTGCTGGCTGTGGGCAGGGCATTGATCTGCACATGAAGCTCAGAAATTAGTTGAAAGGGTATGGGATGATTTGAACTTTCTGTGTGCTCACTGGCTGGGTGATTGTGCATTCTTACAGGGCTCTAGAGCCATAGGGACAGGACAGATGAAGGGCTGGACATTCTTATCAGCAATGCCTGTAATATAAACAGGTTGGGTTTTCCTAAAATAAAGCTTCCTGCTTTGTTACAGTACTTAGAGTAGATGCAGTGAGATAGTAGAGAAATGTGGAGAGAAAGTGGTTAAGGATTTTGTGGGATTCCTTTGCTTTTAGACGAGCGGTGAGGGGATCAGTCATGCTTTTTCATTTTCCTCTCACCAAAGAAAGATCACTTCTTTCTGTGACAATTGTATTTACATGTGGGAGGTCCTTGTTGCTGATTGTGCATTTGTGAGCCTGCCTGGGCAGAGGGTGTGCATCATTTAATCTGTTTTTAAAACTTTGTACAACAGGAGATGGAATTGATAACTTCTGGAAAGTCCTGGAGGAAGGCAAAAACTGCACTATAGAAATCCCCCCTGAGAGATTTAATGCCAAGGAGTGGTATGATGCAGATGCTAACAAGCCAGGAAAAATATGTACAACACGAGCTGCTTTTCTTGATGAGTGAGTCTGTTACCCTGCTGCACCACTGATTTTTGTTGTACTTACTGTACTGTAGTACAGCTGCTCAAGGGCTGTGGCTAGTGCAAAGAATAACAAATGACAGTAAGGTCAGCATAAGTGTCCTTAATTTGAATTCCACATTCTGATTCACCTTAGATCCTCAGGCTGCAAAGCTTCAGTCAAAGGAAAAGTTGACATGAACTGAAGAAATCCTATTGTCTCCTGAGATTTGTACTTGGCTATATGAGTTGATAATTCTGAGACCCAGAATTAATTTCATGCTTAGTCACATGTTAGATATTGAATCCTGGACTAAATCAAGAAATGATAGAAGGCAATTTAAATCTGATTTTGGGACACAAGATTACATTTGAACATGGTCTTTTGTAAGCATGGGTCTATTTTGAAGGTGCTTTTAAAGACAAACACACACAAGAGACACATTCACAGAGAAAGCATTTTGAATGAATTATTAGAGAAAATATTCCTTGATAACACCTGAGCTGATCCTCTACTTTTTGTTTCAAATTGTAAAGCATCGGTCTGTATTGGCTAAAAACAATGTAGGAAACAGTATTTTTTTTATAACTTATTGGCAATGGTCACATTACAGCAGAGGGAGTCTCATTCTTCACATTTCATAGTTTGAGGAATATAGCTGGGAGACTAGTAGTAGTCTACCAACTGCTAGTCTAGTAGCGCAATAACTATGAGAATTAAAATGGGTAGGAGTGGGCTCTTAGCTCTGAAATGCAGAATCATTGATAAATTGACATGTTTTGTGGTGCGACATAAAACATCTTTGACTTATGAATACTTTATTCTGAATTTCATAAATGGGAACTGTGGCTTAAACACCAGTTACTGCTCTGCTTTTCATGAAGTTGCAAAAAATGTTTGCTGTGAGTCTAGAAGTAAATGCATCTTATATATATATATGTCATATCCTATTCTGGTCTTTGTTTTTCAGATTTAATTCATTTGACAACCTCCTGTTTGGGATTAATAATATGGAAGCAGAACGTATGGATCCACAACATAAATTACTGATAGAGTGCACATACAAAGCCCTGGAGGATGCAGGAGTTCCTGTAGAATCTGTCAGTGGAACCAAAACAGGTGTTTTTATTGGTAAGATGTAAAATTTCATGGCAAGAAAGTGTGTTTGAACCTCACAAAGTTTGGAGCAATCCTTCATAACCTTTCAATATGTTATCTAGCACTGGATCTAGGCTGGATCTAGACTGGAGATCTAATGCTACTGTGCTATGGCACTACTGGTTACTTTCGGTAAGAATTACCAGGCTAATCTAGAAGTTCATGGTACAATTCCTGTATCTATTTTTGGTGCTCTTCTTCCTGTGTTCAGGCACTGAAGTGAAACAGGAAACAGTTAAAACTGCCTCCCCAAGTTAAACCTTCTTGGGAAAGCTACTCTCAAGCCAGGCTGTGATGTTCCACCCTTAAGGGGGAAAGAACACCCAAGAGGCATAATTGCTTGAATCTGCAAAAAATCACGTTTTTATAGTAAATTACACACTTTGCATGGAAATTGAAATATTAGTCCCTGACCTGCTACATCAGCACGTGGCAGTGGGTTGTGGATAAAGAGGTAGAGTGGAAGGAAAGAGAGAAAGGAAGAGATGAATTAAAGAAGGGGAGAGAGAAAAAGGGAAAGAAAGACATAAAAAGAGATTGCCAGTCCTGGTTCTGGTGTTGGTCTGGCCAGGGTCTTAGAAGCCCCTCCCAGGTTTGTTTGGGGTACCTTTTCATAGATAGGTTTCTCTGCCCTAAAGACAGGTTTCTCCCTTTCTTATCATGCCCAGTCCCTTCTTTCACACCTTTTTGGAAATGCATCAGAGGCTTTGTGGCTCCTGGGTGGTCTTCATCCTCTCCCTCCCCAGACTAACCTTTGGTTCTTCTGTGCTGGTGCTGTCTTTTGTTTGTTGATGAGGGGATGAGGGCAGAGTGGTCTGAAAGTGGCCCAGCAGAAAAGGACCAGGTGGTGCTGGTAGACAGCAGCTGAACATGAGCCAGTGTATGCCCAGGTGGCATCCTGGCATCCTGGCATGTATCAGCAACAGTGTGAGCAGCGGAGCAGGGCAGTGATTCTTCCCCTGTACATGGCACTGGTGAGACCACAAATTGAGTCCTGTGTCCACTTCTGTGTCCCTCAAAGCAGGAAGGACATTTAGGTGCTGGAGTAAGTCCAGAGAAGCACAGCAGAGCTGGAGAAGGGTCTGGAGCACAAGTCCTGTGAGGAGCAGTTGAGGGAGCTGGGGGTGTTTAGCCTGAGAAGAGGAGGCTCAGGGGTGATTTTATCACTCTCTGCGACTGCCTGAAAGGAGGGTGTAGTGATATGGGGATCAACCTCTACTTGCAGGCAACTGGAGAAAGGATGAGACACCTCAGGCTGTGCCGGGGGAGTTTCAGGCTGGACATTAGGGAGAAAGTCTTCACGGAAAGGGTGACTGGCTGTGGGAATCAGTTGCCCAGAGAGCTGGTGGAGTTACCATCCTTGGAGGTGTTTGAGGAAAGACTGAACGTGGCACTTCATGCCATTGTCTAGCCAACAGGGTGGATTTGGTCACAGGGCGGACTCAATGATCTCAGTGGTCCTTCCCAATCAAACTGATTCTGTGATTCTGTGAGGCAGAACAAGGATGTTTATCCCAGAGAAGTGCTACCCTACCTCCACATGGCCCCCTCCTTCTTGTGTTCTTGCAACAATTATTGGTTATTACTGACAAGCCTTGGTTGGCTCTCTGGCTACCCAGCAATCAGTGTTTGGCACACACACATTAGCCCCTTATCTCCTGGGCTTCTACACAGGCCTACACTTTTCCCCCAGTATACTGTTTTCTAGTATAATTTTGCTTAAGGTGTTCTGGGGATTAATATCCTTTAAAAGCAGTAGAAATCCTTCTTGTGGACATTAGAATGGTACCATGGTACACTTGTCCAACTGCCTTTGTCAGTACCCAAAAGGTTCCATGGGAGATGATACCAGATGCTGCTGAAAGATATTTAAAAGACAAACTAGAGTAACAGCATATTATTGCTGATGTAATCTGTATCTCTTTAAAATTGAGTTTTCTGGGGGAGTTTGGCTAATGCACCTATAGCAGAAATGCTTTAGATTACCTTTTAGTCTGAGAGATGCTCTTCTTCCACTGAGGGCACAATTCCTTACTCTCTGAATAGAGCTACTGCACTTTCCACATGTGCTCATGGACTTGGAGATGCACAATATTTCAAGTGTAGTGTTCCCAGAAAGAGGACACAACTGCTCCCACAGGCCTTATTCTTCTTTATTATTTCTTACTGGTTGCAATTGTGGAAAAAAAAAAAAATACAAAGTATTGGATATAGTTTGTACTGTGACCTTTAACTTGGTACATCTGAGGAACTGATCTTGTTGATAAATATTCTCTTAGCTAAACTAAACCAACCAGTCTCAAACTGAGATGCAGGCGTCTCAGCAGGCTACAGAGAGTGTCTGCATCCTACAATGGACTAAGCCATCATGAATGGCCTGTCATTTCCTAGGCAGGTAGGATTTTCAAGTGTTTGGTATGTTTATATAATCTGAGTCCAGGGGAAATTGCTATGGGTTTTGGCTTTGACTTGTGTTGGAGCAAAGCTTCCTGCCACGAGCACTGATGTCACATTATTTCATCTAACTCTGAAAACCAAAACACACCACAGGTTTCAAGCTGTACATGCCCATTGTTGACTTGGCTTAACTTGACATGTATCTGATGTTTTCCAGGTCTCATGAATCGAGACTATGAAATCATAGCCAGCAGAGCAGTGAGTGAAATAAATCATTATGATGGTACTGGAACAGCAATGAGCATTGCTGCTAACAGGGTCTCTTTCACATTTAATCTGACTGGACCATCTCTTACTGTTGACACTGCATGTTCGTCCTTTCTTTTTGCTCTTCACTATGCCTTGCAAGCCATTAAATCAGGTAATGGGACTGAAGAGGTGCTGGACAATGAAATCAGGATTTCTGCTGTTTCTGTCTATCATCTGGGCCATATCAACATGGGTATGTTTCTGTTTGACTCCAGGAGACTGTGAGGCAGCAATCTGTGGTGGGGTGAACTGCATCATTGATCCCCGCACCTTTGTATCTCTCAGTAAAGCAAAAATGATTTCTCCAGAGGGCATAAGCAAACCCTTCTCCAAAAATGCAGATGGCTATGGAAGGGGAGAAGGCTGTGGTGTTGTCTTCCTCAAACCACTGAAAAAGGTGAGATTGCATGTGAAGCAGCCTGAAATAAGACTGGTTGCTTACCTGAATTTTGTATATTCAGCTCTAATAGTGACTACTCCAGAGAAATTTTTCCAATTCAAATTTAAACTTAATGAAGCATTTCTTAAGAATTTGTGCATTTCCCCTAGCATATGGGAAGGGTCCCACATTTAAAAGTTAGCATCATGTTCTGATCGTTCTTGGCTTTGTTGTGATGTTTTGTTGTCTTCTTTAAAGAGAAAGCATGAGTTTATTAAAGGTAATTTAACTTTTCATGGAACAGGCAAAGGAAGACTACAGCAAAATCTGGGGTGTGATAAACATCAGCGCAATCAATCAGAATGGCAGGTCCACGACTCCGATCATGAGACCGTCTCAAATAGGGCAAGAGAAGTTACTGCGCAGCATTTATGAAAGTCGTGTTGATCCCTCAGTTGTGCAGTACATTGAAGCCCATGGCACAGGAACTGCTGCTGGAGATCCTACTGAAGCTGAAACCCTGGGTAGTGTCATTAGCAAAAACAGGTCTTCCCGAGTTTCCATTCTGAAAATTGGTTCAGTGAAGGGAAATATTGGACACACTGAATCGGCTGCTGGAGCAGCTGGGTTAATCAAAGTGCTCCTGATGATGCATCATGGAAAGATTGTTCCATCCTTGCATTACTCGAAGGAGATGAGCAGCATCGATACAGAAAAATTAAACCTTGCTGTTGCCACAGTTGTTGAGCCCTGGGAAGAATCCAGTGAGTATGGAAGAGTAGCTGGCATCAACTGCTTTGGATTTGGAGGAACCAATGCTCATGTTGTAGTCAGGCAGGTGAAGCAGCCAGAGCCTCTTCCTGCTTTTAGGAAGCCCCTGGAATTAGTTCTGCTGTCAGCAGCATCCCCTAAGTCCCTTCAGATGACAATAGCCGATACAGCTGAGCAGCTGAGCACAAGGAACTCTATAACTCTCCCAAGCCTGGCCTACACATCTGCCTGCAGAAGAAGCCATGCCAGCTACAGGTACCGAAAAGCGTTTGTCACAAATTCCCTCCAACACTTGCAGCAAGAGCTTAAGTCGGCAGCGAGCACGGAACCTGCCATGTCCAAAGTGGAACCACAGCTGGTGTTTGTGTTCTGTGGCAATGGTGTAACGCTGAAGGAGTTCAGTGAGGCACTGCTGAGCTCAGAGCCGGTGTTCAGAGACAAGTGTAAGGAGATAGAAGACCTTTTTCAGCAGCACGCTGCCATCAGCCTCCTGCCAGCAAGAAATCATAGCCCAAGGGACTTGTTGAATCCAGAGCTTTCTCAGCCCTTGCTATTTGCTCTGCAGGTTGCTGTAGCTTCCCTCCTGAAGTACTGGGGTATTAAGCCTGTTGCTGTTGTTGGTGCCTCAGTGGGGGAAGTTGCTGCTGCACATATTGCTGGGTACCTTTCCCTGGCAGACGCAGTCAAAGTGATTTATCACCGGAGCAGGCTGCAGGCAAAGGCTGCCAGTGGCAGAATGCTGGTGGTTGGAAACATCCCTGTTGAAGAGATTGCTGAACACCTGCATCCCTACTCAGGAAAGGTGTTCATTGCTGCTTTCAACAGCCCCATTTCCTGCACCTTGTCTGGGAGTGTAGATGCTGTGGAAGCTGTCCAGAGCGAGTTGGCTGAAGTTTTCAGACAGAGAAACATCTTTCTTCATGTTTTAAATGTTCCAGTTGCGTACCACAGTCCCAGCATGGATATGATACTGAGGGAGCTGGAGGAGCAGATAGAGCCTTTAGAAAAGCAGAAGGGGGAAATGGAAGTGATTTCAACACTGACTGGGGTGGCTGCATCTGAAAATGACTTTGCTCAGGGGAAATTCTGGGCACAGCATACTCGTGAGCCTGTTGCTTTCACACGGGCCATCCAAACTGCAGCCAGAGGCAGGGAAAACGTGGTGTTTGTGGAAATAAGTCCTCACCGAGCATTGCAGCGAAGCATAAAAGAAACACTAGGAAAAGGCACAAAGGTGTTGTCTTCTTTGCAAACAGATGCAGAATATCAGACACTCTTCAGCCTGGTAGGAAATCTGTTTGAACTGGGATTTAATCCCAACTGGCAACACTTTTATAATGGATATCAAAGTGTTCCTGTGGCCATTCCACAATATCAATTTGATCGCCAAAAACTCATGGCCTGTCTGGATATTCATCTACAAGCAAACCAAAGAGGCAGCAGTGCCAGTCATCCTTTGATTTATGGCAGAAACACTGACAACACGGAGTTCAGCTGCCTAATGTCCCAGGACACAACACCATACTTGTATGAGCACAAGAACAATGGGATAGCCTTAGTCCCTGGTGCTTTCTATGTGGAGCTTGGTCTGGCCTCTGTGATGAGCAGCTCAAGACCTAAAGTGCCTCTGAGCACTTGCCAGCTAAGTATCAGCTTTTCTGTGCCATGTGTTCTCACACAGACTTCCCAAGTGCTGAATGTCAAGCTGAGTCCGCAAAAAGCCATGACAACCTTTGAGGTTCTCTCTTCCTCCAATGTAGTTTATGCTGCTGGCCAAGTGGCAAAGGGGCTTGAAGGTGTGGTGGAAGAAAGCAGCATCTCCTTCCAAGCCATCTATCGAAGATGCAGGTCAGTGATTAGCAGAGAGGAGGTTTATGAAGCACTGTCTCAGGTTGGCTTTCAGTATGGCTCCATATTCAGGCAGCTCAGTGATGTTCATTATTGTCAGGAGCTAAAGGAAGCTATAACAAGCATAAGGGTGAATGAGGAGACTGTCAGAGATATGTACAGCTACTGTATCCACCCGGTGCTGCTTGACTGTTTTCTGCAGATGACCGCTGTCTTGACCTCAAGGACACTTCCATCTAGAGCAGGCTTTCCTTCAGGGATAGGCAGCCTAGTGGTGCTCCGCCCACTGGAGAAGGAAATGATGATGTACATGAGAATGAGCAAATCCACTGGGAACTGCCTTGAGGTCTGTGGATGCTTTGTGGACAAACATGGCTCTGTTTTGGCTGAGCTCAAGCGTGTTGCCATCACTTTCATGAAGAAAGCAGAAAGAGACAATGAGTTCCTGTTTGAAAACAAGTGGAAAGAAATCTCTCTTTCACAGACAATTGGACATCTGAGGGTTAAGCCCAGAGTTGTCGTGTTTGCAGACAAATTTGGGATAGCTGAGCAGCTCAAAAAATACTTGCATCCTGCTTCGAGATATGTTATGTATGAAGGCTGGGAATGCCTTGTGGAAGATGATGCACAGAATAAAATGAGAACAGAGGTTGAGGATTATGATGAAATCCTCTTCTTGTGGGGAATTCAAAAGTTAAATGAAGATTTCCCAAGGAAAGCAGTAGATCAGATGGCAAAGTGCTGTGAAGCCTATCGCCAGGTAGTGGTGGCCCTAAGAGAGAAGACATCCTGCTGTTCCATCAGAGTGATCACCTACAGAACAACAGGGAGATATGTGGACCACATTAACTGTGGGTTTGCATTGTATGGCATGACCAGAGCTTGTATTGTTGAAGTTCCAGAAATCACATTTCAGTTGATTGACCTCAGCTCTTCCACTTCCCTGGACATCTCAGTGTTAGCAGATGTTCTTGTCAAATACAAAGGTGGGGCCTATCCAGAAGTTTGCATCAGCCAGGGAAGAATTTATGTGTCTGAAATCAGACCCACATCTTTTGTAGATGCAGATTACATCCAGCCTGTAAGATCTCTCCAGAAATCACAAACTTTCACTTTGTACACTTCTGATCCATACACAGCAAAAGACTTGTCTGGGGAATTATGCACGGGTGCTGCTACTCAGCTTGACAAACAGAGTGTTGAAATTCAAGTGGATAAAATTTGTCTGCACTCAGAAGATTATTTTCCCATTAGTGTTTCTAGCTGCAACTTTGGTAATACACTGTATTGGAACTCACAAGCAGGAGACAAACACAGGCTTCTAGGTCTTGATTTTAGTGGCACAGTCACTGCAACAGGCATTGATGTGAAAAAAGTGAAAGTGGGAGATTATGTGGTTTCATGTTATCCCACTGCTGCGTCATCTAGAGTTGAGGTTCCAGAAACAGTTTGTTTCAATGCAAGGAAATTCCCATTCCTCCAAAATGTGCCTTGTGTGTCATACTTCATCATTGCATGGGAAATCTTTACTCAGAGGTTACCCAAGGGGAAGCATGGCAGAACTTTGGGTATTATTACTACAGAGCCTGCATCTGTTTTGTGCCATGTTCTTTTGGCAGCAGCAGAAGAGATGGGTTGGACACCAGCCCTTGCAAAGCCCACTCCTAATGTGTTCCAATATATCAACCTGTGCAGTGCCCTTATTATTCTTCCTCCAGTCAACAGATTGTCTCGGGAGGATATAGCCCCCATGTACTTTCTTAAAGATGTGGTGATTGTGTGTGGCAATCAACAGTCTGAATGTATCCAGAATGTCAGTGAAATTGATAATGAAAACATCAGCTTTCATATCCTTGCCGTTGTCAGCCTTTTCAGGAAAGAACCTCTAAAGGAATTGCAGAAGACTGTACATGCGTGGATCAGTTCCATGGATACGAAACAGTTTAGACATCTCTCTGGTTCTGTTTTTCAGCAGCCTGAGAACTTTGAAAGGCTAAACTCTGCGACATCCTATTTCACCTGCACATCTGTCCCCCTTGCTGTTCTGAGAAGGCAGAAGGACATCAGTGTGTTTTCAGACATCCCATTGTATGAGCCCCAGAAGCAGCTGTTTAAGCAGAATGCTGTTTATGTAGTAGCTGGGGGGCTCACTGGTCTTGGCTTTGAAACGGTGAAATTCATAGCTGAGAACGGAGGAGGGTGTATTGCAATACTCTCCAGAAGAATTCCCAGCAGCAAGAAGCAAGAAGAAATGAGGGCTTTGCAGCAGCAGTACAAAGGGAGCAAAGTAGTGTCTGTGCAGTGTGATGTGGCTTTGACCAGTGATGTTGAGAAAGCTTTCCAGTCCATTGCCAAAACCTTTGTGGGGACTCCGATCAAAGGGGTATTCCAGAGTGCTGTTGCTTTACATGATGGCCACCTTGAAGTCTTGAAGCTGGCTGACTTTCACAAAGTGCTGAGCCCAAAAGTAGCAGGGACCCTAAATCTTCACTGGGCTACCAGAAGCCAGGAGCTTGACTACTTTGTGTGCTACTCCTCTGTTACTTCCTTTCTGGGCAATGCTACTCAGACAAACTATGCAGCTGCAAATTCTTTCCTGGATGTCTTCTGCCTCTATAGGAGGAACTGTGGGCTTCCAGGCCAGGCCATTAACTGGGGTGCTTTGAACCTTGGCATTCTGCTCAACCAAAAACACATTCAGAGCATCCTGGCATCCAAGGGCATAGATATTCTGCAAGTGCATGAAATTCAGGACTATCTCAGGAAGACTTTAGTTGTGAACAACCCGCAGCAAGCTGTTGTCAAATTGAACTTTCAAGCTTTGTATCATCACGTTTTCACTCAGATTATTTCTCTCAAAAGTCGCTTCATATCACTTATGTCAGAAGATTTCAGGAACAAGATTAAAACCACTGAGGAAACTGTAGTCCCAGAGACTGCTTTTCTCAAATCTGAGGACTACATCACCTCACTGGTGAGTGACCTCACAGGAGTGAACGCTGATGAACTAACCACTGATACAACACTTTCATCTTTGGGCATAGACTCTATGTTAGCTATGACAATTCAGAGCCGTGTCTTTCAGGAGCGAAAGGTAGACATACCCCTTGTGAAACTGCTTGAACCTCACACAACTCTGTCAAATTTAGTGGTAGTTTTAGAAGAAACAAGCAATGCAAATGGAACAGCTGAAAAGAAGAATGGCTGAAAGTGCAGAAAATGATACCTTGCTACAGTAATCTTCCCCATCAGGAATTGTGTAACTTTGACAATACTCAGACCCTTGGTAGCATCTAAGAGTATGTCTGTCATTGCAGACAGGGTAGACCATCTGATGATTCTGAATGTATTCTTCTGCATTGACCCAGAAAACCCTTTGCCAGGTTCTTCTGCCACTATTCTGCTAACTGTATTAATTTCAGTTGTTTGACTTCCTAATTTCAATGTCTTTTGCCTTAATTTTCAATTGTTTTAACTGGAAATAACTAGGTAAATTCCTTCACATTTTATTGCACACTGCATTTTTTAACTATTTTCAAGTTTTGATGAAAATTGTATATTTGCACCTCTAAACAGTAAATATACACATAAAACTGCATAAGCTTATCAGCATTTTTGTCATATACTACTGTTAATATATAATTATTTTTTAGTATTACCAAATGTTTATAAATACAGGCTTCTTTTTGAAAGTCTGACATTATGAATTTCAAAAACCTAGTGTTTTGCTTATGTCTTCAAAAATATTAACAATTTACCAATTGTTACCAACTGTGAAGTATACAGTAAAGCAAATGTTTTTTATTATAAATCAACCAATTTTTATGAAAGCCCAAATAAACAAGAGTAGTAAAATATCAAAAAAACCCAACAACCTAGTGTATTTTTATCTTATTTGATATTTTTTGTCCCTTATCTGCTCTCCTGTTTTAAATTTTTGTAAACCTAAAAGCTGTTCTACTTTTGTTCCAGTGAGAATACACTTTTCCACAAAGACACAGAAGGAAATTTTGTTTATAGTCGCTCAACATGGGAAGAGGGTATTGTATCATTTCTCCCTTTTCTCCCTAATTACAATGAGTTGTCAGTTGCAGATTTGGTAGTATTCTCCAGTGTGTGGAGTATCCATGGTCTATGAGGTCCCCCTGAAATAATCTGATCTCCAGGCTGAAAAATTCCCTTAGTCTCTCTTAGCTCTGGTGCACCAGCCCCAAAGATCTTGGTGGTCTTATACCAAAAGTACTCAGGCTTATAAATATCTTTCTCATAGTGGAGGGCCCAGAGCTTGACCAGGGTTCTAGATGGAGTGTAATGAGTCAGGTGTGGTGTCCTGGTGGTGCACATTATACCAGTGCAACACAAAGAGTTCCCTGCCCAGCTGCCTGCTGGCTTTCATTGCTGTCAGTGTGCACAGTGAACTTGTGTTCAGTCCACTGCCCATGGGGACCCCCAGTCCTTTTCATCCAGACTGCTCTGCAGCCAGTCAGTCCCTGGACTGCAATGCTGTGGTGCTTTGCCTGCATCATGTGCAGAACAAGTGCAGGGGGGCTGAGCCATCCCAGGTGCAAGGCCTTGCATTCACCATGGCTGGAAATAATGAACATTCTGTAAAGCTGTTTGTCCCTCTGAAAAGTGACCTTCCCTTCCGATGTGCCAAATGCTCGCACCTAACTTGATGTTGGCTAGGCTGTTCATAAGGAGCCTGTGGGGTGCTTCTGTTGGCTCACTGCCAGATGGACTTGGCACAGCCAAAATTGCCTTTTAGGCCTGGCAGTCCAGTGAGTATTTCACCCAGCTTACAGTCATCTTTTTCAATATATCTAGCATCAGTTTGGCTACAAGGATGCATTGGGACATTGCTGAAAATCTTTAAGGAATCAAGATGCATAAAAACTCTCTCTTCTCAGTGTTTTCATTCTTCAAGGTTATCAGGCTAGCCAGCCACAGTATCTCTGTGGAAAATCCATGCTGGTTGCTCCTAACCACTTCTTCATTCATGTCCTTTAATACCTGAGTCATTCTGAGCTTATGGTTCTGGATGGGCAAAGATCCTTGTGACCTGGCCCAAACATTTTGGAGGAAAATATGGTAATGAACTGAGGAACAGTTAACGATATAGATATAGATTAGATATAGATAGGTATAGATATAGATATAGATATAGATATAGATATAGATATAGATATAGATATAGATATAGATATAGATATAGATATATAGATATAGATACAGATATAGATATAGATATAGATATAGATGATATAGATATAGATATAGATATAGATATAGATATAGATATAGATATAGATATAGATATAGATATAGATGATATAGCTATAGCTATAGCTACATCTATAGATAGCTACAGATATACACATACACATATGCAGAAAGGCATAGGGAGGATTTCATATCTAGACTGGTTCTGGTGTTGTATAACCTGACCAATAGCCGCACAAATTACTAAGCAGATAAATATACATTTGTTGTACTCATTTTCTGTGCTGCTCCCTGTGCAAATACACAAGAACCTTGCAGCACTGATGTCAAGGTCAAAGCAGTAATCTAACAGGGCTGCTTTGCACAGCAGGAGTAGATAAAGGCATGTTAGACAGTTAGGTGTATGACAATCTCTCATAGATCTCCACGTTGCACAGTTGTGACGGAACCTATTCATTTCAGCCTTTATACAGACAGGTCTGATTCTGAAAGAACTCTGGCTGGCTGCAGCTCTTTGGTTTTCTCTCACCAAAGCAATCACAGTGAAACAGTGAAATCATGGACAAAGGACTCTCCCACTATTTAGAGAGGGCATGTTTTATCACAGCAGCCAGGCGGCACGGGAGTCCCCTCCTAAAGACGTGCACACCCCACCACTGCCCCCCACTCCCCTATTTATCCTTCAAAGTGTTACATATGCATAGGATTACACAATGCACCTAATACATATTCATTGTCTGACTCTGCCCGCTCTTGCCTCGTATGGTAATGAGCTCCACGCCCCTCTGGGCATGCTCAGTTCTTCTTTTGAAATGGGTCTGGGGTCTTCCTCTTCCTCGGGTTTGAACCTTTCGACTGTGTCCCGTTGGCAGCTCTCCTAGTCCTCTTGGACACAGTTCAAATCCCTTGCCCTCAGGTGCAGACACAGTTTCTTCCTTTCTACAACAGTCCATCTTATTTCTTTCTACAAACACAACTTAAGACATGTAAATGATACATGGTATCCTTGGCCTATTCATTTCCTCTTGGCAATCGTTGACTACGTTGTGTTTTTTTCTACAAGCAGGAGGTATATAGACTTGCTTTCACTAATTACACTTATTAATCATTAATCTCCTGCATGGTTTCCACCTCAGACTTTACACTTCATTTAAACTGATCTTACTCTAGTTAAAATCCCAGTTTCCTAATTTTCCTAACTCAATTGCTTTGTTGGTACTGTGAAATCTCTCTCTTATCTCTTGTATGTGTTTTGATTTTGACTGCTTCTGTGAATCTGCCATAAATGTCCCAAAGGTCAGAATATTTGAACAAAAACAAGATCATTGCTAGCTTCCAGAAATATAGGAGAAACCTAATCTCAAAAAATGCTCTGGCAAAGGGATTTTCAGCTGAAGCCAGGGCAATTAGAATTAGCAGTTTGTAACACAGGGTAAGGCAGTAATGGCAGAGCACTGACCACTCTTTCATTTGTGTCTGATAAATACGTAGAGCATATGACCAGAAAAATAGCCTGAAAAATCCAAACAGATGACACAATAGCTTAAAGATATGTTTGATGTCCTGAAGGCAGCAACCAGCTGGAGGAGAAGGCAAAGGTATCTACAAGGAACAGAATGGACTGCAAAAACATGGAAATGACCTGCAGTACTGCAAGAGCAGTGAGAGAGTCCTGAGTCCTGTTGTATCTTACCAAACATCATAAATGGAACAGATAAACAGGTCTTTGCAGCCGGCAATGCTTTTCCTAGTACAGCCCAGAGTACCACTGGCCTGCTTGGACCCCAGGGCATGGTGCTGGATCATGGACAGCTTGTTGTCCTCCAGGACCCCCAGGTCCCTCTCCACAGAGCTGCTCTCCAGCAGGTTGACCCCCAACCTGTGTTGGTGTAGGAGTTTATTCCTCCCCAGGTGCTGGACCCTGCACTTGGCCTTGCTGAATTTCAGACAGTTCCTCTCTGCCCATCTCCAACCTGTCCGGGTCCCTCTGAGGGGCTGCACAGCGCTCTGGGGTATCAGCCACTCCTCCCAGCTTTGTGCTGACAGTGAACTTGCTGAGGAGGCCTCTGCCCCTTCATCCAAGCCATTTTTGAAGAAGTTAAAACAATACTGGGCCTGGTATTGAACCCTGGGGGACCCTACTAGTGACAGGCCTCCAGCTACACCCTGCACCACTGGTATCACTCTCTGGCATGTGGCATTCACCCAGTTTAGTTTAAATAAGTTTAAAATGATTTTTTTTTCTTCATCAGCTAGTGTCAAAAATGATTGCAGAGACCTGTACTGCCACTTTCTCCTGAAAAAAATGATGTTCTTCTCAAAGCCTGATCTATACTTAGATAAATTACTTGTGAAAAAAAATTAAATCTGTATCTGTGTTTAATAGAAGGCTTTTACTGACAATGTTCTTTGGTGTTTGCAATTAATCTCAGATCATTAACTACATAGGGGTATTTTTAATAATTCTGTGCCCTCAGTCTCCAAACTCTCAATACTGTTATCAGAGGAAGGATCCCATTAACAGGATGTGTATTCAGTAATCAGATAAATGTGACTCTGGGACAATACTTGAAAAACTATTAATTTTTCCAGGCAGAGCCTGAAGTGATATAACATTTGGACAAACTGGTAAAACACCTGGTTCCCCTTCTCTGAGTACAACTATAAATGCAATTAGTCAGAAATGTTCTAAACAGAAGTAGCATAAATACAGAATTAATGGCACAGAGCCCTAATGTTTCTTTGGGAAATCTGCTCGTGGATGAGCTTTTTGCTTAGGCACTTCATCAAAACATCCTCCTATTGCATAACAGGACCTTGCAGGCTGAACAAATAAATGCATTATCCTGCAAGTAAACCAATGTCTGTTTCTGGTTTCGCCTGGATCATAAAACACCTGATAACATCCATGTTGGCCTGGAGGCATGTTCTGTACCTGGATCAGGGGCCACAAGCAGCCTGTGGCAGGACTAAAACACAGAAACATAGCAGTGGCCAAAGCTCTGGCCCAAGACCAGGGCTGGCTGCGGCCATGGCCTCCCCACTGTGCCTCTGGGAGCCTCTTCCCTATGGTCCCAGCTGAAGTGCCTTGGCCGCAGGCCCAGGCAGCCAAATCCCAGGATCTCATGAAACCAACATGGGTTTTCTTCTTCAGATAACACTCCAGAGAAGGAGGCATTCAGTTGATAGTGGGAATGTTACTGATAATGGCTTCATTCAGTCATTCCTTACAGGTGCATCAAACATTGATTATCACTGTCACATAAAAATGCTATATCTTAAATGGACTCATGTGAATGTTTTACTTTATGTAGTCAAGAGATTAAGACACATCTTACTCAAAAGGTTGTTCCTATGGTGCCAGTGGAATGTAGTCCTGACTCTGCTAATTAGTGTTTGCACCTGTGACCTCACAGCCAGTTATAAGAAATGGTGACATTAATAACAAGACAAAAATTTTGCAGGATCCTAAGACAGCTGCAGCAAAATTACTCAGACACATGAGGCCATTTGGATGATGAAGGGACTGAAGCACCTCACATGAGGAAAGATGAGGCAGTTGGGATTATTCAGGAGAGTAGGCTCAGGGGGATCTTATTAGTGTATATAAATACACGAGGGGAGTGCAAAGGAGGCAGAGTCAGGCTTCATTAGATCCCAGTGACAAAGCCAAAGGTAACAGGTGCAGACTGAAACATGAGAGGTTCCCTCTGAACACCAGAAAATGCTTCTTTATTGCAAGGATGATCAAGCACTGGCGCAGGTTGCCAGTCTCTATCCTTGAAGGTATTCAAAAACTTTTTAGATATGGTCCTGGCAACAGGTTCTATGTGCTCTGGCTTGAGCAGGGAGTTAGTCCAGATGGCTTCTGGAGATCTCTCCCAGGCTGCTGCGATTCTGTGAAATCCATTGGCAGATGGATTTGATCATCTCCATCAGTTCAAATCTTGGGTAATGTGTGACACTACCACATCAAACAGAGCCTTGTGGGGAAAAAACCCCAATCAATTCAGAAGCCTATGACTGATCTCCCTCTTCCTCCTTTACGTCCCTCTTGACCACCCTTCATGCTCTAAGGGAAGACCAGCCCACTACTTTTGAAAGAAGTGCCCAGAGAGAAAAAAAAATGTATTAGTAAGACAATTCCACAAATTCCAGAGCATTTTGAAAAGTATTTTTGTTAAAACTCAGATCATCATATTCAGTTTGACATCTAACTATAAGACATAATTTTTATACTTTTAAGAGAGCATTTTATATTGCAAACTTAAAATCAAATCCCTTACATCAGAAAACACAGAATATAATTTCGATGCATGCTGTCATCACCTGTGACTTTATATGCTACCTGAAATTCATTAGGAGATGACAGTCTTGTCTACTACTTCATGCAAAGACCTTCTTCAGTTAGTCTCTTCAGGCCAGTCCAAATCATTCTAGATCAGTGAGGGTGAGAACAGTGCTTTGAGAATAGCTGACACACCTCACAGAGCAGACAGGCTGCTTGTTTCATCTGCAGTGTTAGTTTTGACTAGCTGGACAACAGCATGTGACCCTGCAAGAAGATGACCCATTCTGCTATTATTTTCATGGATGGATTTAGCAGAGTGACATCTTTGATGCAGAGTTAGTCACAGACACTCCATGCACACATACACAATGAAAAAAGAAATCTTTTCCAAGATAAAACCATTCAATAGATTTGAATGAGGCCTAATGACTCTTCTCTATAAAATACCTGCTTTACAACTGCAGCAGGAGGAACCCAGGGCAGCTGGCTCACATAGTGTTCTCTTGGAGACAGCCAAACTGATTTTGTTGAATATTCACAGAAATTCAACCTGCATAAGCATGGATGGAAAATCTGTAGCCTTATGGCCTATGTTTGGCAAAAGTCTGTGCAACTGGACAGGGAGTTGAATATGGAAAATGTCAGACAAAATTCATTTTGGTGTTACTTACTCCAGTCTAGATGTATCAGCCCCCAGAAGAGGAGTAGCCTTGTCCATGCTTGTGACACGGATGGCAGCTGATGGAACCGCTTGGGCCACAGTACTGGCTCAGGAAGACACATCTTTCATGTAAGAGTAAAGGAAGATTTCATTCAGATGGTGGGTTTCTTTTCAATACTCAGAACAGGAAGAACAGCCTTCTGAGCAGAAATGCATTTTCTTGTCATGATACCATTTACTGTCAAACCATTAAGCAATTCAGAGAATTTTTCATATTGACATAACATATCTTTACTTCCATAGGTGAACTGAAGAGAAAATAGTGGGTTATTCTGCTTTTTAATTAATAAAGCCACTAGGTGATAGAACTCATAATTTCTGGGAACAGACAAAACTAATATGATGGAAATACTATTGAAAAGATTTAATATCAAAACATTGTGTACAGAGCAGAAAATGTGCATGGTGTGAGCTGTATTCCTGTTGAGTAGGTATGTTACTGTAATCCAAAACTTAAAATCAGATTTTTAGCACAGAGACTCTAATTCAGTTCTCGACAAAATAAATAACATTGTTTTTCATGAGCTGTGGAAGCCTGCCCCAGTGAGCATACAGACAGTAATTCCTTAGGCTTCCAGGAATTAAACCCTTGTAAATCTTCTTGGCTTTACATCTTGGAAGCGCCATGGGAAACAGTGGTGATGACTGGATTTTCTCTCCCATATAATTACCTGAACAGTTTTCCTGTTTCCTCATCTATTTTTACCATAATTTCTGGATTAACAGTTCTTCACCTCTCAGCTATTATTTGATGAGCCCTTTTGTTACAAGGGCAGATGGGCACAGGGCAAGGTTACCTGTAACTTCACCTCCTATGCTGGCTGCTGTGGCTGGATGTGGCTCTGGGGAAAATGTAGAATCCAATTTGTGGACAGGATGCCATTGAGCAAATACAGAAGAATGTATCTGCTTCTCTGGAAACTGCTTAAATCCACGTGTAACTTGCCTGCTGATGCTGCAACGTTTTTCCAAATCAAGGAACCACCCACTAAGCAGCCCCACAGTTGCTGTGCTAGCATTGCTTTCAGGAAGACCTGTTTGAGAAGAGTTTTCAAGACAGGACTTCCGTGTATGTGAAATATTCTTTTGCTAAAATTTCTTGTTCCAAATAATTTAAATGAATAAGGACTCAAATTGCCTTAAATGTTATTTAAACAAAAATCCGTTTAAAGTTTGCTGCCTGAAGTTGTATTACAGCAGATATAAGCCCTTTATTAAACTAGCTAGACCTCCTGAAGCAACAAGATTTTTACTTACAGCTAACAGTGTGAGTATAAATTCCCAGGGATGGCTCCCAAGGTTTAAAAACACAAGAGATGGTCTGTGATTAGCAAGAAGGTGTCTTTTTGCAGCATCATAATGGTGAATAAAATAGTCCAGACCTTCAAACATCAGGTTATGTTTTTCAGAAGGGAATTTCTGAGGTGATGATGAGATCCTCACTAGCTGGTGTTTAGACCAAAAATAAATATGCAGCAATTCCCAGGGTTCTCTGGTGGGAGGAAGATACTGTAGAAGTCATATAGTCTTCTTAGTCAGCAGAAAGACATTTGAAATTTTTTACATGGGGACAGAAGAATATTTTTGGGGTCATAAAGGCAGTAGTTTCAGGGTGAGAGCGTGCTGTTTTTACAACTTGAGACATGTATCCCCTCAGGTACAGAGAAGGAGCTAAAATATGTGGAAACACTAGAGTTACTGAACACTAGATTTAACATGGTAGGAATAGCTTCAATAGTTCTTGTTGACATTTATGATTGAATATTATGGCTGAATTTAATAGATTATATGCTATAAATACTAGTGTGGTAAATCAGAACAGACAGTCCATACTCTGGCTGCAAACCCTGCTCAGTTTCAAACAAGACTCCATTTAGTCTATTTGCCAAGTTGATCGTTGAGCAGTTGAGCAGTCTTCAAAAGTGCTTACTCTGAAGACTGACTTGGTTAAAAATCAACTGGGGTTAATTCAATTTTCTTCAACGGATGTTTACATCACATCAGTGAAGAGATTGTTCAATATCTGTGGTCCTTGAATGTACACATAACACAGTTATGAAGAAGTGAAACTTCCTGATTTCAGCACCTTTATGCAAGCAATAAGCTGATGAGTTTGGGAAAGTATAGGGCGGAGGGGGGATAGGTCTATGGGAAACAAAACCTCAAATGACCTATGAAAATACAGATTGCTCCCCTCACTAGAGGAAGCCTGGAATTATTTCTCTTTTCTCAAAATATAAAACACACTTGAGCAGCTGAAAATGAGAAATCAATTACTCACTCTGGAATTGCCAAGTTACCTGCCCACAGAAACGTTTGCTGGTGCTTTTCAGAAACATTTGGTTTTAGCACTGTCATGGTTTAACTCCAGCTGGCCACAAACTACCAGGTAGCCACTCACTAAATCTCTCCCCCTCCCTCCTCTGGTGGGATAAAGATAAGAGAAAAAAGTAGAACTTGTCGGTAGAGATAAGAACTGTCTAGTGATTGAAAATAAGTATAGTAATAGTAATAATTAAAAAATGCAATTAATAGTAATAGTAATAGTAATATAATGAAAAGAGGAGAGAGACAAAGGAATAAAACCCAAGAAAAACAAGTCACACTTAACACAACCACCCACCTTCCCATCCTGACCCCAGGCAGCAATCGGTGGCTCCAGACCAATCCCCCCAGTTTATATAGGGAGCATGATGTCCTAGGATATGGAAGAACCCTTTGATTATTTCGGATCAGCTCTTCTGGCCATGCTCCCTCACAGCTTCTTGTGCACCTGCTTGCTGGCAGAGCATAGAAAATTGAGAAGTCCTTGATTTAGCATAAGAACTAGAAGCAACAAAGGAACAAAATATCAGTTTATTATTAACTTTGTTCTCATGCTACATCCAAAACACAGCACTGTACTAGCTAGTAAGAAGAAAATTAACTATCTCAGCTGAAACCAGAACAAGCATGTAAAATAAGTAATGTTTGTCCTTATCTTTCAGATGTCCCAGTTGTGCTTCACAGCTTGAATATCCTACTAGAAATCAAGGAAAAACAATATTGAATTTAAACCAACAGAAGTGGATTCAACACTGCCTGGGACTGCTGCTTCTTCAGAGAAGGCCACTAAGCAACGCACAAAAATCTTGATGTTTCCTTGTTTTTAGACAAGCAATAGCACAGAAATAGGATAAAACCCCAAGTGTTTGTAGAAACATGTCCTCAAAGAGAGGTTAAGTGATATGTAGACACTTGGCACACAAACCTGTTTGATCTGAGATGTGTGACAGACTGGCAGCCCCTCTGTGCATCATTTGCACTTTACCGGAATAATTTCTCTGAGTTTCCCAGTGCCCGTTCCACAGTACCCATTTGATCACAAGAAGTCCATGGCCTATCTGGATATTTCTTGTGCTGAGAAGTTCTGAACCTGGAATTGTCAAAGGCTCTTTCATTGCCAGGTCTGGACTACTCAGAGGACACAGGGGCAAAACCACAAAAGCTGAATAAACCTGGCTTTTTTATGCGCTTAAATTCCATTACTACATTTGTGAAATATAGAGAAAGGTCAGGTGCAGAACATCTGTCATAGTTTAATCCCAGCTGGCAACTAAGCCACACACAGCCCCAGGGGATGAGGGAGCGAGTTGAAAGGGTAAAAGTCAGAAAACTTGTGGGTTGAGATAAAGACAGTTTAAAAGGTAAAGGCAAATCTGCATGCACAAGCAAAGCAAAATAAGGAACGAATTCACTACTTCCCATTGCAGGCAGGTGTTCAGCCATCTCCAGGACAGCAGAATTCTATTATGTGTGTGATGGCGACTTGGGAAGACAAACAATATCACCCTTTCCTTCTTTCCTTCTTTCCTTTTCCCCTAGCTTTGTATACTGAGCATGACACTGTATGGTCTGGGATATCCCATGGGCTGGCTATGTTGGCTGTCCTGGCCACGTCCCCTCCCAGCTCCTTGTGCATCCCCAGCCTCCTCCCTGGCCTTGGCACTGTGTAAGCACTGCTCAGCTATAGCTAAAACATCCCTCACCATTTCCAGCACAAATCCAAAATTCAGCCCCATACCAGCTACTGTGAAGAAATTTATCCCAGACAAAACACCACAAGCTCCAAGCATTAAAATAAAACTAATAAAATTTCTTTTATGGAACAGAGAAGAAACATGAAAATGCTGACTACTGCCACTAATTGTAGCACCACCTACATTTGTCTCTTTAAAACTTCACTCCCCCCTGCACTTTTTACAGTGTTCATGTAACATGCAGTTGAAAGAAGCTGAGCAGCTGGACAGTCCCAGGTGCAGCAGGAAGCCCTCTGCCATCGTGTCCCATCTCCAGGGCTGGGCGCAGTGCCTTGTTTCCACCGACCACAGGAGGTCCCTGCAGTACTGCAGACTTAAAGTCTTTGAACCCTCAGAGTCTTCAATTCTGGCCCCATGAGTGCCCTCAATCTCACCCTGTTCCCCAGCTCTTCTCAGGTGTTCCTACTTTCTCCCTGGGAGCTGAGCAATGGGCTGCAGGAGATACCACACAAAACATATTTAGTCATGCAGGTTCCCTTCCCTTCCCTTCCCTTCCCCCTTCCCTTCCCTTCCCTTCCCTTCCCTTCCCACAGAGGCCAGGCCATGCTGGGCGAGCTGTCCCTGCCATGTTTCCCGCTTGGCTCCTGCCATGGCCTGGCAGTTCTGCACCTCTCCCTTGCACCAGCGCTGGGCTGGAAGCCTCTCAGCTGGACAGGAGGACGATGAGATGCCAGCTCCAGGAAATAGAGTTCCTGAAAAATTTCAGCAGCCAGCAGCCTGCTTAGTTTATCTTTTTCCCTTTTTTCTTTCCATAAGGCTCATTTGCTGTTTTTAATTGCCATGTTTGTTTGTTGCTGCAGCCTTGGCAGCACTTTATCTGCTGGCTCAAGTTTGTAGTACAGTCATGACCACAGCAGCCAGATGAAAAGTGAATACTGAAATGCTGGTTTGGGTCAGAAATGTCAAAACCAGGGAAGCAAAACCAATATTGGAACCTGTCAGAGACTTACTATGCAACCTCTAAGGGAAAGCAGTTCCCTCTAGACAGTGTGTAGGAAGCTCGGAGAGATTTGTTTAAGGATTTTTATTTCTGTCCACCATATTGATCAAGCTCAAAGAAAACATGCTAAGAGATAATCCAAAGCAGGATGTAGTCTCCCAAAACCTTGCTTGGCAAACACTTGTTTAGCCTGATCCTTGAAATATTCCAGCAATGACAATTCCACAGCACCCTTAAGTAGCTTGCTTCAATGCTTCATTACACTTAGTGTAAAGAAAGCTTTTCCTGATGCATTGCACTGCTCCTTGATACTTCCTTCTTTGCTGTATTTCTTTCTGTTCTAATGGAATATTTTGGTTCTTTCTTTATGTGGCTCTTTTGAAGGTCTGAAGATCTTCTTTGGTTTCTTAAAACTTGGAGGCAACTTGGCTTGTTTCATATTTATCACTTGCTCATGACTCAGTTCCAAAATACATTTCTATTACCCAAAATTATTTCACTGATGTACATTCATTATGAAACTATTCAGGTTGCATATTTTAAAAGCTGCTCATTGATATAAATATTCTCCTATGAACTGGAAGCAGCTGTCTGTGAACCACATTGATAACACCAATACCGTAAAAATTATCATGCAAGAATTGACCTTGGCTGTTACACAGTCTACCCACGTTTCACTTTCCCCTAGTGCTTTCCTGATATTAGTTATAAATTCAGAGCTGGGTTAATGTTTTGGCAAAACATTCAGAGCTTCCCAACTTGGCTAATGAGCACCAAACCACTAATGAGCACCAAAACCAGATATTCATCCTGACATTTCAAAGAAGTAGCAAATACACTTATGCACAATTAGCAAAAGTCACAGAAATCAATATTTTTAAACTGTACAGTAGACAAAATAAACAATAAACAATACATAAAAAATAAAAAAATAAACAAAAAAACCCACAAAACCCCCAAACAAACAACCCCAAAAAACCCAACCAACCAACCAAAACAAAACCAAAACCCCCCCCCCCCCAAAGCAAACAAAAATGGTGGGAGAGGACCTGTCTTCCTTTACCCAATGATAAAGCGAATTTTTTAGCATTTCCTCATTTTTTGAAAAGCACAGCAAAACACCCCCTTTGGCGATACATGAGAAAAACAGAAGACATGCATGGAAAACTTCTAAATATCCTGCTTTCTGATGATCATGGAAATACTGGAAATACTTGAAATTTGCTTTTGGTGAGGACAGAAGTCTTGATTCAGATAGAGAGATGAGGGCATCATGACCTTAGATGTACAATTAATGGCTTTGATTCTTCTGCTTTGAAGGAAAGGACGTAAATCACTGCCAAGTTGAACTGAAATCAGAGGACTTTCCACATCAGTTCATCAAGGAAAGAACGTGCTGCTGTCTGCTAGAGGCTGCTGGGCCCAGCACAGGGAAGAAACATCCATTTTTTTCTCATCCTTCAGTCTTCAATATGACTCTACAAGCAACATTTTTAACCAGTTGCTACTTAAAATTTTCATCACATAAGCCTGTGGGTTGAGTATTCTTCTGGCTTCTTGTTATTGTCAGTCCTAATCCTGTCATATTGTTAGGGGCTCTGCTGTTATTAAGCACTGTGCCAATACCTCTCAAAAGCTACAACTCTCGGCTTTCCAGACACAGTGGTAAATTTTTAAGTAATGTTTTCAGTCATGCCAAAATGACTTGGGCTCTAAGCCAGAAACCACTTAGAGATTTATGTTTGTACTGGCAAAAACATTTATTCCTTCATTCAGCCTCACTGAGTGTCTGCCTGTGCTTCTGCATGCCAAAGGGCAAGAGATGAGATACATCCTTGCAAAGCTTTCAGTTCATCCTTTTTCTAGTGTGCTGCTGAGTTACTTTGCATACATGGGGGTAGTCAAGCAACTAGTGAGTAATGTTAGAAATGCACACACATATCCATCTCTCCCTGACAGGAGCACTCAATTCTTTGTGAGATTTACAGTGAGAAGTGTAAATGTTTTGGGACAATGACTTCTGGGTTTTCCCTGCCTAGTTCCTGGTGCCTAAGTCATTTATTTGCAGAGCAGACCTCTCAGAGCCGAGATCCTGATCGTACTAAGCCGATGAAATAAATGCACTATCCTGCCAGCTAAGGAGATATTTCTCAGATAATCCAGTCTACTGGCAGGACAGTGTCTCTCAAGAATTGTTTCCCAAAAACATTCCAGTGGATTTGGTGCAGAAGCTTGCCTGAGCTCCAAGGGGCAGCTGAGACAGGGTGAATCAGCACCATCAGAGCCACACCATGAGTTAATAGCCCCACTGAGCTGGCGCCCCAGGGCTGGCACAGAGAGGTTCAGCTGGGTGCAGGGGCATGAACAGCAGCTAAAGAAACAGCTCAGCTTCACTGTATTCAAATGTCTCCTCCCATTCCATGCCACAGTGCCTCAAGTCCCCCCAGTATGCTCCAACACTGGGAAAGTGAGGTACATGGAGATTTTTAGCAAAGGTGCAAAAAGTGGGCTTCTGACACTGTCTTGAGCTATTTTCCAAGAGTAACTGGATCTATTTTCCTCCACAGCTGCACATACTTCAGTGCAAGTTTATGCATGAACATTCACTTAGGAGTAAGAATTTCCTATCTTGACTTAAAAAAAATAAATCTCCTTAAATGAAGTCAAGGGTCTTATTTTTGTCCTCATGTAGCTTTGTACCAGGGTTGCTGGAAGCGTAAATCAGACCAGATGTAGTCAGTTAAGTACCAGTGTGTGTGAGGAGGAAATACTCCTGTGAACTGGTCATCTGAGGATCTTGCAGCACATTTCTCATCAGCAGTCACAAGCAGCAAAACACTTCAAGGTCTAAGCCACAGTAGTATGGTTGGACGACAGAATCCATAAACAGCTTGCCATGGCCTGTGATTAAAACAGAAAATGGCTAGATTAACTTCAGGCACAAATCTCTTCACAGGACTTGACCCAAATCCACAGGAGTTTTTCCTGGGATCAGGGAGAATTCACGGTTTGGGCACCAGTCATGGAAATGCCTGGCTGCTTGCCATTACAGTTCATCAGAAAATAATTATAAAAGTTATGTTGGTGAGGCTTACAGAGTGCCTGTAAAGACACACCAAGTAAGGTATTCTGCTATCTCTGCTCCCTACTCCTGTACACAGAGAGCTGCTATTTCTCAGCCGATTGGCTGCTCATCCTTTTACACAGAAAAAAGACATTCCAACTCTTAGTCTAAAGACAGCAGAAATTCTGGAGAAATGCAGCAACTAATATTTTCTAATCTACTAGGAGCAGTTTTTCTTTGCTGGTCTCCAAAGGAAAGAGAGCTTGTTACTTGGGAGAAGAGGCTGATCTGCAGGTGCTGAACTCTCAGGCAATCATAGAGAGCAACAAGGTCCCCCTGGGCCTCCTTTTCTCCAAGCTAAATCTTCCCAGCTCCATCAGCTGTTTCCCACCAGATTTGTGCTCCATACCCTCCTCTGGACATGAAAATACCGTATATAATTATCCTGTGTACAGAGCCCTTTAACAGTGAGTTTGAACTGTCAAAGACGGAAGGCGCTTTCCCGACAACATCCCCTGAATCCGTGCTCGCCTTCCTGGCGCAACTCGGGCGCAATCCCGGCGCATTCTGGGCGCAATCCGGGCGCATTCCGGGCGCAATCCGGGAGCATTCCGGGCNCCGCTCGTTCGCCGGCCTCGGCGGCCGCGCTGAGAACCATAATCACTGCTGATGGTGCTGGGAGCACGCTTTGCTGCTGCTCAGAAAAGCTACCGGCTTCACGTTGGGCTTGGTGATCTTAGAGGTCTCTCCCAGCCGAAATTATTCCGTGATTCTGCAGCGCTGGAAGCTGGAGTGGCTGTTTCAAGGGCTGTATCACAGGCACCTGCGATACCGAGGGTGGATTTGGGGAAAAAACTGGGCCTTGGGGAACCAGCTATGGCTGATTAAAAGGTCAGCGATTTTTTGCTTGCAAAGGGTGGTGTAAAACCTTGAGCAGATCCTGTTGTGAAGCTCTTGCTCAGGCAATGTGCAAAGTGCTTGGTTAATGTAAAACACATATTTTAGTGATTTCTTTTTAGTGTGCTATAATTTAATAGTTAAGAGCCTGGTTAGTGATGACGTGAGGGAATGGATGATAGAACACAAATATTAGGAAGAATACTGTAATAGCTGTGAAGGAATTATGACGACCCTGAGTTCCTGTGGCATTAAGTTTTATTTTAGGGGAAGGGTTTGATTTGTGGGCTTGAGTTTTTTGGTTGTTGTTTTCTTTTTTTTCTTTTTTTTTCTTTAGCAGACGGTATGGAATTAAAAATGGAAAATCTAAGATTAAATCTAAAGCTTCTAGCTTACAAGGGAGAGGTAAAAATGTGTCAGTCTTCAAAGTAATACTATTCCACATGGCAACCAGCAATATTTTCCATTCCTGTTTTCCTTTTCAAATGTTTTTTCTGGTGCTGTTGAACTCCTTGCCCTTTTGAATGCTTTTCTTTCTGATACTAGAAGCACTGCAAGCTCATCCTTCTTGAAAGGGGCTATTTATTCAGTAAAGCTTTTGTCAGACCACTTAGGTAACTTCAAAACCAATTCCCAGTGCTTTCCTTTAGCTGCCTCTTTGTGAGAAGCATATGGATTCTTGGACTGAATGGATATTATATAAATACTACACACTGTGCTGTCCTATCAACATCAATTGCTGCAGTTGGGTCACTGATACTGTACAGATGCAGAAGGGAAATGGTCTTGACAAATAGGATACATGGGATTTTTCCAGGACAGTATTTGGAAAGAGCTGTCTCATGAGATCCTCATTAGACAGCAGCACGGCAAATATGCAGGTGGGCTACATGAAATAGCACAGCAGAAAATGTGAATCTCTCCCTTTTTTACTGAATTCTTGTTTGCTGTCATCATCACCATGCATAAGTGAAGAGCAGCAAAACCTATTGCATTATAAAGCACAGCAAAGCTGATGGCTGATAGAGAAAAGCAGCTTCACTCCAAGGCACAGATGGGAAGCACATACTGACCTGAATTTGTCTACTTTTCCTTTAGAGAATGACAAGTATTTAGCATTATACATCCCCTGGGTATCGGTATTGAACCACGAGTCTTAGACACATATAACATTTCAAGGCAGTCGTACTGCTGGCATGGTTACAAACACATTTGATTAAACCATCCTACACTATGAAAAGAAGTTTAAAACAATAGATTCAGGATCAGCTTTTCTTCTTGGCATAGACCTGCTCAGAAGGCTTCAAGTAAGTCAATTTACGTGCCTTTGAGGGAGTTGAAGCAGTGAAGTGGACTATGTTATTGAATGATAAATTATATTATGTTGTTAAATTGTTTTTGCTCTTCCCTCTTTGATTATCCTAGTACTAAGCAGTGGGGTTTGCATTATTCCTACAAACTAGTACGGAGAATTTGCAATACAGAAGTACTGACATTATTCCAACATGCAGTAATATGCTGAGATTATTCCATGCTCTTCCCACAAAGGATGATGGCACCCAGCATCATCAAATAAACTATACATGGCCCATTGCTAGTAAAAATACTCTTTTTTCATTAATAGAACCTGTCATGAGGAAAGACTCAGCCCACAATCTGCTGTCTTGAGGTTGCCACTGACAAAATATTTTACCTAAATATTTTCTGGCATTTGATGAGGATCCGGTGTCAGATGGATTGAAAAAGGAAATGACAGGAAGATTGTGAAGATTTTTGGGACAGACCTGAGAAGTGAAAATGTCTTTTCCAGATCTTTCCAACATTCCTCAAGTTGGCCAAAAAAGGGAAGGCATTTTGCATCTGAAGTCTATTTTAGTAGAATCCAGAAAGTGCTACTGGGGGAAAAAAACTTACCTTTGAAAACATCTTGGCTATCAAAGGAAAGAATTAGACTGTCACTGGACTATTAAATTATTTGAAATATGAAGGATACTATTGAAAGGGGTATTGGAGATGATGGATTATACCTATTTGCTACACAGTGGCAAAATAGATGCATAGTAGTACAGTTTCTAGTGTGCCTCTTTTTTATTTCTTGTGATTTATTGGCAGGATGCCTGTAAAAATAATGGAAAATCAGACAAAGCAACCAGTTAGTGAAAAAAAAATGATAGCATTAATACTCTTAATCTGTTCAAAAGCCGTATTTTAATTTTAAATAATATTAGTCACTTTTTAAATAGGGTATTGTATGTTGTGTCTAAGGTCAGAGCAGGTACATGCTGTTTGCATAACTCACAGGGTACAAAGATCTCTCTGCTATTTCCGGATGCTCAGAGCACCGCTGAACCAAAACTGTGTATTTATAATGCACATTTTCTTCTTGAAATTCATGTGTATCTCTGATTATAATTCCTACAAATTGCTTGCATGTCTCTGTGTAGTTTAAAGTCATGTCAGAGCCAAGTCTTTTTAACAAAGTGATTTGTGGAAAATGAAAATACACTAAGACCTTTTATCTTAAATCCTCCTAGCAGAAGAAATGGATCTGAGTAGAATACTAACTGTTTATATGAAAAAACTGGAAAATGTACAAGAGGAAAAAAATACATGAAATGCAAACAACTGTAATCTAAATCCTTTCAATGCTCTAATTCTCAGAACTGAGAATGTGTGTTCTGCTAATGAGGTATCTTCACTGTGGAGAAGGATCAGCCTGAAAATGTATGAAAATTTACAGGGTACAGTCTAAAAATAATTTACCAAAAAACCAACTTTTGAAAAGTTGTTTCATCTCAAAGTCTGTTTTTACAATGAAGGATACAAAATTACTCATCAAGTGCTTAATCACAGTCTTCTGTAGTTTCTTGGCTGCTTTCTAATATGAGTATTACCATGCAGACTGATTTAGCTGGCCTATTCCCTTGGCTTAAATGATTTACTCTCCATCTTTCTGGGAAAACAGGTTCCAGGAACACTCGTTCCAATCTCTAGGACATGCCTGCTCTAAAGAAGGCTTTGGGTTTGCTTTGGTTTTTTGAGCATTGGTTTGTTTTGTTTTGTTTTGTTTTTTTTAGAGGGAAGGGTTGGTTGGTTGGTTTTTGTGTGGGTTTTTTTTCTTTTTTGTTTTGGTTTTTTTATTGGTTGGTTGGTTGGTTGGTTTGGTTTGGTTTTTTAGTTGTTTTTCTTTTGGTTGGTTGGTTGGTATGACTTTTGGTTCTGGTTTTTGTTGTTGGGGTTTTTTGGGGTGGAGGAGGAGGCTTAGATTTTTTTGCCTTCTTATCCTTTGAATGCAACTGCTGAAAAACAATCAGCTATAGTTTGTGAGATGGTTGTTGATTTGGACCAGTTCAAATACTAGACACATACTAACTTTTGCTGAATACTGAGTTTCCTCTTGCATCCGGGAAGATGAGAGTAAAGAGATTAAGTAAATTTATCAACTTTTGTAGCAGATAGTAGGTTAGTGATAGCTGAGATAGGGAGAGCATGAATTTAGTAGGACATATATCATATTTTTTTTAAAAATATGTACAACATACTTACACATGTTCAGAAGCAACTCTATTGTCTTCTCTGTCTCTTCAGCCATCCTTTGATAAGTTTGTTTAACCTTACAGAGTTCAAGAGACTTGAACTCAGTCTATCAGGTTAAAGTTTAAGTAGTCCCTTCTCTGTGCCTGTCTTTCCCTGTCTGAAAAACCTCCTCATTTTCCCCAGACCCCCTTGCCAATATCTGTGCAGTGGGAACCACCAGGCAGCCTGTGCTCAGGTGACCATATCCTGGGGAGGAAATTCCACTCCCTCCAGCTGGAGGGGTTTCTGCTCTACTCTCACTCTTGGTTTATGGCACAGTGCCTTTAGTTTCAGTCCTCTTCTTCCCTTCAGTTGAGCAGGAACTGTGAGGAACAGAGGGAGCAGGCAGATTTCTTTACTGGAAGCTGTTTTGTATTGACAATAGCAGTATAATAACACCTGAGAGGAAAGGATTTTGAGTAGCAGAGTTTTATATCACATATCTATGCACCTGCCATCCTGATCTCAAGCAGACTTCAATTCCCTAAAGACTGTGGGCTGCTGCCCTGCTCCAAATCACCCTGCTCTGCCTTCCTTGCTTTTAACAGTCTCTCACCTGCTTACAGCATGTCCCTGTAATTTGCAGTGCTCATCAATTTGCTGGGCTCTTTCTGCTGTGTTCACAAGAAAACCTGTTTCAGTGAGTTCAGCAGTGGCTTAAGGGTAAAACACTCAAGTGAAACACTTTCTATCAGTAGTCCTGTGGATTTGCTGTCTGCAGCCACTGTCATATGTCCTGGTTATTCTTCAGGGTGCTTGTACACTAAATCAACAGAGTTATACAGAAATGTGCCAACAACAGGCCCACAGCCTTATGCTACCCAGAAAATAGCAAAGAGCAGCTGGGAAACAGGAAGAGCTGGTAATGCTAACCTGAAGCTACTGGGTCATTCTTTTGTCATTCTTTGACTTGAGGAATGAACTAACTGAACAATAACTCCTTTGGACTGAATTTTGTGGTTTTCATAATTAAGACATTTCAGTTTAATGGGAATTTTGATTTAGGAACCAAATTCCACATGTTTACTTTATTAGAGAGAGAGTGAAATTGAATGTTGGAACAGTAGCAGACAGGTAAGTGTAATGTTGGATTTTCTCCTCTAGACTCTCCTTTCCTGACTAATATGTTTGTATTTAGTTGTCTAATATAACGTATGTGTAAATACATATAGAATTAATCTGTTATTCTGTACAATTTGAGTACATCCATTGTTTTGTCTTCTTTTTATATTTTTTCTTCATATATTAGAGATGTTTAAAATTATACAGTCAGAAAAGCTAATCTGTTTTACATTTTGTGTGTGTAACATAGGAGAGCCAAAGTGTGTACCAGTTTTTCCATTTGCACACTCTACTGTTTGCAGAATGTAGCCATAACATTTTTTTTTGATTACTGTAATACATTTTGCATGCACACTGTTTGATAGCAGCAGCAGAATACACTGCCTTTGTAACCAAGGGACATTACATACAGCCTCTATACAGACCAGCCAGAATAGGCAGAATTAATCCAAGTTACTGTGTGACTGGAAAAATCTCTAGAGAACAAGCTTAGGCAGTGCCATGGGTGATGTGATAGATTGGGCTCTACAAACAGAGCAGACTGGATGAGCATCCCAATTATATACTGAGAGCCTTTTTCTGAGGAAGACACTCCCTATATTTTAGATGAGACATAAAACTGAGGTGCTCACTGCTTGTGGTCATCAGACCACAAACTACTGACAAACTACTTTGGTGGTGTCAACACTGATACTGTGACCAAGAGCCACACATGTCATTGCCTTCCACCCAATCAAACCCCTCAGCTGTTTCAGTGGTTTATGAGACCCTTCTTGATTTCCAACTCTCAGCTCACATTCAAAGTCATTCATTGTTAGGCAGTTACTGTGCTCCTTCTTGAGGTGGGACCTCTAACTCTTGTGGCTGCTGTACAACATTTAATATTTTATCCTTCAGCATCCTCTGAAAGGAGACATAGAAAGCCAGAAGAAGTACATGAATGTATATGTATTTAAAAGCTTGTTTCATGACTCCAGAGGTCAATACCGCTCATAATTGGCAGCAGTTTAAATCTTGAGCAGAACTTTGCAGGAGACTCACAGTTGTAATACAAGCAAATTTTCTAAAACTCTAACAGAGAAAGTGCTGGATTCTGCACCTGGAATGGAACAGGCCTGGTTGTGTGTAGAGAATGGGCAATGAAACTCTGGAGAGCAGTGCCACAGACAGGGACTGGGGGTCCTGGTCCATGGCAAGCTGAACATGAGCCAGCAGTGCCCTGGCAGCCAGGAGGGCCAGCCCTGTCCTGGGGGGCATCAGGCACAGCCAGGTAAGGGAGGGAATTGTCCCACTCTGCTCTGCTCTGGGACAGCCTCACCTCCAGTGCTGGGGGTAGTTCTGGATGCCACAATATAAAAATGCATTTAGACAGACATTAGTGTCCAAGTCAAGCCCCTAAGGACGGTGAAGGGTCTGGAGGAGAGCTGTTTGAGGAGTGGCTGAGGTCACTTGGTCTGTTCAGCCTTGAGGAGACTGAGGGCAGACCTCCTTGTGACCTTCAACATCCTCTCGAGGGGAAGCAGAGGGCCCGGCACTGATCTCTTCACTCTCTTGAGCAGTGACAAGACACAAGGGAAAGGCACAAAGTTGTGTCAGGGGAGGCTTAGGCTGGAAAAAGTTTCTTCACCCAGAGGGTTGCTGGGCACTGTAAGAGGCTCCCCAGCACCAAGCTTGATAGAGTTCCAGAAGCCTTTGGACAATGCTGTCAGGCACACGGTGTGAATCTTGGGGTGTCCCGCAGAGAGCCAGGAGCTGGACTCGGTGATCCTGATGGGTCCCTTCAAACTCAGGATATCCTATGATTCTCTGAAGCTTTAGCTATCTGGCAACTGATACTTGGAGGAAAAATGCTTTCATTCTACAGGTAGATAGGGCTGCTATTAATGTCTCATTCCCTTTTTAGTCTCCAATAATTTGCCCTTTCCAGTTATTTATTTGTAATGGAAATAAACATGGAGTAGCTTTCTTTGCAAGAAGTGGCAATCCTTAGCAGAAATTACTTGGTTGGAAACTTATACGGATGCTTAGGAACCTTGCTTAAGTGGAATCCAGGATGGAAGACATCCAGGAAAATCTATTGGTGGTTCAGATTGTACTGAATAGTGTTAGAAGATTTAAGTCTCTCCAGAGATGCTTAAATCTCAACTAGATTCAACAACTGCAGCATCTGCTGCAGCTCTTATTAAAATAAAATAAAGTAAAAGAATAAAATAAGATAAAAGTCAAATAAAGTTAAGATACTAATAAGCCATGTGAAAGTGCAGTATCAATTCTCAAATGAAAGGTAAAACTAGCAGCATGGAATCTAGAAAAAGAGATGTAACTGAAATCATATCAGTAATAAATTTCACCAGTGTCAGTCACTAGGAAAAGATTTTCAAACAGCAGGTCCCTGTACAGGTGCATGGGGTATTGGCAACAGAACAAGAAAAGTTCAGCTGTGACTCAATTTCACTGGAAAGGAGAGAAAGTTATTGATATAATGAACACAGTGAAAACAGTTATGTTTCAAGACTGTCATTCAATTTTTTTGTGCATCTGGAACATATTTTTCTTGGAACACAGGTAAAGATAAATCCTCATTTGAAGCACAAGGAACTCAACAGAATTCTTTAAACTGACTTCAGTAGGTTTTTCACCACATTTGTGACTTGCACACCAGGTAAGCAGAAGCCATAAATGAGAATCAGATGAATACTTTTGTATTCAGTGCAAGCAGTGTTGTGGGCACCATTGCTATCATTCTGGACAGGCAAGCAGAAACATTTTTATTCAAGTATTTTGCTTTCTTGCAATGTCCATGAGGTGTTGGTCACAATACCAACACCAGAACCTTATAAACAGCAGAAACAATAGGGCTCTGGAGGGATGTAACCCTACCAGAGCTAAGCCATCCATTTAATGTAAACCTGGCTCGTTTGCTAATCTGGAGCCAGAGTGCCCAATGCCAGACATTAATAAACCCTCAATGCCCAATCATCAGGTGGCTGCCACAGGGACTTAAAATACCAATTTCAGGAGCTCAGAGGTTTTGTGGTATTTTCCGCTATAGTTTTACCTTGCTCAGCAGCGCTTAAGTTTCTTTTGGTCTTTCCATGAGTAGGCACTGACCCAGTATTTATCCTTTAATGAGGAACAGAAGCATTAAATGCTCTAAAGTTTTCCAATAAAGATGCGAGCCATTACTGAAATTCACTCATTTTATCCTAATAGCGTTGCATTTCCTGCCAATAACTTAAAATATGCTGTTATTCTGACTGAAAAGAAAAAAGAACAACTCTAAAATAAGACTCTGGAAATGATATAATATAAACATGTGCTGACATTAATTACTGTAATATTTATGTATAAAACAGATGGTAGTGCTTTCAAAAACGTGTGAGCAATGATCAGAATGAATTCATTAGGCATTTACACCTCTGTCATGTACTCACATAGGTGTTGCCTTGGACCCTGCTCTATGCTAAGGGGCTCTTTCTTTTTAAGTGAGGTTATACCAAACAGATGGAAAACATTATTAACTACTGTTTTCCTTTCTTGTCAAAGATGTTTTGTCTAATCATCACTATAATTATACATCCACATTGTAGTAAATCATACTGTATAAACATTTAGAACAGAGTGGATTATTAGGGTGAAATGCAAAGTATTCCAGACATTAAAACAAAACAAACATGGACTTGGCTGTGCTGAATAATAACAATTTTCAACACTGAGGACAGACAAAACATAATTTAATAGCTTTGGCTTTTCTTTCTTCCATTTATATACCATTCTATATACAGTGCATCCTGGGTGCTTTCAAATGCCTCCCTCCCTTTTCTTTTTGTGAATATTTAAATGAAGAGACATTTTCCTTTATACAGCAGCTTCCTTCCACATCTTGGTGTAACTGTTTTCTTCTTTCCACTTACTATATAACCACAAAAGCACTCAGGAAGAAAGTGGACAACAATGGAATCTGAGGTCCCTTTATTTTCTGAGATAGCCATGAAATTTCCATTCTAGATGAAACAAGTGTGAGAGTAACCAGCTACTGCAGGACCAGATCTGCAGTAGTCAACTTTTCTGTCTGCAGTGCGAGGTTCAGAATCAGAATCAGCAGAACAACTGCCTTTCTGTCACAAGTCTTATAACTCCACTCAAAGGCTGCCACAGCCCCTCTTCGAGTCACAGGCACAGCTTGGGAGTGGCTGCCCTGGGTGCTGGTGTGGTGCTGTTCACACCACGTGGCCGTGCTTGGCCCTACCTGGCCCTACCTGGCCAAGCAGTGAGTGCAGTGGGGATGGATTTGATGTCACATCCCTGGTGTAGTTCCATTATTTGTGCTAGCCATCCTCTGAAGTCAGTGTAAGGAAACAAGCTGTTATGGCACTGGATTTATTGACTGCCCTGGCAGGGAAAATTCTGCTCTGGTGCTCACTTGTTTCTGCTTCAAGGCTCTCTTAACTTCTAGGATTTAAAAGGTCCTGCTTGAAACCAATATATTCCTATAATCCCAAAGGCTTGCGAATATTACCTTAGAGTGTCAAAAAATCGAGTTATTCTTCCATAGACGTCCTGAAAGGCATCTGTTCAATTGTTACAGACAAAATTCCGATTCCATCAGAGACAGGAAGAATATTTATTGCATCTTACATTTGGTTCCCACTTGGAAAACAACAAATACACTGTATACTATTCCAGGACAATTTTCACATCTTCTATTCTAAGAGTCAGTATTTTCCCTGTCTAACCTATTTAAATGTTATCACACCAGCTGTTTCTTCCAAGATCAAAAATTTATGATAGCTATAGGAGAGACACGGCTAGACACTAAAATACACAAAGGTTTAATTTGCTTTAGACCTTTTCTTTATAGTGGCACATCCAAAATAGAATTGTGCAGTGTCCTGCTGTTTCTGAAAAGACACCATTGCCTGCTGTAGAACTAACAGATTACCAGTGACACTGGTTAAATGAAATTAGCTCATAGGGGAGCTGAAATAGTGAAAAAAAACCCTTGAAAGACAGATATAAGTTGTTCCTATGAGAAGCGGATTAACTGTTTAACGATAAAAGAAAGTCTATACAGAATTGATTCAATAGCTTGATCCCTTGGTCTTTGATATCTTCCTTATCAAAAACTATTTAAAGGATAAACATGCTGGTGTATTTAAAAAAAAAGGTTTAGTTTTCCTTTGTGTATCAATGCTGCTTTTATTACTACTAAAAAAAATAATTTAGCAGTAAAAAGCAATTTTTTCCTGTTGTACATCAATACCTTTTTATCTAAAAACATTTGCATAGAATTTTCCAAGTTCATCATGCCTTCGATTTTATCAGCAACATTCTCTTTTTTGTAATTCCATATGTTGCCTGAGAAAACCAAGGGTACAGAGCTGGCTATTTCTACAAGCTGATTACAAAGTCTGCAAGAAATTGGGAGTGTTGGAGCTTGATTAGTATCTGCTACAATCGAAAACTCATGCAATTTGGTGCTGCATCAAAACAGGTTGATAATGAGTAAATGTGTTATACCTTTCCATAGATGCATTATTCTACAATTTCTTTGGAGCATATCTCAAAAAACAACCTTCTCAGCTCTCCTAGGTGGGTAGCAGAGGATTTATTCAGCTTAGTTTTGCTGTGTTGAATGACCCTGCAGTTCTACTATGCCATTAGCTGGCAAGGCAGTAGGTGTTTAATGGTGCTCTTTCAAAGCACATTAAGGCCACCACAACTTTCCTGGCTCAGGAGATACATTTCCAGCTGCTGCTTCACCCTGCCAGTACTGGGCAAGGACTGCCCACGTGTTCATCCTCCGTGTCCAGCTGTGCACCAAGGTATGAGCACAGAGTCACGCAGAATATTCAGAGTTGGAAGGGGCCCACAAGGATCATCGAGGTGAGGCTGACCAGATGACAGCTCCCACTTTAAATGCTGGTGCATGGTTAGGATCAGTCTGTTTGCAGGGGCACTCTAGGGTGTATCAGAGCACACTCAAACCTTTCAGTAAGATGTTAAGGACTGCTGTGCCTCTCATCTCTACTGACAGCAATGCAGGGGCCTGGCACATTGTGCCTTCTGGAAAAAGTGGATATTCAGGATGTCTTTGTGAAGAACCACAGAAGTCATGAAAGGAAAGGCTACACAAATCCATGCCACATGAGGGCTCCCTCATGCTAAGAGAAAGACAAGAAAAAAACAGACCTCTTGCTGCTGTGAAGCCACCTGTTTGCATTGGAAAAGGCTGGAGAATTTTCAGAATCATCCTCACGTCACATTTTAAAGCTGACATCTGTGAGCTGTCAAAGATGTCAAGGGCACTGGGGCAGACTGATAACAGCAGGAACTCATTGCTTACCAGAACATCTTTGACACAGCAAAAGGCAAAATCAGCCCTAACCCTTCAGCTGGGCACTCTGATGGGGAAGCCTCCTCTGGTAAGTACAGCTTGTGTTTCCCATATTGGAGCAGATAGTCTGTAGAGCCTTCTGGAGAACACATCTAGTAGCAATTTTCCTGATTTTGTGGGAAAAGGATTTCTGGAATGTTTCTAGACTTTTCTATTAATTTGATCTTAAGAAGTAACCTAATGATATATGATATTATAAATATTATAATGTACGACTGCTGTTTATGGCAAAAACTTTTTTTTTTTTAGTGCTAACTGGATGTTGATGTTCTGAGCAGATTTGAGCCACTAAATAGCCTTTCCAATGTTGAAAGTGTATAATGGAGGTATCACTTTAAAAAGAGTGTGAAAATGCTGTCTGGATTTTCCTTTCCACAGACTTCTCCTCATTTCTTTCAATCAGCTGTCAGCCATAGTGAACTTTCACCACCAAAATGTAGCTGGGGAGGTGGATCAAAAGAGACTGTGCAGGAAGGAGCTGTTTAGAACACCGCTACTCAGAGAAAGCAAAAGCCCTCAGTCACCCAGCCATGTGCCTCTCAGTTTGTCATGGATGACAAAAAATGGCACATATATATTCCTCTTCAGTGCACCAACTTCAATAATATTACCTTATAATGAAAATATATTAAGGGTTGTTGTAGGAAAAATTATAGCAGAACAAGGACATGATGATTTATATGAAGCATACTTGCACAACCTAGCTTAGAATAAGCAGGCAGTGTCCTTGAAACTGCCTGAGAAATAAAAGATAGAACAGGCAGTGAGGTGATAAACAAAGAAAGGAATGCAAAAACAAGGGGCACTGTTCACGGGATGGGGAAATAGATAGAAGTTAGCATAGCGACGAGCAGAATATTTGAATATAGCCATTCACACAAAGGTGTATATTGTAAACAAGTTAGTTTTAACCAATAGTAGATTGTTTTGCGTCTGGAACCCTGGAAAAGCTCTCTAAGAATGCATCTATCTGGGGAATAAAGCGAAGCTTGTTTTACCTCGATGAGGACTCCTGAGTATTCTGTTCGGGCTCTTTTCTTTAGGTTGTGGTAATGAGATATTTTCAGCTTGCTTGTTAATATTTGGACTAGTGTCCAGCTCAGCAGAGAAAGACAGGGAACTGAGTGTAAAAAGCCTTATCCTCAAATAATCTTCGAGATGACATCTGTGTCCCAAGCAGATGTAGGAAAGAAATGGGAGATGCTGAGCAAGGTCCTGGGGCTCATGAGGAAACAAACAGCCTTGACTGAAAACGTGCTTGGACAGCACCTTCCTGCATTCCTGGCACTTGCTTTACAGCCTGTAGAGCGTAGGAGCTGTGAAGATTATGAAGTCTGGAGAACAGAGCCTCCTAGGGACAGGCCTTTGAATTTCCAAACCTACAAAAGGCCTTATGCCTTGCCATTTGACTTTGAGTTTCCAGACAGATAGCAAGAAGGAAAACCTGGAGTAAAAGTACTCAGTGCACACATGTCAAATTGGCTAGTTCCTTTCTATTAGGAGAAGAACCCGGCAAAATTTATCTGGTAAGCAGAATTATCTGAGCAATGATGGAGTCCCACCAGTGTGTGCTGCGGAAGCGAATTTGGCACCCACTGCAGCAGAGTGCCAGCGCTTTACTGTCATCAGCCACACTGCTCCTGCCAGGTCAGCAGCAGGGCCCTTTGCTGCCAGCTGAGGACCTCAAAAGTAGAATTACAGAAAAGACAAGTGAACTAAAAACTATTTCCATACTAGTGTCCAGTCAATGTGCACTTTCCTGGTATTTTCATGACTATTTTCCTACTATTCCCACCACTGATTGGGTATGGACGAGTACCGCTGAAAAAACATTACAAACCTCAAACCTGGTAGGTTTGCTCTATTTGCAAAACTTTTGGCAGACTGTCAAATACATTGCTAGAAACTGACAGTTCCAAGAGTATTTTCTCCATGGTATCCAGCAAGAGATAAATAGCAATGCTAATTGTCAAAGCAAGCAGAGATCATTGGAGAGCAGTAAAAACAAGGGAAACTGTGAATTTCACCTGTCATTCCTGTTGATTCTGGATGGTTTCTGCTAGTAATTCCATAATGCATCATGAATTTCCATAAGGCAGAGGGCCCAGAATGAGCATAAAGAATGTTTGGAATTTTTGCCCATAAGGTTGAATGCTTAATAAAGAGAAAAGATTTGATCTATGGAAATACAGGCTGAGATTGCAGCAGGGGACAATTAACCATCTGGACGTTGGCATTGCAGGTTTCCTGGTAAGCCCCAACGAAGTGCAGATATGTGTAACCTCCACATGGGAGCAGAAGGGTCCTGTGGCTCCAGTAGCCTCTTCAGCTGCTGTTTAGTAACTCCTTAGCATCAGTAAATTGACTTCAAGCTTCTGCCAATGTGAAACCAGGCACACATCCTGGCAAATGAGTTCAGAGGTATCTGTACTTACACTGTGAGTATGCCATGTCTGCAGGAGTCTACCTCAATTTTCAGACAAAAGGAGATGAGCTACATTACACAGGGTTAGACTAACATAGCTGCATTTCAGTATTGCACCAGTGTGTCATGATGCACTGCAGAGATGCTGATTTTTCCCAGATGCCAGCCAGTGGGAGAACTGTGGGGACAAGGACACAGCCAGAGAGAAGAAGGACTTCTTATTGTCCCTCAGCAGCCTACTCCAACCTCCTGTGCTCAGCATGAAGTTGAGAGCAAAAGGTGAAAGACTCTCAAGTGTTTCTCTGCTGGAAGGACTTGTCAGGAGATGGGGTTTTTGCCAGAGCTGAGAGGAAGCAACTAGGAAAGAAGTTTCTAGACAGCAATTATAACACAATCCCAAAGAGCAGACTTTAGACAGCTCAGTTTAGGTCATAGGAAACAATTTATGAACATATCATGTTCTGTTTTTCCCTAGACTGAGTGCTGAGTACACAGACAGTCCACGGTCGGGTTTCTTCACCAACACATGTATACACACCCCTTGCTGTGATGGAAGGGGATGTGCTGGGCAGCCGGGTTTCAAATGAGGCACGTAAAACAGAAAAAAAGAATGACACTGTTTATACAATGAAAAGTTCATGAACTAGGACTAAAAACGACACTTTTAAAAGATAGGGTAGAAAAAACTACATTACAATGTTTTTGATAAAAGGATGTAGCACAGACTTTACAGAATTAAGAGGAAAATCTCATGTATTTTCACTGAAATATCTTGTGTTGCATTTAATCTGTAAGGAAACGAAAAGAACTGTGAAAAAAAGGCCATCCAGCTTACTCATTGCTAACTAAGAATTTATATACAGGTCATGTCTCATCTCAGACATCTTGTTTGTGTCATGATTAACATGCATGTTGAACCAGCTTTGGAAGAAAAGTTCAAATTCTAAAAGTTCTAAAAACAATAAATAAAACATGACACTACAAGAAGATGACAATGCTTATTTTACTTGTTATCCATTCCTCATTTTCCTCTCAAGAGTTCAAAAGGTTCAAGCAATTTCTTTATTTTTAATACTTTTGTAGCAGAAAATAATCTGTGATCCTTTACAGAAGCTTATTAGTTCAAACTTTCTGAATTCTGTGTGCCTTCTAAACTTAAAATGTTTAAATATTCAATGTGAAATTCTTCTGACATCTTTTAGCAAAACAATAGTTAATGATCTAGCTCACAGTGGTGAGAAGTATGTTCATACCAAGTAATCAGATTTTATCAATCTTAAACATTTTTTATAAAAACTATTCTTTCTTTCCTTAAACAATCCTGTTTTGATTTGAATTGTATCAATCTCCACACCACCGCTCAAGAAAAATTTAGAGACAACAAGCTTAGAGTTGTATATTACCCCCACGTAATTTGAAAGCAAGGGAAGATTGTATCACCTGTGGATACATGATCTGCTTGTTATGAACTCCGAGGACACTGCAGTGAACCCAGTAGCGCCGGTGATGTCTGGAGAAGGTGTCAAGCACTATCCAAAGCTGTTAGTTCCTCATGCGCACAAGGGTACAATTAGGCAATAGATTTTTGATGATGTAATGTTTGCAATTTTGTATCCTGTTTCCATAGTGTTGGTGGGTGGAATTCCTAGGCTGAAATTACTCTTGAAATTAATATCTCCCATTAAAAAAGGCTGGCTCCATCAGTTGTCTGCAGAATCTATAATAGTGGTACTTGAAGCAGATGGCTGTATTTGTTACAAGCTAGATTCTGACTAACAGATTCTGTTTATGAATCAAGATAGGTCTTGGTGGTACCTATTTGCTTGTATAAATATTTCCACAAGTTTTCCCAGAAATAAAGCTGAATAAAAATGAAAGAAAATTGGTAGAGCTAAAAAGTCCTTTTTTTCCTGCTTCATTGACATAGTTAACATGGAGAAGTGAAAGCTACTTTAATAGTAGATTGCTATAGAAATGAAGGTATTTTCTTAGAGACATAAGGCTTATCAATTTCCTGTTGTTTGCATAACCTGAAATAGTCTACATTCAGACTGAGTAGGGACTGCAGGAGTGACTAAAGTGGACCTAAAACTGTGGGGAGACCCCCTCAGCCTTTGGTTTTGTGCTCTTGTCCCTGCACCTGTGCCAGCTCTGCCCATGTAATGCAGTCATAGGGAAGGGAGAGCAACTTGGTGATGTGACGGAAACCTTCCTTCTGCACAGCTTGTTTTCAAACAGGAGTTGGAGCTTTCCCACATCTCATGGTTAGGAGGCAGTGGGGGCACATAGCTCTGAGTGAGAAAAAAGAAAAAGTACCTGCCTTTGATGGCAGAGTGGTCTCAGAGAGGCTTCTGCAGCCTGTGCCATGCTCCTTGGTGCCTGTGCTGAGTTTGAGAAGCTGATAAAGTCACCCTTTAGTGTTAGTCAAAACAAGATTGTAGAAGTTATGCAAACTCTTTTCATCATGTTGCAGCCCCTCAGACAGATACTAATTTTTTGTATTGACAAGTATATTTTTATCCTGAAAAATGCTGATGAGTATTAATGGATTAGGAAGGAGGCCTTCATTTTGAGAGATGAGAGAACAATAATATTACATGCTTCCTAAATTATAGATTATTATAATCTCAACTTTTGCCCTGGACCTAATCAATCTCTTTTACAAGTTAATAATTAATTTAGTTTTGGCTTTAGAGTCTATAACCCTTTAAAGCCTGTAGTTACCTGTAATATCCAAGCAGAGCATGCCATCTCCTTTAAAGGTACATAAGAATATCTGAATGACAAAGCAGCAGCCTTTTGTTTATACCAATTGAATCAACAGGATATTTTTGCTAATAGCCATACATCTTAATTTAGCACATATTTATGAGACAAAGAAAAACTCCTCTAATTTTGTTTATGGAAAGGACAAACCCTGAAACCTGCATTCAGCCTGATCTCTCATCCTGGTGTAAGGGCTTTTTCATGGAAGATGCGGGGAAAAAAAATGAACCTTTTCTATGTTGCTAGTACAGTCTTGGGATTACATTGGCTTGTGCAGGTAATCTATTGCAACTCCATGGAATTGGTGAGGGAATAGCTGGCAGATTGGGGCTGCCCTCTACTCCCTAGTAGTAATAACATCTAGCAGTGTGCCTCTACACTGTCTGCTCCCAAAGCACAGAGACCATGTACAATCTCCTTTTGCTGTTCCTCAGATGTTACAGGCAGCACAGCAAGCCTTCAGCTTGAATTAAGGAAGAGGACTTGACCGAATTTAGCAGGCAATGCAACTTTAGAATAAAAGGAAGCTAGGAAGTTGTGGACAGTACTGCTTATGTCTGAAATATGGAATTGCCTTTCCCATGTCAGCCAGTCTGCACATGTGTCCTGTCTTAAGGCACCTAAAGGTCAAAAGGAAGTTTTCTAATATCACCTTTCCTTGCTTTTGTAGTCCTTGTAAGACACAATGCAGCACACAGAGCTAAAGTTTCACACAGTTTCTGCCCTCACAGTATGGTTCTATAGCAATGTCTGTCTATCTCTTTCATGATGCTTTCCATCACTAGAAATGCTCTGTAAAGGAGCTTATTTTCTTGTACTGAATTTACAGATGAAGAATGGAAGGCAACAATAACATAAATATATAATTTAATTTTTATAGGTCATCCAACTAACTGCCTCAAAATTGCACCCTGGTCACCAAGTAACCATGGTATGATCTAACTACATAAAAGAGCTTTGCCTGTGTGTGCTCAGCCAGAGTGGTACACCTGTTGTTTGTGTGGGAAGTCGTATATCACAGAACTTCCTGCAGCCCTGCTCTGGGAGAGATTATTACATTGAACACAAAGAGTAACATAATAAACTCTAAGCAATTTTTAAGGAAGGGAACCATTACAAATTAGTTCATATTATACAGAAATTAGTATGAGATTGTAGTTTGCAGGAGCAGGACCAAACCCTGTATAAGCAGGTAATGAATGACAACAAGAGGTCTGGTACTGAACTTGGGGTAGTTTACATCCTCTCATACTCAATGTCTGCATTCAGATACTGTGACATGTATAGACTGAAAACAACAAAAGCTCATGGTTAAATAGCTCTATAAAAAGTTGCCAGGTTCCTGGCAGGCAATTTAACATCAAAGGCTGTTTGCCTCTGTAGGGGAAAAAACCCCCTAATAGTTTCCTAGTACCATCTGAGTAATTTCTCTAATATCACAAACTACACTTGCATATAAAAGTATTGAAACAGACTGTAAAGCTCAGAAATGATCTGCAAGTAAAAAAAATCGATATGAACTTTATGGTGCTGACATTTCAGTGAAGATGAGATTAATTTCACTGATCTTAACAGGAGCTGAGAAAAAGCTAAAATATGAAGTGATCATAAGTGTTTATACTCAGCAGTAAAGATGAAAAAGCACCTCTGAATTGTCTACTATTAAGTAATAACACTATGGACATGAAACACCTGGAAAAACCAACAGCCAAGCAAATTCAAAAGTTCATGGAGATCCAGATCCCTGACTGCCCATGGAAATGCCAAATAACATGTTTACTGAAATGCAATAGGTATTTGTGCATTGTCAAGTATTAGCCAAGACAGGAACACGGGTATTGCATCTTGAAAAATGATTTTGTTTGAAGGTGCAAAGGTTACTCAAAGGCCACAGAAAACAGGAAATTATTTCTATCGTGGGACTTCAGAATAGGGGTGAACATACTGTGCCTCACCAACTCAAATAGTAACAGGGGTGATTTAAACCTGTATTACCTTGTCAAAACAACTGTAAATGCATAGGATTCTTAAGATCAAAGGATCAAATACATATGAGATCTGCAAAAGTGCTTCCAAAGTTCAGTGCCCTTCTAGGACCTGAGATGGAAAGCTCAAGTGACTAATGGAAACCAAAGGCTTCAAAGTTCTTACCAAATACCAAGTATCACTTCATAATCGAAATGTCTGTGGGAAAAACTACTTTGACACAATGGATGGCAGATGATGGAACAAAAGATCTTAAGGGCTGAATACAAGACCTTGGGGCCTCTAGTAGTCTATCCAAAGATTCAATGACAGATCTAAAAACTGTAGCTTCATTCAGGTTACTGGATGCTCCATAAACAGAGTTGAGCAGATGAAACCAGAGAATCAAGGGGATGTATTACAGTGATGCAGGAAGCCCAGTGGAAAAGTAATCTTTTCAAACTCATGGGAAAAACCCCAAAACTATGTGTAACTGTATATATTGTATAACAGAGGAGGATTAGAAGAAAGACAAGGAATAATCCTCTCATGCCAGGAAAATGCAGTCATCTAATTCAAACTCCTGATCCAGAAGAAAACATTTTGCTTTATTTGCAAGTGTTTTAGCTTACTTGTTGTCATGAGGAGATGATAGAAGATTATACTTGATCTTGCTATGCAAGACATGTAGCCTGATTACTATCATAAGGCAGATATCACCACAAAAAACTGTTATGTTATAGGAAAAAGTCCTGCCTGAGTAAGTAGGGATAGTTTTATCTTTCAACAATTTCAGAAGCCTGTGATTCTGCAGAAATGAATACAGTTGGGCTCTGTTCTAATGAAAGTCTCCAGGCATTCGTGCAGTGGAAATATAGGAATAACAGGAAATCAATACCTCAGCTTGATATTAAGGAGAGTTGCTCATTTACTGGCACTCTTTCTTATCAGGTGAGAAATAAGGAAAAATGTTATGATTACTGACATGAGCTGTATATTCCCACTGCAATTTTTGTAACAGTAGAAGGGTACTATTAGCATCACTACATTTTGACTGTGTCCACCCATGTTTTGGCTTCAGTTTCAAATGGAGATTGTGTTTTGCCTTGCTTTGTCTTCTAAACTGGTCTTCAAGGTTGATGTGTCCCACAGATTCTGGCTTCAACCTCAAAGAGTTTTACTTCAGTGGATGCCAAAGATCCTCCTACAAATTTTACAGATAACACTTAGGAGAAAGGGGTTATACAAACATATTATATAACCACTGTAATTTTTTATTATAGACTTGACAGCAGGAAGAACTGACTGCTGCATCTCTTCTTGAAAGGGAGGTGCAATAGATTATCAGCATGTCTCAACAGAATATTTCAAAATATTAGCATACTCTAAACACAAGAGAAACCTGATGAAAGCGCAAAAGAGCTACTCAAACACCCCACTGCAAATCCTTCCCAAACTCTGATGGTGCAGTTTTTTAAGGGAAAATCTAATGATGCACAATGTTTGTTATCATGCTGCCATGGCCACCTAGTAAGGAACATGCTTCAACCGAAGTCAAATTACACAAAACTTGGCATAAGCCCTCTGTTGGACAAAAAAACAAGGATCCTCTGCCAAGTATGTTGGTGGATGAAATAAACTGTGCTCATGAAGGAGAGAAGAATGTCACATTCTTCATGCTAAATTTCCTTCTAATGCCCATGCATTCACAGTGAAGCCCAAATTTAGAAGGTATTCCATCTGCTGGAGATATTACCAGAGACAGATAGCCCAACCTCTTCCAAAAGGCCATTCCCACTGCCTCCCTTTTCCACGTGCCCCATGTACCATAAAGGAATTGTTAGGTGGCTTCTGTCTTGGGTGTTAGAGCAAACTTTGAACCACAGGTTATTATGAATATTAGTATTAAGACTTTTCCTGATTGGAAACAGATTACTTAACAGGCAAACAACAATAATGTAGAATCAGGAGTGTGCAACTAATTGTCTGACCAAGGCGACTGCGGGGACAATGAAGTGAAGAGCTTCTCAGCCATGTGGAGAGGACAAGAGACTGAAATATTAATGAAAACTTCAGTTAGCCCTAAAATATAATGTCTGGACATTGTCCTAGGAATAAAGGTTTGGATTTAAAAAAATAATTTCTTCACTTGTTGGGAATGACTGGTTTAAATCACTAAAAGAATCAACATCAAAGGAATTAGTAAAAGCAGGTTTAATATAAATTTAATGAAAGCGTGACTTCACAAAACTTGGTGGCAAGGTTTGTGTGGGAATCAGGGACACCGGTAATATTTCTCTGCCTGTCCTGAAAGCTCTTGACCCCTAGGAAAACATTGTTTTTAACCTCCGTCCATGGAGAAAGCTTCCAGAGCTTTGAGATAGGCTAGGAGGCAACCAGAGTGTGAATTAGATAGTAATGTAGTTATTAGTTGTCACTTGGTGAAAAATGTCTATTTGGGTTTTACATGATATGGATGTTAGTGAGGATCCAAGATGGAGAATTCTGGGTGTTGCCTCAGTTTCTCTTCCTCTTCTTAATTTTCTTCATCTTCTGCAGTGTTGGGAGCACAACCTTATTGGATAGAATTGGCCGCAGTGCCGATATTATGTGAACTGACAAATAATGAGTTATTGTCAGCAAAATAATAACAATAAACGTTTGAAGTACATGGTATCAAGTAATTGGTTTGCTTATCTTTTATAAATCCATACATTTTGAGCCTCTCGGGGCTCTTGCTGGGATGATTTTCAAGAGTGCAGAGCCTGTGCCATCCTTGGCTCAAAACATGCAATAAGAGACAATGAACAACCTTTGAAGACTGAAAGCAAGGCCCCTCTGCCTCTTTTGTGGGTGTGACACAGTTTATCAGGGGTTGCTCAGTTCCTGCAGCCCACAATGTTGGGGGAGAACGTGACAGGTTCACTCTATTACTTGCTACATGGATGAAACATACAAAGGAAAATCAGATTTAATAAATTTAGAATGGTTTACATGGAGATGCAAAAGGATCTCTAAAGGTCTAAAGAGACCCTCTCACTGAATTATGAGGTTCAGAGGGGATCCTTTTTTCCCTAAAATGATAGAGTCTAAGTATAAGTAGGTCCAATCTTAGTCTCAGATTGGGTAAATGGTTTATATTTAAAGGATTTAGCAGCACTTAATCAAGGATTAATTCAATGTTTACTAAGTGACTCAGTAAGATTTACTTTAACCACAACTGTGACTTTATTACAGTTCTGTGATGGCAATATTCATACTATACTTGCTATAGGATATTTAAATCAATTCACACACACATGCAACTCAGGCACAAAAGTATATATACATATATATATATAAGGATATACCTGTTAAAAATTCCTTTTGAAATACTCACATCAAATGCACTGTCATTTCTCAATGGGCGAGGGTTGAGCCTTGACGAGTGGTTGGGAGGGAGTATCAGCCCAGGACCTGTCCTTGGCTTTCAGTGGCAGTCCTTTGAATATTGCAAATGTGAGAGCTGGTGAGCTCAGAGATGTGTCCCACTCCAAGGAAGATGCTGGTAACAGCCCACTATGCTTTGGGAGAGCTCAAAAGGTGTCCCCTAGAACCACTGTTTATAGGCTCAAAAAATTTTCTTCAGTTATCAGTAAGTTTCCATCCTGGCCTCAATACAGGTCAATAATTACTGTAATATTCAAAAGCCCAGTCACAATGGTACCATTCCGCTCAGGCTACACATTGGGTATGAAATGACCCAGGGCTGTAATGTGTTGATGGATTATCTCTTTTTCCCCACTCTGGTCAGGCAACAGGAGTACCTGGTATGATCCGTGCTGCCCTCACCTTAGCCCTGTAAGAGTTCCTGCTGTGGTCAGAGGACTCTTCTCACAACTCATTATACAAAAGCTGAGGCCTAATGAGAATTCCTGAGATCATAGAGTGGCTCCAAGGAGGGAGAAAGAGCATGTACCACCACATCTCTAAGCAGATAGCTCAGCAAAAGAGGAAGAACAACTATTGATATTGGCCTGGGTGATGGGAACAGAATCATAGAATCATAAAATGTCCCGAGTGGAAGGGACCCACAGCAAAATGTAACAATGAAAAAGTCTTAAAGTAACAATTGTATTCAGTAGTCTTGCAGAAATAACAAAAGGAGGAAAAATCTGCATCTAAAAAAAAACTCTAAAAAACTCCAATGAAGAGCACTTTAAAGATGACTAAAGGGTAGAGTAGAGGTGAAATGCAGACTATATTAAGCATAGCATATTTGAAGTTCAGAGTATATTTAAGCCACTTGTCAGTAGCAGCTTTTGAATTATTGAAAAGGCCAACATGGGTAAAGAGCAAGATGAAGGGAGTTTTGAAGCCCTCATGTCATTCCTCATGGCTGTTCAGCCTGGAGAATGGATAGCTCACAGTGGATCTTATCAATGTGGATTGATGCCTGATGGGAATGGACTAAAGAAGATAGAGCCAGACTCCCCTCAGCAGTATCCAGTGACAAGTGGCAGTGAGCACAAATGAAAATACAAGAAATTCTCTCCTTCTTCTCTGTGATGATCTTTTAAAAATATCCTAAAAGTGCATTTGTAATGAAGAGAACTGATCTGGCTGTTACAACCCCAGAATGAGTGAGAGGGCAGGACTTCAAATAGACAAATATTGTTTAAACTGTAGTAGTAAAAGGATAGGAATAAATAGGCAAATGAAGGATTTAAGAAACATTATAATGTATAGGTCTATGAAAATGTCAGGGCTAATTGGTAACCATTAAAACAAACAGATTGTTAGAACATATTAAAAAACTCCCATAGAATAAACCAGAAACATCTTACTTTCATCCCTAATTTTTTTCTGTACTTTCTCTAGTTTAGTTTTCTCATCTGAAAAATGATACATCAGGAAAGCAACTGTACAGCAGAGTGAAAAGATAATAATTAAAGTTTTAATGGCTTCCATCTGAGGAATGATTAAACAGATCACGATCCCTCTGGCTGAAAAATTATAACTATGGGAGGGTATGCTGGAGATCTACAAAATCATGTGTGGTATAGACTAAGCAAACAGACAGTTGCTCACAGTTGTGAGATATATATATACATAGATATATAAACACATGGATGAGAAATTACCTTTTATGAAGAGAAATACTGTGATTCTTAAAGAGAAATACAGCTATTATATATGAAGACACCATCACAGTGGGCTCAAAAAGGCCTGGGTCACAAGCTGCTCCAGTCTGCAGCAACATTCTTGGTGAGTGCTGTTTCATGCTTGTCCTGTCTGCCTGTCCGTATGCTGTTACCTAAGCAAAGCTACTAACACTGGTGACAGATGGACTTTGCTCTGACCTGATAAAACTGTTGCCATAGTAGGCTCTGATTTACCCCCATATGAATTTACATGTCTGTGTTAATTTCTTTCAATGGTCATTGTAGATTTAATGCAAATTGTTTTTCAGCTTACTTGGCAATCCCTGCCTTGACATTATGTCTCTGTCCTTTGCCCAGCAGATTCTCTGATTTACCAGAATTGCTTCACATGATGTTGTGCAAAGAGCAGGATACTGATGGCAATAGTCAATCCACCCTGTCACATTCTCACAGCTAATCCTGCAGGCATGTGTGATCTAATGCTGGATGATGTATATTATCCCTTCAGAGGGGATTATGGATAAGATAGTCTCACAGCAGAGAAGGGGTTATTCCTTCCCTTCCCCCTTAATATTAACCATATTAAACACTGCAAGCAGCTGGAGAAGGAGAAATAAGTCCTTTATTAAATGCAAACTCACTCCATTCCCTATTTCCCCCCCTTGAAATGATAATTTGACGTGTAACCTCTTTGAAAAGCAGGAAGAGTTTTTTCAGAGCACCTGCTTTCTGAGAAGGAGCCCAAGTTGTTTTGTTTGTGAGAAATACAGACCTTGCTTAAGCAGAAAGGTACTGCACGCAGATGTATGGTTACTTTGTCTCCTTTAGCAGGTTTATTGTATTCATAAAATCCATCTTTACCTGTACTCCAACACAGGAAATTAAAAGAAAATTCTAAAGTGTCTTTTGAAAAACTGAGGCACCAATATGGAAATAGTAAGATTTATATATGTATTAGTTGTTTTTGTTTCACTAAGACCGAGAGGCAACACTTCCATCAACTTGATCTGTCACATAATCTGTGATTTCCTGTTGAGGATATTGATTTGTTCACAGATGACACCAAGCTGAGTGGGAGTATTGTGCTGGAGGGCAGGAAGTCTCTGCTGGGAGATCTGGACAGGCTGTGACATGGCCTCAAGCTGTGCCAGGGAATGTTTAGGTTGGACATAAGGAGAAATTTCTTCACAGAAAAGGTTGGTAAATATTGGTATGGGCTGCCCAGGGAGGTGGTAGAGTCCCTGTCCCTGGAGGTGTTTAAGGAAGACTGGGTGTAGCACTCAGTGCCATGGACTAGTTGACAAGGTGGTGATCACTCAGAGGCTGTTGGAAAGTACACTGTTGGAAAAACTATAACATCCAAATTTTGTTGTTCTTACTGTGTCCTTTGAAATCTGTTGTCTCACCCTTTTCATTGTTGATGTACAGTAGATAACAGATTCATTTTTGAATATCAAAGATGTTTTCTTATAGTGTAAAATATAAATAATGTTTTGTAAGGAATCTAACATTATTAAAGGGTAATATACTTCTCTATCATTGTTTATGATTTCAAGGGTTGCTTTAGAGACATTTAAAAAATAGTATTTAGGTCTTCCAGTATTAAAAGCTGTCCTTGGAATAAGGTTCATTACACAATGCAGAAAGATAAATTGTTGGTTTTAAGATTACTGCTTGCATTACTTGGGATTAAACGATTAGCCAATTTATCTGAACAAAATTTTATGTAAGTAGGAGGTGGCTAGCCTTTTCCAGCATTTTCCAGCAGAGAAAAAAGTTGTGTCTCATGAGTTACAACTTGTATGTAGCAAAATAAAATTCCAAAGCATGCCAATAAGTTTTTTGTATTATTTTCAGCAAAAGCATTATTCTAGCACAAAATCCTCAATCTACTCATGGTCATTACGCAAGTCTCAGTTAATGATTTTCAAAATATATGATTCTCTGAAAAATACTGGCATATCATGCTCATATGCAACCATGGTTCCTTGAGTGGCTGAAACTGTTTTTCTTCCCCAAATAGCTGATTCCTGTCACAGCCCCAGTGCTTTTTTAAACTGTGTTGACTATAAGCAGTGTATTTTAATTGCCCAGAGCTAATGTGCTTATAGCCTTAAATCCCCCTTACTGTTCACAGAAGCCAAGCAGACACTGAGAAGATCAACAGATGGGAGTGCCCAGATCTGACTGCTGTTGGAAGGGGAAGAGAAAGATTATTATGTAGTTTCTTCATAAAAATAGGCTGGATTCTTTAGAAAAGGAGTGGCCCAACAGCAGAATAATTTACATTTCAGTGTGGTGTCCAGAGGAATCATGCCCAAAGTTCTGTGACTGCTTCAGCACTTTCACTCCTTGCTTTTATTCATTGAATGTGAAATAATATAGAAGTGCTGAGTGCATTTAAGGTTGTCACACAGAAAAGAAACCTCCCTTAACATGACACATATGGTGCCAGTTTTACAAACCTTGCAAATAACTTCATGAAGCAGCAAAAAAAAAAAAGAGGGTGTATGTGTGTCATCTCTGCTGGGAGGGACTGGTGAATTTAGCAATCCTGCTTGCTTCACTGAATCATAACTCCTGACTCCCTGCCACAACAACATATGGGTCAGCCTCACAGTGTGGAAACAGGACGGCAGGATTAGTCTTTGCAGCAGTAAATTGCTGTCTGCGTTTCTTTGAAGTGGCTGAGCTTCTCAGCTGTTGCACACTGTGCATGACTGGCCTAACTGAGAAAATCTTTGAGAGTATCAATGAAATAAGGACTTTGACACCTAGAGACGTGCATGCTCCTGAGACTTGTGTGTACTAGACAGAACCTAAAGAGAACCTATATATTTCAAGGCCTGATTCACTTGTGATGGCAGAGACAGGACAGCTGTGTAGCTAAGGGGACACTCTCCCTTTATGGATTTCAGAGCTCATGCTAAACAAAGCAGTGCAGGCAGCTTATCTCCCTTGACCCATTGCTTTTTCTGCAGTCTTCTAGTAGCAAATACCATTATCCCCATATTTAAGCTATGCAAGTAAGGCAGGTGTTTCAAGTGAACTTAGCAAAGGCTCCCAGGTGTCTTTCAGACACAGAATGAGACTGAGGGAGCTCTTTGTTATTTATCCCAGGTTGTCTCGCATATTGATTATTACTGACACACTCATCTCTGTTGCCAAGGTTACCCTGCAGCTTGTTCAGCAGGAACAAACTGGATGCAGGTCCTTCTCACCTTCACTTGCTTTCAGTGCCTGCATAAGGGCACTGCACTATGCAACTGCTCTACAATCCCTTGAGGGTACATGAAGTGCAATGGTCCTTTCATTACTGATCCTAGCCCTGAGGGAGTGACTATAAATAGTTTCCCATCTGTTTTCATGGTCAAAGATATAGCCAAGTCTGTAATACAGTGGACAGGGAATTTTAATTGTGAAAGTACACGATATCATTGTCAATATGTCTTTCCTTCTTTGTTACATCCCTGAAGTAATCAAAAGCTCAGGAACACTGATAGCATACATTTGCACTAGCTGACATGGACCTGACATTTTTCTACTTGTCTGAGTCCTGTATCAAACCAGGAACCAGGCAGACTTCATGAAAGACTGTAAAGCGTAAAGGGAAACTCTGAAGTGCAAAGTTGATGTCTGTGTGTCTCTGTCTCCCCATACGAGTGACCTGCCTTGGAATCAGTTATGCTAGTTTTCCACCATCAGACTTTCCTTAGCTTCCCTTAGTGGTATATCTAATAAGGAAAGTATATATGCATAATTATTTATAAATATTATCTGCAGACAAATTGATCTGCTCTGTGCCAGTCTGTCAGAAATGCAGAGATCACTGAGAAGAAACCAAGAAGCAACATAGCATTAAAAAAAAAAAAAAAATTTCAGTGTTCTTCTAGGAAGACTGATATTCAGGCAGGGCTAACCACACTGCTATGGCTTGACCCTCTCACATCTGAGGTCAGGATCAAATGGGACAATAAATGGCAAAAAGAAAAACCCTCACAGTCTTATTCAAGGGATTGGGCTAGTTGTTAGGAGTAAGCAAGGAGTCCTGAGTACTGAAGGAGTACTGAAAAGCAAACAAGGGAAAAAGACAGGCACTCACAAATTACAGCAGATTAGATGCCTTTCTCAGTTCAGAGATGGCTTCAATGAAGAATCCACACAAAAATTTGTTCAAAGATGTTCTGATCATTGTACATCTTTCAATGAATAAATAATCTTGTTTTGAAGAACTGAGATACCTTAATTATCCAATAGCTGGTTCCTGCAATAGGCCTGGTTTTCCAGAATTAAAATGGATATGCAGGCAGCAAACAGGCTGACTGCAGCACTCAGATTCAATCTCAAAGTGAGAGTTTTACTTCATAGTTCCACCTGAAGGAGGACAACCTGGAGAAATACCTGTTCCCAGAGGGCACGCCCAAGAAGATCTAAAACATCACACCCATAAGTATGAGTTACGGAATTGTTCATTTAGGGCAGGTTTTCCTTCTTTTCTTGCATATGTTGATCGTTAAAGTCAAAGATCTGAACGCCATCCTGACCAGTTCTTCATTCTGAGTGAGGTATAGGATTATGATCTGAATCAGGACTAATATACACACTGAATAGTTTAATTCTATGGCTGCAGTGGGAAAAAAACCACAAATCACAGAATACAAATACTCTCTAACTTCAAGAGATTCAGTAGCCTTAGTGGAATATTTTGCTCTTTCCAAATTCAAATCGTCATCCTGATCCATGCTAAGACCTCAGAGTTCCTGTACACTTCAACAAAAACTAGACAGTACAGACATTCTGCTTTCTTGCATGACTGCAAAGCACAAGCCAAACTACAAAAACTGTCACAACTTCAACAAATTTTAGATTATTCATTACAAACAGGTACAGTGCTGTTGTAAACACAGCCAGTTGTTTGCATATTTAATTATAGACTATGAATATGTTTCCATAGTTTAATCGGATAATTACTGTTATTGTACTCATCCTGGGGCTTATTTTTCTGCAGTGAAAAAGTCAGGAGACCAGATCCTGAAAGCGAAAGCCAGGCAACAGAAGTGTTTTGTGTTACCACAAAAACACAAGAGAACAGTTTCTGTGTTGACACTGGAACTCAGGTGAAGGCAACTGCTCAGCAGTCCGGACTCTGCTGGAAGAGCCGTGCCTTCTGCAGCCATCATTCTGACAGAAACCACAGTGACCTCACAAGTGCACCTGCCTTGCACAAACTGCTGACATGTCCTGATCTCTTCCTTTAGAGCGACTGGTTGTGTGACTGATGTGATTACAGAAGAGCCTGAACTTATATTTGATGGAGTCAGTCTCCGGCCTGCCCAGAGGCTGCCCAGCTGGGATAAGGACTACAGCACTGGATGAGGAACCTCAGACTCACATCCTATATGTACTCTGTTAATTTTAGAGGAGTTGCACTTGTTTACACATGGCCTGAGGTCGAATTCAAGCCATAATAACAGGTTAGCTGAATTGGATATAAAGAGACTTTCTCAAAGGAATCAGATTTAAAAAAAACCCTATTTTTGGCTTTTAACGGAGAATGCAAGATGCTGGTAGGAAAGCACGTGGTGTCACGTACCAGCTGGCCTCCAGTGCTGGTTTGTCCCCAACAAGCCCACGTTTTAGTGGCAGGCTCCGGCCCAGCTGCTCCCCGCGGGAGGCCGCAGGTGGCTGTGCTCCGCAGCGGGCGCGGCCCGGCTGCCTCCGTGCGGCGCAAGCAACCACATTATCAGAGGTGGGAAAAGACCTCTGAGCTCATCGAGTCCAGCCGACGGCCGATCACCACCTCGTCAACCACACCGTAGCGCTGCATGCCACGCCCAGTCTTTCCTTAAACACCTCCAGGGCCGGGCACTCCACCACCTCCTCAGGCAGCCCATTCCAATGTCTAATAACCCGCTGCCATTTTAACCGGCCTCTCTTCTCCCACGGCCCGGGATTGTGACACCGACAGCGGTCACCAACCCCACCCGACCCCCGCCCTCCTCAGCCACGCTCCGCGCATGCGCGCTCCGCCAGGCCCGCCCCGCCCGCTGTAAACAAACCTCGGGCGGCCCCGCGCAGGCGCAGTGTCGCCGCCGCAGCTGCGCACGGAGCGTCGGGCGGTCGGGGCAGGTCCGGGGGCGCTGCCGGGATGGACGAGGACGTGCTGACCACCCTGAAGATCCTCATCATCGGCGAGAGCGGCGTCGGCAAGTCCAGGTGAGGGGGCGCCCGGCAGCCTTCCACAGCCTCTTCTGGCTGGCCGGCTCCGGCCTAGGCCCCTTGTCGGACAACGCCGTCTGGGCGCGGCCTGCGCCCCGCAGGGCCGGGCCCGTGAGGGAACTCCCTCGCCCCTTCCCGGCCAGCCCTCTGGCGGGCGAGAGGTGCCCCCCACTTGTCATCCGCAGGCTCCAGCAGCCGCGGCCCCGAGCTGGTGTCTGCCGGGTTCAGCTGCAAACAGATGAAGCGGAAGTTCTGTCGAGCTGCCCAGGGTCACCTGGGCCGCCCTGTGCCCGGGGCAGCATTACGTCGTGGGGAAATAGGTGCCCTTGTACATCTCCATAGCGCTTTGGGGTTAATGTCTAGTCCATAATACGTATATGCAGACTCACAAGTGACCCAGCATTGAGTGTGTGCGGGGGAGCACGAGGACGCAGCAAAGCAGCTCTACCACAGGATTTTTTTTCTAATTACAGGCTTTATCAAGTACTTTAAGGTTGATTTCTTCCATCCTGCCTTAGCTTTGGCTAAACTGTAGCTCCTAACCCTAAGGAGCTGGGATTTTATTTGTGTGGGTTATTTATTTTATTTTTTTAGATTTCTTTTGCTAGTAATGTAGTTCTTACTAAAGGCTGTGGGATATAAATGCAGAATGACATCTGGGAATGTAGCACGCCGGCAATTTTATATTTGATATTTTTATGACAATAATATATGCCCTCTGCCATGACCCTAAAGTACATACAGGTTGCTAATTAGGAAAAAAAGCACCCATATTTGTTAAAAAGTCTGTCAGTTACTCGTTTGAGTCAGCTACTGAATTGATAATTAGTGTAGTTGGCCCCTAGTGACAGATATGATCTGAGCGAATTTCTTTTAGTTGAGGTAATATCTTATATATGAGTGGCCATATGGAAGAATTTTTCTTGGGGCAGATAAAGCACACAGTGGTTTTGCATACCTATTTATATGCATGTTTCTTTACATCAGAAAGCTTGTTAAAAGAGACATTATGTGGAGGAAATAAAAATGCTATTAAATGAGAACAATGCAGTTGTTCAGGTACAAGAACTTAATATTGAATTATTCCTAAACTTGTGTCTCTTGCCTGTTGGTTGACTAGGAAAGGTCAGATGCTAAACAGGTATTAGCACAGTGGAGTAAGTGGTTGGAGTCCTGACTTCTGAACAAATGTTGTCTTAAACATGGTCCCTGCGAGGGTGCTATGCTTTGTAAAAGATGATAGCTACATATGAAAAAAAGGTAGAAGTTGGCTGGGCTTGACATGCAAGACTGGTAAAATGATGGTTTTATTCTAGTAGCAGTATAAGGGTTCCATAATGTCTCTGAATGAACCTAGTATTGGTTGTAACTAAAAACAGCTGTTCTTAAACACCATCTTTATACAGCCATCTGAAGGTACTGGAAAAAACCTGTGTGCAGTGATTTTTTTAAAAATTACTATTTTCTAAATTATTCTTTGACAAATAAAGCTACCATTTAGTTTTGAGGTTTTGGAGTAAGGAGAGAAAAAATGTTGGTCTGCAATTAACTTGGAGTTGTCACTGATCCTCATTGAAATAAAGGAATTTTAGTGGTCATTGTTTTTGTGAATGCAGGACTGTGTCCAGATGCTAAAAAGCACTTGACTTCTAAACTCACATGCAAAAAGAGGAGGAAAGAACAGAGTGGTGAGAAAGATCAGAAAGTAAATAAACTTTGTTTTGTTTCTTCATCCTGGAAATGAGTAGAAGCTGTGGTCATAGCAAACAGCTACTTGCCACAGATGCATAAGACTATTGATTTTAGAAACTGCATGTTTAGAATCTTTGACTCACCAAAATATTTATGTTTGACACCAGTGGCATTTTGGGCACTTCTTTAAGGGACCCTGCAGTGCTATGATGTGATGTGCTGTTAAATTGTAGTTGTAGCTTTTTCTATTGGTAGCAAACACAGTCAGGATAGGGGGAAGGGTTGTGCACGTGAATCATCATATACAAAGAAGTACAAAATCATAAAACATTGGGGAGCTATTTCTACTCTTCAACTGCTGTGTCTTTATTTCTGATGGGTGTTGTCATTGCTGTTCCCCTGTGTGCCCAGTTCAAGGAGTTATTTCTGGGATGAAAAACTGACTTGAAATTTATTTCTCAAGCTTACAGAAATACCGTGTGAAGCAATATTGAAACAAAACAAAAAATACTACTTTTGTACTGTATTCTGGAACAAGTGAAATAGAATAATGCTGAAGTAAAATGCTTTGCCAAGCAGATCACACGACTGTTCAGGCAACTGATTTGACAACTTGTGTGGTACTTTGTTTTTATAGAGGCATTCTTGATAATACATGCAGAGAAGAGATAGGGACTCAGGTAGCAAAGCATGTCTGCTGTATTCTTTCCAAGTTCTTTTCTTTTTTCCACATAGTCTCTTCTACCCAAAAAAAAAATAAAATCAAATGTGAGTTTATTTTGCTATGTAGTCTTGCTGTTCCTTTCAAACATGTATTTATAGGCTTCCAGCAAGGTATGGATATGCTGCAATAATAGTAGCTCTTATTTTTTTTTTCCCTATCAGCCTTCTGCTGCGGTTCACAGATGATACATTTGACCCAGAACTTGCAGCAACAATTGGTAAGTGTGTGCTGATACTACCTTGGAAAAACTGATAACATTTTCAGTGTAAAATTGTGGTTTGTTCAGACTTGTGTAATGTGAAGTTCAGACATGTTTGCCTTTTTGTAAGAACTAGTACTCTCCTACTGATTTATCTGTGCAAAATAGCTGTCAGGTTTTTGACTAGTAATATTGCTGTCCAGACCTTGTGTCTGTGTAATATGATACTTGGTAACTATTCTGTAGCATGTAGTGTTAACTCTTCCAATACTAGACTGCACTGGGCTCTGCCAGGCTTCTGCTTTCCCTCTGCAGGGAGGAAATGACAATGTGGCTTTTTTTCTTCTACTTAGCAATCAGTTCCTTGGCAGCTAGACTCCTGAGAAAAGTGGTAGAGAGCCAAGAATCTAGAGCTGCTGGGGAAAAAGGCAGTGACGTGTCATTGCTGTGCTGGTATTATACTTGCCAGCATGGGTCGGCTGTGCTGGGGGAGAGTGACCCAGAATCCAGGATGTACTAGGTAGATTGCTTCTCAAAGGAAGCAAAATGGAACTTCTAAGAGTGTGATGCAACTCTGTGCCACAGTAATTACTGAAATTATGGAAAATAGAGATACCTTTTCATGCCATCATTTTAGTTGCATTTTTTACTTTCTCTGTAGGAACAGTTCTGTCTAAGAGCTTATATAGAATTTTTTCTTTGAGTTCAGCTGTTGGTAAGCAAAACCAGCTCTGTCTAATTTTTAAGAATTAATTAAATTTATCTTTTTCTTTCATTCATGTTAATAAGATGCAGGAATACTATTTCATATAAAGCACTGAGAAGCCAAGGGGAGGAACATGGCCTATTTTTGTTAATTCCATTGCTTATAAAAAATGAAGTTGTGCAAGTAGCCCCACCTCAATTTATGAGGGAGGATAGCATGGAGGAAACAGGAATGAAATAGATCAGGTGGTGAAGATGGCAATCTTAGACTCTAGTCTAATAGTTTTGCCACTGTATATACTTCAGGTCCTGTTACTTTCTTGATATGTCAACTGTGCAAGCCAGGACATTAATGCAGAATAGCTACTTCAGCTTTCGTGATGTTTTGGATATCAAGAGTAGTTCAGTCTCTGAGTGGCCACCTTTATCTGGGGTTTTTTTGCTTGTTTTTAATGGTGAGTTTTAGTTTTTTAATTCTGCTGATTTTGTGTGTCAAGAACTGGTATCAGTGCACTATTTGAGAAAGTAAGGAATTATTTCCTGAGGTAATTCTTCGGGTTTGTCAAAATGCATGACAGCATGTGTGTTAGCTAATCACTGGTTGTTAAATAGCAGCAATTCAAGGTTTACTGTTGGCAGATCCTACCTGGCAGGTCCTACTTGGTTTTATTTCTGGTGTGGATGAGAAGAAAGAGTACTCAGTGTAAGAATTACTTCAGATAGAGTTCTGAAACAAGTATGCTAATCTGGAATGAATGTGATCATTTGGCAGGAAAAGTCAGTTTCTAGAGACTGACTAGTCTGAGCAAATGCTGGTGTAGATCACCCTGTTAGGCCCATCTAGCTGATGTTTGAGTTAGTGCTGTGCAGTAGAGCTACTGTGACCCCAGCTGTACAAGTCCTACAGCAGGGTGTGTGGGGCACTCCTAGGGGATAGCAGAATCATTTTTTTGTCCACTTAACTGGAACAGGACAGAATCTGGATTCTTACTTGTTTTCTCATTTTTCTTTTTACACTAATATCCAGTGGCATTGCCACTTTTCTGGTGACTGTATTTCTAAGAACCAAAATGTTGGCTTTAAATTCAGGGCATGATTTGTAGTTCGTATAGATAAAGCAGTTGGAGTGAGTTCCTAGAGGTAACTGTTGTGCTGTGTGAAGACAGACTGTAGATGCCAATTTCAGGTACTTACAAGATGGTGAAATGTCAAAACACTTTGTGAGTCTTGGCTTGGAGTTCTTTTTGTGCTAATTAAACACTGTTTTGTTTTGAGTTAGGGGACAGAAGGACAGAAGAGGTTTTAAAGCCTTTCCTGTTGAAACTGAAGAGTATGGAGCTTTTTCAAAATGAATGAACTATAAATAATGTCTTCTTTCAATGTCATCTACATACTGACTGCTGAACTGGTTAACATGACTATTTTTTTAATTTGGATTAGAAAGTGAGGAGAACTTTGGTTGGCTTGGTTTTCGTTAAGATATAGCAAGAACTGCATGCAAACCCACTACACTGAGGAAAGCCTTGACGGCAGCACAACTGTTCCTCTGTGATGACCTGTTGAGATGGCATAGATGGCAGAGACCTATTTGTTGCAATTTTAAAGAAACTCTAAATGATTGTTTCATGTGGATTATTCTTCAGAACTTAGTCAAAATCCTGTGATGTTCTTCAAAGAATAAGTTGCCTTTGGCAAATAGTTCAGCTTAGTAGCTTCATTTGGATTAAACATGTTCTGTTTAACCTAGTAGATTACCTGTCCTTGTATTCTCTTGAGGCTGGCTTGTTAGCTGGGCTTCATCACGTGGGTTGTACCAGACTACATGTACCCCAGTATTTTCTGTTCTTACTGCTCATGCTTGTCTTCACTTGCTTGCTCTTTATATGAGAGATTCTATATAAGTGTTCAGTGCAATGTGTATTTCACAAATGAAGTGATGTGTTGCACAGATCTGATGTCTCTTTTTACTCTCCTTGCGTTTGGACGCCTCAGACTCCTATGCTGTCCAACTTGTCACTTACCTACAACACAAATACTACACTGTAGCTAATTGTGCACTTTCTATAAATACAGTGTGGCTTTACTGGCCTGAATGTGAGAGCAGTATCAGTGACAGAGCTGCTTCTTGCAGATTGTAAGTCCATAGTGTGTTGGTGTGTAGGGCTGAGGCAGGGAGTGTTAGCACACAAGAGTACAGTCTAGTAGTGCTGTCTTCTAAGGCACGGTGGAAAACACTGTCAGCTTTCTGTAGTCACACATCACTCTTGCAACTCTGTCACACAAGCATGTCTGTATTTCACTATTAGTTTTAGGAAGTATAAGTACTCTGTTTGTTCAATTCAACAAGATTTTCTCGAGCTTTAAATTTTTCTACTTGGCAACCAAAAACCTAAGTATTTAAAAGTTTTCTTTTTGTTAATTGGCTTTTATATGTGTTGAGCTCCTTTGTTTGTTAGAATTCTATTTTACATTCCTTAATCACTTTAAAGGGTGTATTTTGAGGTGTTATTAGTTCATTTTTACACTTACGCTTTTCAACAGTCATTTTAATGCATGGGGTTTAGTCACTATTTTAGTTTCTTATTTTACTTGCATTGCTCTTGCAAAATTTAAAGTGAATTTTAAACCAGCACCAAGGCTAACATAAAGGTGTATATATCCATTTCCATTAAATGAAAATTGCTGTGCTGTGTAGGCACATGATACTGAATCTGTTTACTGAATGGGAAAAGGATGTTGTGGCTTCAGAATACATATAATATGTTTATCTTAAGGAAGAAAGTTTTCTTTCTTGAAATTATTATGGCTTATTTGAATTTGGCATGTTAAGTATCCAATAGACTTGTAATATCTGCAGTTACAGGTTTTGGTGCCAGACTAATGGCTAAAAGAATGCACTGTGAACTCTTGGACATGCTGACTGAACTGCAGATGGGGTTCTTTGGAGTTCAGGGGAAGAAACATGCAATTACACTGGAAGAAAGATTCTGTTAGTGTGAAAGTCACTGCTGAGTGCTGAAAAGTAATTGCAGAATGCGGAATGTTCTCTAGGATCAAATTGTGTCAAATTGCTAGCATAGCAGTCTTCTGTTAACTAGATAAAGTTCTAAGAATTGGTGTTTAAAATAAAGTTAATAAGGACTGTTCTTTTCTGTGGACATAACTGTAGAATAATGTGCCATTCTGGTGCATGATATTGAGCACTGTATATTTGCAAAGTTAGGGACTAGGAGTCCTAGTGCCTGAAAAAAACTAAGTTCTGTTCAGTTACTACAAAAGTTGGTGTACTTTAGGAAAATTTTGCGTGAAAGAGAGTACAGGCTTCTTCCAGTGCAGAATGTTGTCTGAAAAACACCTGACACTTTAGGGAACACTTCAGTGAGCTAAAGCTGTGAAACAGTGGAACAAATAAAGCTGTGAAACAGTGGAACAAAAACTGTGTTTATCTTTTTTAAAACAAAGCTGCTTTAAAGTTCAATACAACTGCAGTTTAAATCTGCTTAAAATACACCGTTTTTTAAAATCATCCCATATATCCTTTGTGTCTTTAAGTTGAATGTATTTTGGCAACTGTTTGTATTTGTAATCTGCAATGAATTTGGGAATTTAAGTGCAGCACACTCATCCTGAGGCTCTACTCATTTTGTATGAGAATAGTTAAATTCTTTTTGTGGTAGGCAGGGAGTGTGATGATTGACATTGTAATTCCAAGTACAAAAAGGTTGCTGTTGCACTTGAAAGTTGCTCCAAAATTCTTGAAATGTATTTCTAGTTAGTTGCTTGCTATTAGTAACCTAAGGGTTAAATTAAAGCATAATGGATCATAACTGTGCTGAGCCTCTCAAACAGATGTGTGTTGCTATATCCTTTAAATGTACCTTCAATGACGTGTTGCTGTCCGCGGCCTGAGGTTTGTGTATCTTGTTCTTAAGCAATGGATAGGCTACTAGTTCCTGGGTGGGGAGGATGCATGAACAGGGAAGAATTGTTACATGTTGGAGCAGATGACTGAGCAGCAGAGCCATTATCTTGTTGTCTGTTTGGAGAACGTTTGTGAGTAATGAATAGGAAGTTAATCCGTTTAAATTATAAACTTGAAAATTTGTCCTGGAATATGTGCTTTAATACAAGAGATGTAGTATTTGCCGTGCTTACATAAAATATTTTGAGTCAATAGCTTAAAGGGCCCTTAGGCTTTAGCAAAAGCCTGTCAGCAAGAAAACCTTCCATTTTGAGCAAGGTTCCTAAATAGCTAATGGAACTTATTCTTCCTGCTGGTGTCAAAACACGATGGTTTTCTTGAGTTTGATTTTATTTTTCCATTTATCTTTCTTTTCTTCTTCAAAGATAGCTGTAATACGTTTGAAAAACTAAAATATTTTTCCTCCACTAGGTGTGGACTTCAAGGTGAAAACTATTTCAGTTGATGGAAACAAAGCTAAACTGGCAATATGGGTAAGTCTCTCCTAAGTTCTTCATGTGTTGCTTTGCTATAGGAATAGCTAGGGTTTTTATAATGCATAGTTTATATGGAATCTTTTTCTGTTAATATGAAGGTGATTTGGAGAAGTGGGAGGTAAATACTGCAGCATTCAGAAGGTGTAGTGAACTGTGAGACAACTGGCTGATGGGGTAGTTCTGCTGCCTGTGAACTTCTGCAGTACTAATTCCAGGTCTGTTTGGGACAGAAGTAGAGAGAAGGAGGAATTAAATGGTATTAAATCAGTAGGAGGATGCACTTCTTTACTAAATTTTGCCTGCAACACTGAGGTTGTGTATTGATAAGTTAAGAATTACAGTTGCATACTCATGTTACCTCTTTAAACTCATTTTTTGTCTAAACTTGGTAGCCATCGTACAAGGGCTTTTATAGGCTCAAGGTCAGAATTATTTGTAGGTGATGCATTTCAAAGAGAGGGGAGCAGTGTTTATAATCATACCTTTAGTGTGTTCAACTTCTGCTCTAGTAAAACGTCGAACTTCCATTACAGCGAGTGAAGAAAATGTACTTCCATGCTTTTTAAAAATACTCTCTATTGTGTGAACCAGCCTCCACACTTACATGACTTGAAGCACTTTTTGAAATGTCAGACCCAGTTGTATCTTCTTGTACCAAGCAAAATTAAAACTTAGTTGCTTGTATAAACAAGATATCAAACCTTTGTTTCCCTGGGAAGTAGTAATAGAATGTGAAATGTGTATTTCAGTGTTTCTGTAGCTTGGAAGGTGCTTCATACCTCACTAACACAGGACTTATGTCTTAGTTACAGTAGTAATCATCAGTGAAATAAATGGGTTTGACAAGGAAAGTAAATGCAGTAGCTTGACAGAAAATAAAAAAGGCATACAAGAGGAAAACCAGACTGATAGCAGAACAAGGAATGATAAGTCAGGGTTTATTTTCTTTCATTTTGGTAAATAGAAATAATCCTGAGGTAAACAGGAAAAGAAAATCTTGTGAAGGTGCATCATGACACAAAACCAGTTTCAGATGTGTGACATTGATTGAGTGGCTTGTAGAATGTTGAAGTCTAGTTTGCTTATCCAGATTCTTTGTCAGGGAATCTACAGTGTTTCACGTGTCACTTCTAACCAGGGTAAATTGAATAAAGTTGTTTGAATATTCTGTGCATAAGGTCTCCAACGACTGTGCTCTATAACTTAATCTCTGACAAAAAACCAGCATTCTAATTTTGGTGGGTTTTGGGGTTTTTTTCCAGAGCTATTGACTCTTTTTAAATTTTAGGATGTAAACTGCTTAAACCTGGACAAACACCTCTGACTTACTGCTCCTTCCACTGTGTTATAGCATGTTAGTGCATTTATCTGGTACTCAATTAAATTTAATTGGACCAACGGATTGAAGTGAAGAAACTGGTTTTGTTGTCATGGGTTGTGATGCTTGTTAGAAAATCTTAGCATTGCAACTATGCTGCATTCTTGCTGGTTGCTGCAGTACTAGGTGCAGATCAAATGCCCATGCAGAAATGGCCATCTTACTGTTATATAATCCAGTTACATACTCCATCTAATAGTTCAAAGGTGTTTTCCAGGACAGACTACATAAAATATCAATATGTAGTAGAACAGCAGAGGATGAGAATCATTCAGCTAATGTGCTAGTGGGACATGGCTCAGCTATAGTTTAAATCTTACTTTGTATGTTCATTAGAAGTAAAATATCTGAAAGCTAACTACATTCTGCTCAAATTCTGAATAATGGAACTTTTTGAATGGTTTATTAGGATACTGCAGGTCAAGAGCGGTTCAGAACATTAACCCCCAGTTACTACAGAGGTGCACAAGGCGTTATCCTAGGTAAGTATATCTTTGCATGCTAGTTCAAATATTTGTGGTCTTCTTGTGCATTGGAGTTACACAAGCTTATATAGCCTTTATATAATATCTAATTGATATTAAAAATCTTTGTATCTGTGTTGAACAGCTCACATTAAAGCATCTTGGTGTCCCAACCTTGTTCTCTTGTAGTCAGTCTGGCCAACTTGAGAATATTTGCATGGGAATAAAAGCTACTGCTCTCTGAACAGATAGCTTGGAACTGTTGTCCTCTTACTGTAATGAATTTGTCTTGTTTATTGCTTTTTATTTTTTGCCTTTGCTTACTAAGTGCAGAGCAAACAGACATTCTCCTCAGTGTAGTCTCTCTGTATCAATGTGATACAGCTTTTTCTTATCTCTGTTGTTTTTTTCCTAATGAAATGAATAATATAAACAGTATGGAATCTGGCTGAGGTTTTTTGTTATTTGTTTCCCAACCAATGGAATGTTGCGCAGTCAAAATCACTTAGAAAAGACCAGGTGGGCATGTAGAAAGTGCCAAGCTGTGTGTGAGAAACCCAGGCAAAACCCATAATTTCAGCTTCACAGGCAAGTCTCATTTGTGCTTTTTTTTGGTGTATGGAAGCCTGTTTGCTAGGCACTGATCTCCAAAGTTCTGAATCTCCATTGCTAGGAGTGAGGAGCTGACTAAAGTAAGGGCATTTAATCTTCTTGAAGTTGCTTCTGACTTCAATCTTGATAAGTTATTGTGTCTAGTTAAATTGTTTAACATGGAATAATATCTGTCACATATGTGAACTGGTAGGTTTCCTGAGTCATGTGTTGTGTTATCTTCCTGGTATATAGGTGCTGTCAAAGCATGTCATGTCAAGTCCCTTAGTTGCACTGAACCTGCCACGTACTGGTGAAAGCTGTAAACAAGCACTGTTTGGGAGATAGAAGGTTCTGCTGTTGAGATTTGCTCTCCCATTTTATTCAGTATCTCCTGACTCTTTGTTACCAGTCTTCCCAAAAAATAAGGTTGTTCATGCAAGCCAAGTTACAGGTTGGATTGAAAGAAGCTGTTTATGCCTGTCTGCACATGGGATATGAAAAAAAGAGGAAAAAAAGCTCCAGTACTGAAGGTTGTGCCGTCCTCTTTGCATAGCTGTTGTGTAGTGATTTTTAGGTATCCTATGTGAGAGTTCTGCTAGTGTAGAATTCCTTGGAGAATGATAGTCTCTAGCCTGTAAGCTAGGATGTATCAAGGAATGTTAGTCTGAGAACTGTAGGTGGCTGAAGCTTGGAGTTGTTCTGCATCAGTGATTTGAGCTGGTGGATGTCCTACATTTTTTCCAGTTGTTCATATAGGAGAACTTAGAACTCCTTATGTTTTCTGATTCAAAAAGCCATAATTTTTGCTCCTTTTGTAATGTAAGCTGTAATGATTGGAAAAATATTGTGGAATAACATCACTAATGTCTTTCAGTTTATGATGTCACGAGAAGAGATACTTTTGTCAAGCTGGATAACTGGTTAAATGAATTGGAAACATACTGCACAAGGAATGACATAGTGCAAATGTTAGTTGGAAACAAGATTGATAAGGTAAACCAAATTCAACTGCAGTAAGTAATCTGCTGGTGTATTCTGTGAATAAGGAATATTAATGCTTTGTTTTATTATAGGAAAACCGTGAAGTTGACAGAAATGAAGGCCTCAAATTTGCAAGAAAACATTCCATGTTGTTCATAGGTATGTTATAGATATTTGCAGAAATCTTGATTTTTGTTACATAGGTAAAAGTACCACTTCTGTAGGATTGAGAGTCTTTATGTGTACAGTCCAATTAATGATATTTCTTACCTGCAGTGGTCATAAAGATAATGGATATTCCCGTTTTTAAAAATTTTGCCCATGTTCAGATATATTTTCTAACTGTGGATGATTATGTAGAAATTCATAAGGATGAAGGGCAGAATACAGGCTCTCTGTAGCCTGATGAAACCTGTTTTGGGGTTTTGTCTGATTTCTTTTCCCAGCTAACTTGCTAAATTAGTAACAGAAGCAAAATGAAGGAGGGAAAACTGGTGCTAGTGATCAGCCTTCAATATAGCAAAATAGCTGGTACCTGAGAGAAATCTGTATTAAACTGGGATGTAAACAATAGGTTGGTATATAATTAACTTATAAATGCTGGGTGAGATTGAATAATGACATAATTATGACTGGAGTAAATATATCGGTCTCATCTTGCTGCAAAATGAAATGAATCTTGTAGGCAAAGCCATGTAATGATAAATTTAAAAAACATTGTTGAAGTGATTATGTATGTGTTTATTATGGGTTTCACCTAAGGATCAGAAGAGATTATTTTACAGGATTATCCCAGTAGCAAGACAGTTAATTGACATGTACTCATTCATTGTTGTACTCAGACTTCTTTATCTCTGACTGAAGAGTTATTTTTGTTTAGTGTCCTGCTGTGTTTCTTTTTAGCTGGTGTCAGATACAGAAATAAAAGCTCAAAGTTGAGGCAAAAGCTACTAAGTGCATGGAAGATGAAAGCAAAAATGAAACTTAGACTATAAGTGTGCATATTTAAATATATATGCTTGCTACATATGTTAAGTATCTCCAAGGCTGCATAGATGGACAGGGAAAGCCCTTGTGGAATTGAACAATTTCTGACGGTATTTGTTGTTCTCATAACATAACCTGTGGGCAGATTTCCTAGTCAAAGTAAGGATCCTGAGTGAATTGCCTAGAATTCTGCTAACTGCAAGAGGAATGAGATCAATTTTTGCTTTTTATCAGATGAGTTTTATTATGGAGACTGATCCAGAATCCTGCAGTATGGATCCTTGATGTATATGATCTAGTGATGTATATGATCTAGGTACTACAGTTATGATTAATGTACAGAACTGAAATACAGAACAGCAACCAGGTTTTTCAGATAAGAATCCTAATTTTTCTTACTAGAGTGCTTTCCACAGAAAAATAAAACTAAGCTATACCTGTCTCCATATGTGTAGTATTCCATGAACTCATATGTTCTCGTGAAGTTCATTTGGAAAGCTCTTATATTAAAAATATTTTGAGGTGCTACCTGTGCGGTGACAATTCTGCCAATTCTGCCAATTTTGGCATCAGTGTTTTTAAAGAATTGTAGAAGTTTTAAGTCTGTTGTAGGTTGAAACTTAACTGAAAGAGAAATATTAAACAAATTACCAGAAGTTATGCTAACACTTGACTTTTTGTGTCCTTCTCCAGAGGCAAGTGCAAAAACATGTGATGGTGTGCAGTGTGCCTTTGAAGAACTTGTTGAAAAAATCATTCAGACTCCTGGACTGTGGGAGAGTGAAAGCCAAAACAGAGGTGTAAAGTTATCAAACAAGGAAGAAGGATATGGAGGAGGAGGAGCATGTGGTGGATATTGTTCTATGTTATAAACTTTGGGAAGCTTATTCTTTGCATATTTAAACAGATAGTTACATCTTTCTGTACATAAAGTCATTAAATGCTATTTTTAGGGACCTTGCAGTTTGCACATATTTGTTTTGTATCATGGCAGTGAACACTTGTAGAAAAAATGTTCTGCAGCTTTCCAAGTTCAAAAATGTTATGGCAAGCATGCCCAGTTTGCAATCTTCAGGTTTTTATAAGTAGCATAAATAATGTGCAAGAACAAATGCACTAAAAATTTTACAACTGTCTACATTAATTGTGTAACTATTCTAAACAAATCCATCTAACAAATACTGCATTGTCTGCTCTTTGTCTTATTTTTAAATTCTGTTGAAATTATAGAACTATATAGTGTGCACAGATCTTGGAAACAATATGAGCTATAAATGTTACATTTCATCTCTTCTAGTAAATGGTTTTTTTAATGTATTAAAAGGAGCAGGATTATACAGTTCTTAGACAAATCTGCTAAAATTTTGTCTTTCAGCAGTGCAGTCTAAAACACGAATTGGCACAGGCCCTAGTTGGCATCAGCACTTTCTTGAAGAGATGCTTTCAAAGCTTCCTTTGCAAAGCTGGGAGACACCATGTTTTCCTTTTAATCATCACTTCAGTTGATGGCTTAACTGGAGTTTTAATCCTGTGATATTTATATACTAAATTTGTGGTGCTCTTGCACTCTAGGTTTTTATGATGGTCAGCTCTTGACTTGCTGCAGAAAGTCTTCATTGTTGGCAAGGGATCTGAGTAATGTTATTGTTCTTTCATTGTAAATCAATTTGCCACTTCAGTATGGATTCCTAATTTTCTGAATTGTTTGTAATATAAGTTGATCTCAACTGTAGCTCACTGTGACTGTGAGATCTCTTATCACGTCTGCTTTTGTGCAGCTACTTATTCAGAAATAAAACTTCTGTCACAGACACTAAATGGGAAGCTATAGGGCTTCTTGATCTCTGTATGAAAAAATACTATTGCAATGAGTATTCACTTGAATTTACTGTATCAAAGCCAATGGTTTGTTTCAGAAGACTTGTATAGACTTAATAAATTTTTTTCCACAGTATTCAACTTTTTTAACCTCTTTCTATTGCAGAGTTTTATATTTTCTAGCACATGGTTTAAACAAGGTCATTTCGTACGTACAAATTACTTATAAAGGACAAGACAAAGGTGCTGTGCTATTTGGGTTTTCTGAAATAGTCATTATAGTGCAGTCAGAGAATGAACTATTAGGCAGTTTCTTGTAAATAGAGTGAATGACAGCATCGTTTATTACTGCAAGGTTTTGTTTAAATGTCAGCATACATGATCTGTGTTTTGCAACAGGTCTTGGCTGCTTCTGTTAAAATACGCTTTCTTCTTCACATGGTAACTTAGTTTTCTATTCTGTTTTATACTTGATAGAAAACTACCAAAATTTGAAGACTTAACCATGCTAGTTGTCTTTTCTAAATATTGTATCAATTATTGTTAATGTAGTAGTATAATTTAAATATGTAAATGTAATTAGTATTAAATATGCACAAACATTATATTAAAATCTTAGATTTGCATTACTATTGCATGCAGCGTACATGGGACGAGCAAATCATGTTTGTTAGCATCGAGATCAAAGGATTTTGGCTTTTGTAGACTCTCAGTAGAGGAAAATTGTAGGTGAATTAAAACTCTGAAAAAGTTAATTTTTGTCAGCAGTAGTTGGCAAAGTATCATCATGCAGGCAGATGCTTGTAATTTATTTCTGTGTTTGTTTCTAGTTTTTGTACATCCCTGTGCTTAGAAGAGACTTAAGTTTCGATTTCTCACAGAAAGTCCTTTTATCACAGGACCTGGATTCATCTTTTATTCTGCCTTTGCCAGATCTGACAGCTTTTGTCAGAAGGAGGGAATGGCAGGACGCTCTGAATAGTGGGTATTGTTTGTGAAAGAATTAAGTCATTTATTCCTTATTGCACTGCAGAATATTTCTGGGAGAGAAGTATTCTGAAACAGCATAATGAGTGAGACTGAGCAGTTAAAGGATGTTTTTTTTAAAGTAGATGTTTTCTAATTGACTTGCAACTAGCTTTTCTGCCTTCATCTTTTAAGCATGTTATGTGTCTGAGGAATGTTTTTCCTAGAGTGTCATTTCTTTTCATCGTTGCTCTGTCAAGAAGCTCTGTGCTTCCAGTATTTGTTTAAGAAAATGTAGCAACAGTTACTGTGCTACATTTTAAAATTATTTCTCTCATCTCTTTTTTTTAATGGAGGTGGGTTGTGGAACTGGCATCTTTCAAGTAAATCTGTTCCCATGCTTCCGAATTTTTTCCCCCTTTCTAGGTCAGGTTATCTCTATGTGCACATACCCTTGTATTACAACTACAATAGTGAGTCTGACACTACTACAAGCTGTACCATAAGCTCTGCTTAAAACTGAGGTAGGCCTATTGGTAGAATAGTGGATGTATTAAGTATGTGCAAGAGGTCCTTCAGCCTACCTCAGGAGGTAGCAGAGGGATAGTGGAGAGTGCTTTCTGTTCTTCATCAAGTAACAAGAATGTGTCCTTGCTATGGGAGGGATTTTTATACACTGAAGCACTGAACCACAATGAGGTAACTAAGAAATCTGTGATTGTGAAAGGGTGTTAAAACTGAAGTTGCTTCCAGTTCATTTACTCTAGTCCATAAAGTACTGATTAGCAGTTTAGTACTCAGGCCTGGTAGGTGTTTTTTGTAGGCTTTACACTAGCCTAGAAGAATATGGCACAGCACTTGCATCTTCTTAAATTTACACTTGAGAATACTGCTAAGTGTTATGGTTTTGTCTTGTATTTCTTCTTCTGCTGTTTTGAAAAGGGAGGTGGGGCAGGCTTCTGATGGAGGTTTTGAGATGCTGGGATTTTTATTGCTAGTGGGGCTTTTTCCAAACTACAGCATCACTTTTCCTGTTCGCCTACTGCAATAATGAGATCAACAGCTGGCTCAAAATATGTCTTAACTAAAAGAAAATGACAGTTCAGTGAGTCCCTGGACAATAGCAGTGACTGCCTCATCAGCCATGGTAGAACTTCAGGGCATGGTGGTCTTGCTGCCATTGCATACCACAGTGATAACTGCTCTGTATGATTCCTTTTTAGTTCCTTTTTTTGCCAGTAACCTGATACATAGTGAGCTACAATAACCCCTCTAATTTTGCCCTGTAGTTTGGTACAGTCATTCTGTGTTTTGAGGCTTAACTGATACATTTTTTCAAACACTTAGAAAACTTGGGCATCCTGTGTTGTGATCAATACAAGTTACTGCTATTTAGCTACTGGAGGATTGATGCAAATGCATCATGGTGCTGCATCCTGTCCAAAGCCCCTGTGGCAAGTTTGTGTCTTGCTGTCCTTCTGCATGCCTTACTGATGCCTTTGTTATGCCTTATTGATGAAAGCACCAATAAACGACATTAGCATGAGCAGGACTTTTTCATGTTGCCAGACAAATGACTGCATGCATTTCAGATCTAGCTGAGCCTTGAGGGGCAAAATATAAGGTGTTTTTCCTGGCCACTGTCCAGCAGTGGGAGAAAAAAAGAGAGAAGCTCTCCATTAAAACTTCCAAGTATTTTTTTGTTTCTACACTCTTTGTGAGTACCCTTAATTATAAATTTATGAAGTGTTAAATGAGCAAAGAACTGTGAAGGTGTGTTTTCAAACTACTGCATGCATATGTTCTGTGATTGATTTAATGCAATGGAGGTTTTGTCCTTGTGCTTGTGCCTGAGTAACATCTGGTCCTTTCTGTTAGAATGAAAATGGTCACAGTGAGTAAATATTTCTTTTTCTCATGCTCACAGTTTCTGTAATATCTATGCATGTTTTATTTACAATGATAGCAAAATTCTGAGTCAACTTCTAGAATTTCTGGGCTCTAGTGCTTTATTTTAGAAGCTTGAAACAACCTCAGAAGAGTTTCAAAATAGAAGTGTCAAATTGGAAGGAAACTCTTGTAGTGTTTTCTGTGTATCATCAGCTCTGGATTTACTAGCATCTGGGAATAAGTCTGCTTGGATCCTTTTGACAGGAGTGCTTGCTTCCCAGTTCATAATGCTTGTCAGGCTGGACTTTCTGAGGAATGCAGCTATCCAGGTTTTGACAGCACAGAACTTGTTCTTTAACAGTAATGAGAAGGTCCAGATGTAGCTACTTAGGATTAGGAGTGAAGCTGTGAACTGAGGTTCAGGGAAGAGCAGTAGCAGCCCCCAAACTGTGAAGACAGTTTTAATAATGTGTAGTACACTGTATGCACAAAACAGAAACTGCGATAATGCATGGTACAGTGAGTATATTTAATACAGCTAACAATACTTTACTAATACAATTTAATAAAATGCATAAATGTATAAACATTTTATATCTGGAATTATCTATCATCTCTTGAAATTTAGTTTTAGACATAATTATTTTTAGTTCGAGTTAGGTCTGAGGAAGATAGATGCATGCTAAGCCTGTGGGCAGGTGTCATCCAGAAGAACAGGAGTAAGGATGCTTATGGAAGCAAGATGGAGGGAGCTTGAGTGACTGGTATAAAGTTGTCAGGAGAGGTTTAGGTTGCATATTAGAAAAAGGTTCTTCACCCAGACTGTGACTGGACACTGGTACAGGCCCCCAGGGCAATGGTCACAGCGCTGAGCCTGACAGAGTTCAAGAAGTGTTTGGACAATACTCTCAGGTACATGGCTGGGGCTGCCCTGTGCAGGGCAAGAGTTGGACTTAGAACCTTTTGGGTGCCTTCCAACTCAGAATATTCTTTGCAGAGTTGAGCTTTCCCTGGAAATGAAGCTGGGGGTTCTGGCAGACACTGAGTCAACACAAGCCAGCAAAGTGCCATTGTGAGAGGTCCATTTCTGTGAAGCTGCTGTCCAGTGAGGTGGCCAAATCACATACTGGTGCCTCTGGTTATTCCTTCCCTGGGGGAGGACATGGCACTTCCCCTTATTGGGCTTCATGAGGTTCTTTTTGGCCTTTAAAAGGGATCTCCTCCGTCCCTGGGTGGGCTCGAACCACCAACCTTTCAGTTAACAGCCGAACGCGCTCTCCGATTGCGCCACAGAGACTGATGCTTGCACTTCCCAGAGCAGCTGAGTTCCTGACTGTTCTATAAGTGCTGCTGCTGGTGCCTGCATGTGCTGAACAGTGGCAGAGCTGTACTGCAGGCACACTGCTGCAGCAAACCTGACATGCTATTGTGTCAGAATACAGGGGAAGAAATGCTGTTAGCTCCTGTGGAGAGTCAAAGATGAGATTCTTTTGAAGTAGCTGTTCCTCGCTGCTTACCTCTCTTGGGAGAGGAGGTCTTGGGGTGGTGTCATGCCAGGAAATTTGCTAGTGGTTCCAAGTTAACAGCACTGTTTCTTGTGTTTTTTGTGCTTCTGGAAATTTAGCTATAACAAGTCTGAAAACCTGTATGTCTTGTTAATTGTATGTTAATGCAATTAAAGCAAAACACAGGTATGCTTCAAAACATGGATTGTGAGACACCCTGCTTACTGACTGCAGAATTCTCAGTGCAGCTGGGAATGGGATTAGAGGTGAGGCAGCTGTTGGGCAGGTCTTAATGAACAGGGAAGATTTCATGGTGAAACTTGCATTTTTAAGCTTCATACGGCAAAGAAACAAGATGTTATCAATGCTAGTGGGCATATGCATTTTTTTACTGTCATTTGTCAGCCAGGAAAAGGTGGGACCTCCTGCTCTGTGTGCCCTTGTGTATTGCTGGAAACAAAAGGATATGAACTACTGAGATATTTGACAAGAGCTGAGTTCTGTTCAGCTAGTGAATCTGTATCTGGCTTGTCTGGTTTTCTGCTAGATCAAAATTTTTTTAGTATTCCAGTCTTTTTGTTGTTCGTTTGGGTGAAGGAAGTACAGTTGGCTTGAAAATAGTTGAATTGTTTGAAAGTTAGGAATTTTAATCTGTGCAGGGCTGTGCTTTGGAGTGCTCGTGAAGTTCTGTCACTGAGCTGCAAAAGCATAGGAAGATGTGTAAACTGCAGTTGGAGCAACTTCCTTTTGAGAGATAGAATCTATTAGGTGGAGAAAAACATACTCCCAGTAGCAGCAGTAGATAGCCTTTCCTAGCAGGGAGTATGACAGCAAACTGCTTGCTTTCCTTTCCTGAGCTCTGGTTTTTTAAGCTGTAGTCTAAGGCAGTCTACACCATGTGCCTCAAAGCTGTGGGGCGGGTCTGTCCCACAGTGTGCACTGGGGTCTTACTGTTCCAGCTGCCCCCCTCAGGAGCTGAAGTGGTGGCACTTGGCTCCTGTCTGCCCTGCACACTGGGTTACTTGACAGAATCCTAATATAAGACAAGGGTGGAGATCCAGGTTTCATCCTGAGCTGGATTTGGAGGGTAGCTGGGCTGTATGGACCTGTGTTAGAGAGAATGGCCTGTGTTAGAGATAATCCACTCCTTTTTGCCTCCCCTACCCCCCAACTGCTTGCAAATCAGATGGACAAAAAGGTCCCTTTTCTGGACTATGCCATTGCTCAAGTGCATGTGTGCATTGTATGAAAAATGATCCCTAGTAATGTATAAAATAACTTTCAGATGTGAGAGTTTGTGTGTGTTCTCATGCTCTGTAACTTCCACCTCTCTTGCAGCCTCTACTGCAGGCTTTGCAAGGGTTAGACGAGTTTGCCACCAAGCAGAACTCTTTCCTCCAGAGCTTTTATCTTTTAAACGACCTATTGAAAAACTCTCCCTTTGCCTGTGCACAACGGATTTCTATCAAGTCCTGTCAAATCTCCTAATCCGTTTATGTTTTATGGTGCAATTTACCTTTATTCCAAAACACAGCTCTGCAAATTTGCCAAAGAAAACACTGGGCACTATAGAAAGACACAGTGAAATAAAGTGAATTAAATGAAGGTGTTTGGAGGAATCTGTTAGGAAAGTAAAAAAAGTATAAGAAAAGAAGAAAAAGCAATATGTTTTTTATATATATGTTTAAAAAAAGTCTTTTATGCTCTGATTAGAGACTAAATGGACCCATGAAATCATTTTCTTTCCCTATTGAAATTTTATGTCTCTCAATAAGGGGCCATGAAGGTGCTGGAATTTTTATTTAAAGGCCAACATGAATATTAGAAGATCTTTTTAGGCATAGCTGAGAAATGCTGCTAAATGAGACTTGCCAAACTGATGCAAGAGAAAGAAGACATTTGTCTTGGGCACCTGCAATTGACTCTCTCCAAAGCTTGAGTTCTCCATAATCATTAGTCCTCTGCAGTGCATAGAGGGAGGCTTGTGAAGGCAGTGCAAGATGGGTCTTGATTGCTGTAGAAACATTTAGTTGGCAAACTCCCTTTGAGTATTTGGGCACAAATTATTTGTGTAAAATCTTACAAGGACACAGAAACCTGCAGCTTGAACTAACATACCTGAGTTCCCATTTAGTGTCCTTGATGCTAACCACTTACTTCCCCCAGTTCAGTAGTTGTAGCTTTCTTGTAATAGTTCACAGATGCTCTATATATAAACTTAATTTAGGTGCGTATAGGGAAATAACGATTATGGCCATTGTGTCATAGGAGCCCTGGTTGCATACTATGCAAATCTAGCTAGTACAGTTTAATAATGTAGGGTTGTTGCATCATAGCTGTTCATTCTCAGTAAGAATTTTTTAACATCTTTCCTGGTTACTAGTGGGTTGAAAACTCTTTCATGAGAAGGAAGAGGAAAAAGAAGAGCTCAGGTCAGATAAAATGAAGATGATATTTGACCAGTGACTGTATTTTACAGCTTGGTGCAAGATCCAGGAGGGCTGGGGAAGCTCAGCTTGCTGGTAGAGTATCAGTGATAGCTGCTTTGGAACGGGCAAGGAGAACACTTGTCTTCTCTCATACAGGTCATACTCCTTTCAAAAATATCTATTGTTTTTGGAATCTAATGATTTAGATGTTCAAGCTGTGTCATGACAATAGAGCTGAACTTGAATGAGCCCCGTGTTCATAAAAATGTAGTGTCTTGGTCTTGCTGAACACTTGCCTTTCACAGGCAGTCCTTGTCTGAAAACTTGCTTTCCAATAAAGCATAACATGGAAACATGTGGAAGGAATTTCAGAACAAAAGCAAAATCTCTCAGCAAATATCTCTGGTGTTCAGCAAATGCATCTCTTTGTGACTTAGAGGTGGAGAAATTAAACCTTTGTGCTGGCTTCGGGCTTAAACTGGCTTATTTTTGTTTTTTTAGCATTTTAAAACTCACACCTTTAGTTAAGCTGCCTGTGTAGATAAGTCCACAGATGGAACACACTAAATGACTGCCTGAAAACTGGGCAAAATTGATTACTCTGTCCTGTAGTGGCTGAATGGCTCCAGCTGGCTTTTGTTTTATCTTGCAAGAAACCTCTGTCTGAGGCAGTGTCAGGATTAACAGCCTGGCTGGTTTGTTCCCTTTCTTGGAAAACTACTCCATTTGACTTCCTGGATGCTATGAAAGGTACTGTAAAACCAGAGGTGAAAAAGTTACTTCCCCAAAGAATACCTCATCCCAACAGGCAGATTTTTGCAAGGCAGGGAAATTCGTAAAATTCTTAAAAAAAAATAAGGTTATGGCAGAGTAGACCAAGGAAGGTGAAGAAGTGCAGGAAAGGAGGAAGAGCAGAATGAATTTTGCACCAAGTGCTTTTCAAGTTCTCTTCCATAAGATGGCAGCATCTTATTTTGTGAACTGGACTGGGAGACTGATCTGCTGAAAGCTGTACAGAACAGGCATTCAATCTAAGGCTTTAATTCTATTTTCTTACACACACAATGGTACACACCTATTAGAATTGTCCCAGTACAGATCAGTTGTGAACCTTACTTTATGTGCAAAACTGTTTTCTGTTGTTTGCTACAGAGGTTATTTTATTTTATTTTTTTCTAAATACAGGCATAGATGTTTTTGCATTTTTAAGGGTTTAGTGTGCAAGATCTGGGGAGAGTGACAGGGTTGTTTGGCCTATTTTGATATTTTATTAGTGTATTCACTTTGTGTAACTACTTTGTTAATAATTGCCCAAAACAGCTTGAGTTCTGTGAACAGAAGAGGTAGAAAAACAGTTGAGATTTTTCTCTCCTCAAATAATTGGAGTTCAGTTTCATAATACAACTGTTTTCAGTGGAATTGAGAAACTCATTTTCTTTTGAAGAGGGAGACTGTGGAAAGAGGGGATTTCCCCTCCACCCCAACAGAAAACAGTGGAAGGAAAAACATATGGGAAGAACTATTTTCTGAAGTCTTATGACAGAAAGGATTTTATATTTCAGCTATTTCACTTTCCCTTCTAAAGGTTTTCCACATTTTCAGTGACACCAACAGTGGTGTGTGCAATACATTTGTGCAGTTTGACTGTCTCCCATTCTTTCATGCATTTTTTCTCTACAGATGAGTGTCAGACACTTGTCCTGTTAGTACCACGTAGTTAACAGTCATAAACTGCTGTGATACCCACTAATAGAAGATGTTATTTAAGTACAAATTAAGAATAGTCTTCTCAGTGTTTGTGCTTATTCTGAGTAGCAAGAGAACTTGGGAGCAGCAAAAAGCAGCCTATTTTTACTTTCCCTAGTGCTTACACTTGCTGGCTAATGTTAGTCATCTGTTTTAGTTTCCTGTGGTCCATTAGTATCCAATCTATCAAGTGCACAGGAGCCACAGCAGCAAAGTTGTAAACTTGAAGACTCAAGGATCAAGAATCTGTGGCCTTCTGTTAATTATTAAATTAAATGGTTTAAGTTCTGTGATTCTGATTTCTGGTGTTGATGTACTGTTGCAGTACAGCCCAAATGGGGTCCAACACGAGTCAGTTCTGACATTGCTCTCCTGTCCTCAAGTTTGTGCTCCAGCTTGGTGAGGACCCCAGGGCTGGATCTTGTTTGGAACTGTGTGGGCCAAGCACAGCAAGACAAATTACTAATGACAAGAGTCCAATAGTTTTAGTCCTGAAGGAGAATTGGGGTGTTTAGAGGCAAAGAGCATCCCTCTCTTAACTGTTGGACCTGCTTTTCTACTGAAAACATCAACTGAGTTGAATTGCTGTAGCCCTTTCTTCCTTTCTTTGAACGCTACCCCAGGCTGAACTAGGAAAAGAAGGACTTTGAACTCACAAATTTTGGCCAGTGAAGTTGAAAGTCTTCAAAGAAGTTATGCTTGGCAAGAAATACAGTATTTTGAAGGGTCATTTCATTGTTACTGATGTGCAATGTGTGTGTTGCCTGATTTATAACAAGGAGACTCCTGGAATGTGTGTCCTGGTGACTTCTTTCTTGCTTTCTTTCTTGCTTTCTTTCTTTCCAATTAACTTTAAAGAAATAAAAAGAGAGATGAAAGCAAGTTATTTGAATAATATTTGAAATGTATTTATTCTAGACAGGTTCACATTCTTTTCAGGACTCCACTTTCTTCCACTTTTGGAATGGAGTCTTTTACACCTCAGATTATTTGCCGTGTGATGGCATCCAGAGATTCTGGTCAGGGTGGCTCCAGAGGGCTTGGGGAAACAAAATGGGTGAAATGAAAAGTAATGAGAGCAGTTTGGAGTATGCAGAGTTGGCTTGTGCCACTGAGCACAGGAACATATCAACACAGAGCTGGAGCCTGGAAGGGGAGAACAAAGTTCAAAGTAAAATGCCTGGCTTATTCAGTTTAGGTGGAGTGAATGAGGCAGAGAGGGCTGGCCCAACATGTAGCTGAGTGTTAGCTTAAGGATGGGGCTTTTTGTGGCCACATACAGTGCCTTTGCTTTTCTTTCCTGCAAAGTTTTGTTACAGAACCAGTTAATAGCAATAATTTTGGTTAGTAACTAATTCCTTGGAGTGAATATCTTGAAGTCAATTGAGTATCAGATGTTGTCACAAATTACTTTGTTTTGGTGTTTAGCCACAAATAACTCCTGACAGTGTTTGTATTATAATACACCATAATTTACTTTAAGTAAGCATGTAATTCCTAAGAGACAGAGTGGCATTGGGCTTATGTGTTCTTTGGTCTGCTCTATATTAAATCCCACACAATGGGTGCAGCTGATTGATTTAATGTCATCCTAAAGGAATTCACACAGGCTGCTGAAAAAGAAAGCGGGCTATGGAAATAAATTGTAACTAAATGTGTTCTTAAATATAGGGCTGCTATGCACACAGAGTGTGTATAATGCTATTATCTGCTAAACTTTTTCAACTGTCCTGAAGCCTTAGCCTCCTGTGGAATAAGAAAAAATGGGAACCCAGTAGAGTAAATACCACTAAAAAATAAATCCTGTGAAATTCTCCTTTCATGTGAGACAGGTGGAAGTTCAGGATTCCGGTGGAGTTCAGGAGAAATGTGAGATCCATACCAAGCGTGAAGGTATTCTGTTTATTGGCACAATAGTTTAAATAAGAGTGAGAAATCCAATAAATCTGGTAAAAATCTTTCTTCTAGATGGAGGTAACTTTTGGGAAGTTTTCAAGTCTGCTGTATATTAAAGCAGTTTTCTAGTTCAATGTCTGTTCATGGGCTGGGTGGCCAAAAAAGTAATGGAGCTGATCAGTAGGTTTGAAGTAGGTTGGCCTGCAGTAGTATACACCAGAGCTGACAATTGGTACAAATATACCTGTCCTCTGACCAGATCCTGTCATGACACTAGCACTAAGTGTTGGTTTGTGTTACAGAAAAACTGATAGAAATTCAGTGTTTTGCTCAATAAGTCCAATTATCTGGGAAACCCGTGAAGGGTTGATGCTAGTTCCATTAAAGTAGAGAAATAGCATACACAGTCACCTCTGGCTTGCACCACTTCCAGCAAACTGACTTTGTTTTGATTTTGGAGAAATTGTGTTTTAAAAGTGTCAGTATTCAACTGAGAGAGGCTATTTACCTTTTATTTACTAGGCAGACCATGTGATTTCTTGCATTAGGATGTTCATTAATTCTGCTCTGTTTTAACTATGTCAGAAACCTACTAAAAATGTTTCAGAAGAATTCCGTGCCAGATATTTCAATGTACTTAAGATGATTTATTTTGTTCTATTTCTAGCTTATTATATTTAAAATTATACTTGAATTCATTCCTGAACATGGGCCTAAATAAATAATTTTTATTTCAAAAACAATGGAAGTAACTTCACCCAATACACCAAAGGATATCGCTGAGCAAGTCTAATGCTTGCTACATGGCTTTGTATGCTGCTCTTGAAATAGCACCTGTGGCAACTCTAAATCCCATTTTTCTAGTGCAATTGTCCCCAGTGCTGCAATAGGATCTGCCTGTTAGGAAGCTTGCAGCCTTGAATTCTGCTGAGCTCTGGGGGACTTTTTGTGATCTTGAGGATCTCTGCCAGGGTGAACTTTGTTGCAAAGTGGAGGCTACAGTGTTGAAAATTGAGTGACAAAATGGAGTTGAGAAAATATGAGTCCTCTTGTAGCATCTCCTGCCCAGGGAAATGACATCTTTGGGGCTGCAAGGGCTTAAGCAGGTTGTATTTCCTAGTCTTCTAGTATTTATTTAAAAGATAGTTAGAAGTGGACTGAAGAGGCAAAAGAAATGGAAATTTTCCTTACCCTGATGGGTTGGTGAAGATTGATGTCATTTACCTTAGCGTGCCTGTTCTTGGAGAAACTGGTACCAATAAAATGCGTACCAGTGAGAAGCCAATTTATGTACCAGAAATGACTACATGTGTTACATAATTAGAATACCTGCCCCAACTGCTGAAACCTATCACTGCTGGGCCTGCTTTTAATCTAGCATCATCTCTTCAGCTTACAGGATGAAATGTAGCTGGGGAGCCTTATGAGAACCAGATGGGAAGCCTGGCTGGAGGGCTGCTGGGGATGGAGACTACCTTGCCCCACTCTGAGCCAAGTGTTCTGTGTGCCTTCGAATGATACCTTAATCCATGATAAAGACAGACAGCTCACTTTTCCAAAATCAAAACCATATTCATCAATGGTAGCCTCTTTCCAACTCAGTGCAGGCTACTGTTCTGAGAGATGCTGTCTGGAACAGCTTGATACAGGCAGAACTAGATGACTACACATGGATAAGATAAAATCATTCAGCTACCTAATAAATAAAGTTGAAAGATGTTCTAAGATGATACAAATTCAGGTACTAACTTGATTTATTTTCCCAGAGGGATGTTTGCTCCACCTTTCAGTCATTGAATCCTGATTTATGGTGCATGTTTCTAGGCTTGATTTCCCCCCTTTTTTAAGAAAGAAAACCTTTAAAATTTAGTTAGTTTACCTAGTGCTCTCTGTCCAGCTAGCTTCATACTGCTTAAATTAATACAACTCATTCAAAACTGTTGTTGAATGGATGGGTTTTTAAATGAGCAAGGACTCAGTTTTGGTAACTAAATGTTATTCCTATGTGGTAGAATACCAGTAGAACTAAAGTCAATAAACTCTAAAGGCAAATATATTAAAGAATTCTTATGCAGCATGATTTTCCTCTTGCCATCGAGGGAAAAGATTGTATTTTACACAGGAACTGAGATATTTCCCTTTCTGTGGTCCTGTGTGGTTTAACTAAAGCAGCAACTGAGAGAAACAGGAGTTTCATAAAGAAAGCCTTGTTGATGATTATAGAGTGGTTGTAAGCATATGTTCATAGCCTTTATTTTTCTTGTTCAGAATTTTACTATGGACCTTTAAGTTTCAAATGACTCTTGATACTTTGCATGTGTGAGACAGATTCTAAGTAAATAAACATAACTTAATATTTTGAGACAATACTTCAAATATATATTTTCAAGGGTGTGTTCTTTGTTTGACCACATTTGACTCATATAAATCTATAAACTATTTTAGACAGATTATCAGATTGTAAATAGGATAAGATGGAGCTAGAGGGAGAAATAAATTTTTTTTCTAGTTAAGAGTTCTAGTTTAATCAAATTACCCATACATGTCACAGGTATAAATTATGAATTAGTTTTTCAAGGTTTTCATGGTTGGAGTTACAAAAATTAACCACAAATCCATAAGATGTGTTCATTTGCTAAATCAGGGTCTATATTTATTTATATTTGCAGAAGTAAGAATCTTTGACAGCCATCTTTTGAACAGCATGATATGTTTATCATCTACATATTTCATCAGGAGTGAAAATTGATTGAGGAAAATGTGAAACTTAGTTTATCAAGTTCTGTCTACAAAGATAAAATACTTCCTTGGCTAGGATTCTGCCTGCTACTTCTTAAATATCTCTTGAACTCCAGTGGTGGATTTTTTTTATAGCCCTGCACATGTGAACAACTTGGTGGTACAAGTAACCTTCAAAAGTAAGGCATTCATTGATCTGGAAGAAAAACTTTAAGTAACGTCTCTTCTTTCCAGGTGATGTTCTCCTCAGGCAAACAATTTGTATTAAACTCACAGTGTCCCCGACACGAAGGCTATGATTGATGGAGCCAGTACGCTGTGCTATATACCATAGTACTCAAACCATTGTGTGTTGGGAATTATCTTCACAAACCATTGATTCAAAAGGCTGTGGACCTCAGAACAGCATGTTCTGAGACTTTGAAGGCTTAACAAAAGGCACTCAATTCACCAGAAGAATGAGTTTTATGGGCACAGTTTGTAGTGCTGCTGCATTGGGTGGATATCCAGATATACGAATCATACTTCTGTCTTTGCTGTAATTTATTACGTCCATGTTTTTCTAGAACTGGTAGCAAAATTAATCATATCAGTCCTTTTTCTTCTGGGTTTTCTTAACATTTAAATGGTTAAGATTTCAGAGAGCTGGGCCTTAAGCTGTATTCCTTCTGTTTTGAACTAGTAGAGTCTCCATTTGCATATGACACCATGAATTTCTTTGATTTATTATTTTAGTCAAGGAATAAGAAAAACATTCAAAGCCTACTGTAGATTCTGACAAATAAAATTACTGATTTCTTACATCTGAAAAGCCAAGTACCCATAGTTTGACTGGTTCAGATTTGTCTAACTGCAAAGGTGTTAGACTGCTTCTTATTCATGCTTCATTTGAGATTCCAAATATTTAAAGAATGTTATCCTACTAGTATATACAATCCATTTATTTTATTGCACATACTTTGTTATTTAATGCCACCCAAAGTTTTCAAGGTGGCTTAGATTAAGTAAAAGGGCAGTGTCAACTATTAACACCTACAACTTAAACCAGACTGGATAGAGTAAAGGAGAAAGTATTAATCACAAGATGCCAGTGTGCCAGCTGTGGAACTTGCCCTTTCATGGCAGGTCAGATCCTGCAGGCTGGTAGAGCTTGGTTTTGGTGTGTCTGCTCGGGATGCCTTGAGCAGCATTCGGCCTTCCGGACCTGCTGCACTGAGAATGGTGGTGGACAGTGGTGCCCAGACCCAAACCCAGTGGTGGGCAGCAGATCTAACAGCAGGAAGAGGCACAGCCTTGGGAGTAAGTTACTCTTAAACCTGAGGCAGTGCAGAAAGGGGAGCTGTGAGTGGCATCAGCTGTGGAGACTCATAGGACCAGAGTTAAAAATGGCCTGATTTTTTATTTGTAGCTGTACTGCCTGTGCCTCAAAGAGATGTTTTGCATGGCTTAAGGCAATGCTGAAAGTGGGAGGTGCTGAGCACATGAGTTATGTCTCTTCTGCATCTGAGTCAATGTTATCTGCCTGTCATTTTATTCATATTCAAATACTTTTCAGTACAAAGAACCCAGTTAGAATGTATTGTTCCACAAAGAAGAAAGCTAAACTTTTCACTTTCTAATCAGCATTTCCTGAAGAGTTGCCAATGTTTTCTGAACAGAATCATGGTGTTTCTGCAAGAAATCATACCATTACTGACCTTAAACTTTCCCTGGGCAAATGTCCTCTCTCCTGACAAGTGACTTTTCAAACAGGAATATAAGCGTTTAAGACTAGGACAGTGTGCTCTACAAAGCACATGCTTGGTATTCTGCAGGCAGTAATCTCTGAGTTACTTGTGATGATAATTTTGGGAGATTTCATAATGCCTACATATGCCAGAATGCTGGATTTTGGCCAAGAGGGTGTTATAAATAATAAACATCAGTAACATTGCCATCCACTGTAGCTAACTACTGTCGTGCATACAGATTACTTTGTGAACTTGTATTGCGCCCAGACATATACAAAGTTTAGATTTCTCTTGAAAACACTTGATGTTTTGGTAACTAACTAAATGAAAAAACATATAATCTTTCAGGAACTGGCAGAACAGCATCTAGTTCTCATTACCCTCTTTGTTTCTCTCCTCCCTTTGGCTCTCAGTATAATTGAAGACAACTGCTCTGGCCACTCAGCTCAACATCTGCAAGATGAAGTTATACATCTTCCAGAATTGGCACCCAGTTGCCAGCACTTTTCTTACCCTTTGGTAAGCTTTGGGCCTCTGCTTTGGCCTCAGAGGCATCTACCTGTCTCAAAGTGTGCTGCTGATGCTTTTATAATCAAGGTGCATAGTACTGGATTCCTGTGTTGCTGTCTGTCATACTATGGAAAAGGAAAACAGTGGGGAATGCTGTGAGAAGCAATTACACTGAGCTAACAGTATAGTCATTTTATTTGCAAATATATCCAGAGCAAGCAAATTATATCAGAGCTCATGTCAAGCTTTTTTCTGTGACAGAGGTGCAAGCAGAGGAGTACTCTCTGCCATCATGCTGTGTGTCAGAGTACCTGCATATTTCTTTAACAGCAGCAGTTGATTTTCTATTTTAAGTAGGATGGTATTACCAGAAAATTGTTATTGTTAACATTTGCATAGAGCAGGTTAGCTCTTTTAAGTGGCTTCATGCCACTAAGTAGGAATGTAACCACAATACAGCAGTTGGTCCAAAGAGAGGAAAAATAACCCTTCAAACCCCTGGCACCACTTCCACATTAGTGCTAAATTACTGCAGCAGATTGAAATGACAAGACTCGCATTTTTAAATGAGCATGTAAACAAATCATGTGCCCAGACTGGCAAGGGACAGGAATCCTAAATTGCTTATATGCACTGGGACTTGTGCACACACACAAAAACAATTAAAAGATAATCAGGCAAAGAATATATAATGCAAGACTGGAGGAATGAGTTTGATATTCTAACACCAGTACTGTGTGAGAAAACCTAGCAGAATTTTAGTATCCAGTGTTTTCTCTAACAAGTAGTGCCAAGACAGCTCACCACAAATGCTCAATGAAACTTGTTATGGCATGTATACATAGAGTATATAGAGACTGCATATATAAAGTCTGCCTAGTCTAGAATATTTATGCATATACTCTAGAACAGAGGCCTCTTAACTGACTTTTTTAGCTTTGTAGATGTGATACAAGAGACTAGACAGTCTGCATTCATTGGGCAGGTCCTTTCCTTGCTTAGCAGGTGGAGTATGAGTTGTCAGTTTGTCCTGAACTGCAGCAGAGCAAGTCATCAGTTGAAACATTTCCTGTTGTTCTCCATTTCAGGTGATGTATCCACAAGGATTGTTTTATAAACAGCTCTTTAGGGGGCTGTTAGGTGCAGGCAGCCTCATTGTGCTTTCCCATGTGCTTGGTGAGAGCAATGGGATAACCTCAATGAAGCTGGGCTGGGCTTTGTCAGGCTGTGCCCAGCTGAGGCCACAGTATCCTGCTACACGGTGGGAAGGGTTCTTCTTGACTAGAAAATTCAGGCTTTGTAAAATTATTCTGTTTTGCCAGCCATGAATAAAACATGTTTGCACGGTGGAGATCCGTGTGTTCTGGTGCATGGGGTGTGTGGTGGGACACAATGACAGCTGAGGCTGGATGTTCAAAGGGTTGAGCTTAGCACTGGTGCCCTGCTGCCACCACAGCCAGGCTCAGCTGCAATGAGTGTAGCATTTATTTGGGTTGCAAGGCCAGTGCTGGGGCTGGCTGTACAGCAGCCTCAAATACTAATCAGTGTCTTAGAGGTAGTTTCAGAACTGCACTGTCTTATTTCCACTCTGATTTCATACAATTTTATATATCTAAAACTTTGGTAATTGACCAAGTTGAAAGCCCACTTTAAGCTGAAATCCATATATTTCTCAATGTAAAGATTGTGTTTTAATAGTTCACTAACGTCATGCTTTTAGCTTTATTGTTATAGCACCTGACTTTCAAATATGATGACACTGAAGTAACTGTTCATGTGAGTTAGTAGAAAACTATGAATAGGGAATGGGAGCTCCATCAATCTGTGTCTAAGTACAGATGAAGTGACTGACCCTGATCCAAAGGCCTTTCAGCGGAGCAAATTCAAGAGTTGTACCCAGCCACTCAAGCCCAGCTTATGTCTCATATTTATGCATTTTATTTTTCTGGTTTGGGCAAAGCTGAACAGAATTTTTTTCCTGTTGGTTAAGTGCATATGCATATTTTCACTTCCAGCCCAATTGCTGCCAATGTTACAATGCACCTAATAAATTCTTTTTTAAAAGTAAAAAAACAACAACCCAACAAACAAATAAACCTCTTCCCCACCCCTGTCACAAACCATATAAAATGTCATGGAGTGACTTTTCCATTAACATCTTGAACTTGTAATTCTGCATTGCTGTCCCAGAGCTATTAATGAAACCCATATTGCAGGGATAGCCTTGAAGTAATGGAGGCAGGAGAAAGCAGCTGTATTTCCTATCCCCTGACTCCCGTGTGGTTTTCATTATGTTCTCTCTTATTTTTGTTTTGGGTTATATTTGCTGGAGCAAACAACCTTCCTGGAGATGATCTGCTGCAGACACCAGGTTGAATACCTATTCCTGGCTCTCCAAGGGACGCCGGATGTGAGACTGCAACCTGTTAAGCAAAGCACCAAGGTGCTCATAAAGGCAGAGCAGCATTTTCTGGGGGTGAAAACTCTGGCACAAGTATTTGACTGAATGACTGTGAGCATTGTTACTGAAAGACCAACCCAACCAGCATGATAGTGCCAGAGTTAACCTAATGATCTCAGCACTTTACATAGCTGATGATCACTACAGGTTTATTCCCTCTCAAAATGACACACTGGAATAATATTAGCTAACTGTCTGTAGCCTGGCTGGAGCGTCTCCTTCCAGACACATAATTGGTACTGTCACCTCTCATGCTGTATGGTATGCAAAGCTGATGCCTATGAATTTTGCCCATATGTTTTTTAAGTGCACTGAAGGCAGTCAGCCTTGAATTCTGAACAAACAGTGATGGGTCAATTAATAACAGACTGAAAAAGCACGAAATGAAAGCATGTTAGAGTGCATACATTAGCAAGATGGTTTTTCAACAAGCTGTCAGACAGCATATGTAAGAAAAGTAAAGCTACTATGGTAGAGACAAAGAGGTTGCACTTAGATAACTAAAGCACAACTCATCTTTGATCAGGTTTACAAAACTGGATTCATTTTGCTTTCTCCTTACTTCATGCAATTTGTGTCTGTCTATAGACACTGTAGTGGAGCAGAGAGTTGAAGCTTGTGTGGACAAAAGAGCTCCAGAGAAGGGTTTAATCCCCTTCAGCTTTCTATAATATGCAAACAAGTCTTCCTCCTAACGAGAGACTACAAAACTGAAAAAAAATTATTGGACACTGGATACACTTTAACAGAATCAAAATAATACAGGCACATCGCTGCTTGGTTTTTTGGCTCCCTAGTGACTAATTTCTCCCAAAATGTATCTGCACATTGGTAATGCAAAATGTTTTACTTCACATTAATGTAAGTGTGTTTATTTATGCAGCTTCATTTCCAATAAAAGCTATGCTTTACAGTGCATCATGCAGAATGACAGCAGTGCACTGCATTGCAAGGTCACGCTATAGATCATACTCACGCTGCCAAACACCCAGTAAGGAATTTTGGAGTAAGCTGTAATAAAGGCCTGAGCAGTGAGCAGAGCCAGAAACAATACAGGTTAGAAAAATGTTTGGTTTATTTAGTGAAAGAAGAAAGAGTTTGACTTATTTGGAAGGCTTTTCCTACTGTATTCATTCTGGGTCCAGGTTCTGGAAAGAAAGCTTGGGATGGAACTTCCTGAAGCTGACCCTAATCTGTCCTCAGAGCCTCATGTGTCTTCCTCCAAACTGAGGGCTATGGGGTGTGTTTGAAGATCTAACCAGCAATTTATGTTCTGAACAGTTACTTTACCAGACCCTTTCCTTTTTCCATTTCATATGTGAGGCTACATATCTGGTGAAAGGTGAAGTGTCATCCTCTGCACATAGATTAGGTGTGTGCTACTGTGCAGCTGAAAGCAGTGGGTCTAAATGGTAAGAATGCCTTATTCCAGATGTTTTCAGAAGTAATTTGTCCTCCAGAAGAGAAATTTACCCTAGGACAGAGAGGGTGACAGAAGTCAGTACAATCACTGTATGGGTTTGTGCATTTTCTGTCTATGGAAAATAATTTGAAGATAACAGATGTCTAGAAGGCTGAGAAATGCCAAAGCCAGCATGGAAAATAGCTTCTCTTTAGGAGTGATACAGTTTTCAGGCCCTGTTTCAGATGTGGGACAAGAGAAGCAGCACCAATTATGAAAACAGAGGGCCACAAGAGAAGTTATTGTCACACCCACACAAAACATGAAAGCAAAGTAGAATTTCACTATGTCAGGCTGTTCTCCAGATGTTCTTGGTGAGCTGTACCAAAAACATTTAGGATGCCTATAGTAAACTGGCCTTGCAACAGAATCAAAGCTGAGCAACAGCATGTGGTATTCCCCAGCAAACACAGCTGGTTATTTTGGGGGTAGGTAATAGAACTTGATGTGGTTGTACTGCCTGAGTGCATGCATTTTGGACAGCACAGAGGTGGTGGTGCCATTTTAGAAATTTTCCTTTTTATTTGTGCTTTACCAGGTTATTTTCTGCAGAAGAAAGAAACTGGTGATGAAGTGAGAAACATCCTTGGTACAGACCAACTTATTTATCTATTTATTTAGGTATTTAGATGCAGAGAAAGCACAGGAAACTCTTTTGCAGCAATGAAACAAATTGGTAGCAGGAGACATTTCCAAGTCTCTCTTACTGAATGACTTTGACAGAACTGCCTGCTCCTTCAGACATGCTTCATCAGGGCTCTCAGACCACTGATTTGTTGACCAGAACTTCAGTTTCTTATTGCCTCTTTATCTCTGTCAGGGAATCACATTCCCCTGGGTGGTTGTTATCATCAGGTGCCATTGTAACGTGGGATTGATGGTCCCAGGGCCTTGTCCCTTGCTGGCACCACAAATCACCAGTCTGAATTCCTCATCCAGGGGACTTATTATCTGCACTTAATGCAAATGTTCCTGATATATTTGCCTGAATATTGTCATCATTTTCAGATGAAGTGAGGTCACTCAAGAGTGAGAAATGGAAAACTGGGATAGAGACAACCAAAACAGGGTATTAAATACTTGTTAATGGAAATCCATAATAGAAAAGTGGTGGACGTGAGTTTCCTTACACAGGTCCATAAAGGAGCTAAGTGACTTCTGTTGTTTATCCAGAGGAAGACTGGCTCTTTCACCCTGAACTTCAGCAAACCTAAGAAATAATGATAATTATGATTAATAATCATAATTAGATTAAGATAAGAATAATGATATCAGTGGCCCAAAGTGAGTGGCCTCCATGAAAGTATGTTCTACCTCGCCCTTTCTTGCTACTGTAGTTCTTGACACCTGCTGCACATTACAGATGTATGCTTCTGAACAGAAGAGTCTCCAGGGTGTTACAGCAGGTCAGTCTCTCTTCTCCCTGTCTGTACATGTCTCCATTCCTCTTGCACTGCAGTGCTTGTCTTCTGTTCGGTCTCATCATGAAAAAGGATTCTGTTTATACCCAGCTTAAGAGAACTTCACAGTGCTATTGCTTTTATAGTAAGCATTGCTGCCAACAGTCTGGTTCAAAGTTTATTGACAGCTCTTCATGGAACCCGTCACGTTGGTTGTTCTTGTTCCAGCCTACCAGATTACTGAGGACTACAATATCAGGTCAGATAAGCCACAGCTTTGCTGTTTTAGCCCAGTCATGCTCTGGCAGATCATCACTCTGTCCACCAAGATTTTACATGAAATAATACTTACAGCTTAGCACACTGAAGATATTATCCATGCTATCTGAGAATACAAGAAGCTATTAAGAAAGGACAACCTCTGCTCTTTGTGCAGAGCTGGTGTCTCAGATCCATGCTGCAAAAATAGCTGCATTTCTCTCCTGGACCAGAGAGTCGGGCTGTGACATTGCTCCCTCTGTGTTCAGCCCTGGTGAGGCCTCAGCTTGAGCCCTGTGTCCAGTTCTGGGCCCCGCAGTGCAAGAACAGCACTGGGGTGCTGGAGCATGTCCAGAGAAGGGAAACAGAGCTAGTGAAGGGTCTGGAGAGTGAATAATTTGAAGAACAGCTGAGGATGCTGGGGTTTTTTAGCCTGGAGAAAAGGAGGCTTAGGGAAGACCTTGTCACTCTCTACAGCTGCCTGAAAGGAGGGTGTAGCCAAGTGGGGGTGAGCCCCTTCCCCCAGGCAACCAGAGATAGGACAAGAGAGCATTGCTTCATGTGCCAGGGGGAAGGTTCAGGTTAAATATCAGGAAGAGTTTCTTCACTGAAAGAGTGGTTAAGCATTGGAATGGGCCACCCAGGGGAATGGTAGACTCACCATTCTCAGAGGTATTTGAGAAATATGGATGTAGCACTCAGTGCTTTGCTTTGATTGACATGATGTTCGACCACAGGTTAGACTTGATGATCCTGGAGGTCTTTTCCAATCTAAATGATTCCAGGATTTTATGGGCATTGCCCATCTATGCTGACCATCCCAGTGCTTAGCTGTCTGTTAATGTGTGACCTATCAAAATTGAGGCTGATGTTGGAAGCGGCTGGATCCTACTCTGATATCAAAAGCAGTTAAAAAGTTATTGTTGATGGGCTTGTCAGTGTGGACAAGGCAGTATCTGAACTTTAATGCTTCACTGGGACCTGTGCCCTTGTGCAAGGATTAGAGCAAAGGCAGTTAACATAATGTGTTAAGAGTCTGTGTACTGGTTAGGGATGTGTGGCTCTTGCTACTAGAAGTTTCCTTTTGAGGAAGAGTTTCTCTAGACAGATTCTTGTTTAAGTCAGTGGTTACTGCTGTGATTTCATGACCTCTTTGTAAGCAAAGAAAAAGTGGATCTGACTGAAACGGAATAGATTTCTTTTACTGAATTCTTCTTTAATTAAAGGTTTTACTGCCTTCATGCTGTTTTGATGGCGTAGCACAGTTTAGATTTTTACACTGAATGACAGGAGAAGGGAGAAAAAAGAGGAAATGTTTATTTAATTCATGCTATAGAATGTAATGGTAAGAGATTGTTTCCATATGTACTGTTTTTGTTGACCTTTTAACATTTGGAAATGCCAGGAAATACCTTTATTGTTGGTCTATCCAGCTTTAGTGCTACAATAACTTTATAGATATTCACAAAGGAAATTATTACACATTGCCTGAAACAGTGAAGGTGTATGCAAGCATGCATGCAGATCTCTCTTTCTCCCTTCCTGCCAAGTAGATCTCTGTGGTTGCATGGATCTCTTAAAAATGCAGCTTTTGTGTCCTTGCAATTTTGACTTTCCCAGACTTACTGAGACAGCAAGCAGGCATGTTTCTGGTAAGTTTAAGGAAACTTAAAATAATATATGATGCATGTTGAATTACTGTGATTAGGCATTTGCAAAAATTTCACAGGCTCTTCAAGCATAGATATTAACCTTTGCTTGGTTTGAGTTGTTTTGAGGGGGCCTATTGAGATTCAGAGAAGTTGAAAAGCTGGTACTTGGATCCATGCATGTTGTCTTGCCTTTAGAAATGAGGAAGAGGTTCCAGTCATGACTTTGCTAGTCAAGTCCCAAGAACATGGAAGCAGTGCTGCTGAGGCAATGCTCTCTCTGGCAGTGCAGCACACAGTTGTGCTGAGTTGTGTCTCATGGAACAGCCCTGGGGCAGCCAAGCATGGCAGGACCCAGTTACCTTGGACAGCACCAGGCAAGAAATGGATTTGTGATGGTCCCCTTGTCTCCCACAGAAACAGCTCAACAGAGAGACCCAAGAGAAAGTGATTAACATCAAACATGTTGCTTGTCAGATTCTGGCCTGGGACCTGAACCTTTAGTGGTTTGAGAGGGATGGGTGTTTTGTCCTTTGGTTAGGAAAAAAGAACACAGTAGCTGATGGGCATTGACTCTTTTCCCCTCAAAATCTCAGCCAAGGGCTTCAAGTACTAAAGGAGTGAAACTGAAACCAACAAACATAAATATATGGATTTGAAAATAGTCAAAAACGTTAAAATCAATACTGAGAATGGACATAATTATTGCATATTTTACAGAACCAAGCCAATGAAATGTTAGGGAATTTTTATAATTAACTTTACACTGTCTGCTCAGAAATAATCTGAATCTTCCACTGTCTGGGGGAAGAAGGTCATCAGTCTCCAACAGAATCACAGTCAGTTGTGAATCTGGTTGATTTTCCTTATCACATATAGAGTTGAGAAACAGTGACAACTCAAAACACTCAAATAGAAATGCCCTACACAAAAATTGTAATCTGAACTAATGAACTGACACTTCACAAGCCTAATTTGATTTCTGAACAAAGCAATTTTAAAATACAGTAAATGAGTAGTAATTGTCATGTGTGATTTATTACTTTACAGAAGTTTGGAAATGAGAACTGTGAAAAGTGTCTACTTGAGAATACTGACAAATCTCTTCCACAGGCTGAGATCAAAATCACAGCTGAAGTTTGTATGTATTGTTCCAACTAATATATTTTAAAAGATTTCACTTTTGGCAGAATTTGTTGATATTCATTTCTATATAGTATTTTAACTATATATATATATATATTTATATATGTATATATACTTTTTCATAAATATGTCATTCACACAGAGTAATCTTACTACACTGTCTTCACTTGCAATTCATTTGCAATTAATTTGCATTATGTCAGTATAAATAAAAGTTGTCTTCCAGATATACTGACCAACAGGCTAAATTTAAGTGTACCAGTCATACTTTGTTATGTGTCTTAAAACTATGGATATTATTAAAAACTTTGAATGGTAGTGGATTATTCTCATGATGATTTAAATTTCTTTGTTATTCATTACATCTGTTAGAGAAAAAATCTAAGAAAGACTCAAAATCAAAAGATATCTTTTTTGGTCTTGGTATTTGTGCATATATACCTATAGTGTGGATACTCACTAAAATACACATATGGGATTCAGCTCTGTGCTTGATCTCAGCCAGTAGAAGAAATTTCTGCTACATGTGCATAGCCAGTTTTCACAGTTGTTGTTTCCAAAATTTTGTGAAGTTGTAAACTATACCTGACAGTTTGGACTGATGTAGTCATGCTGTCTCTATGTTAGTAGCTTGCATGTGCTTTATTACTTTGGCTGCATAATTATTTATGGTCTTTAAACATAAACTCAGACACTGTGATGTGTGTGAACACTAACAGACATGCTTCATTTAGAGGTGTAATGTACTTCCAAATCATTACATGTGATTGCTGGCAGTATCTGTTGACTTTCAGACACCTTTCCCATCTACACATTGAAAAAGAAATTTAAATTATTTTCTAATCTGGTAGATTTCTGATGAGTACAATTAAGCACAGAAATAGACTTTAGTACACCTGATAATCAATCTAGTGGTGACCTACATTGAGATAAGATTTTGTGCAGGTTTTTCTGGTCGATTTTTCATTTGTGAAGGATAGAAGATTTATTGGCCCAGGTTGCTGCTGCTAGTGCCTAAAGCAGAAACAGCCCTTCAGTGTGTTGGCCTGTTGAGAGTCCCCATGTGCTAGGACTGGAGTGATTCCCAGGGTGGGCCTCCTGCTGCAAGATGACCTAAAGGGAAACTATATAAAATAATTGCTTGGTGTAGATGTCTGGTATTCCTTGTGAAAGAAGCTAAAACTTGGGGTAAGCCTCTGGAGCCCTCCAAATCAGACAGGCAAGATTTGAAGTTGGGTCATTTATAGCATAAGCCAGATGAGATAACTGCTGGGCTACAGACAGGGGGAGGGAGGGAAAGAAGGCAAACCTGCCTTCTCTCCCCTCTGGGAGCCAGTTGATGAACCTTTGCTTCCATATGTGCCCATGCTACTGTGCAAATTTGCAGGAGCTGCAGTAGATATTTAATCACAAATTTTGTACAGTTTTTCCTGCTTCAATCAAGGTGCCTTTTTTTCCCTTTGCAATCTGCTGAATTGAGCACTTGCTTAGTCATTTGCACAGCCTTGGTAATAGTTTTTGTAAAACTGTGCCCGATTTAGGTGAGGTAACTGCAAAGCCCTTAATTGCATAGAACAAGTACATATCAGGCAGCAAATATATGGGTGAAGTTGTCTAAATAGCAGTAGCCTTCAAAGGATCACAAAAGCTAATATATTTGAGGTACTGAGGCCTTGATTTTGCAAAAGTGTCAACCAAGTCTGCCTCTGGCTGTGGTGGCAGGGACTGAAAGTCAGTAATCCACAATGAGGTACCAGTCAAACATGAGGCTTACTCCCTCCTCACCTGCACTCTCCTTGGTAGTGGGAAAAAATAGTCCTGCTGCTATGGCAGAAGTTTTGGTCAAGACTGAACAGTCCTCAGACACAAGTTGTAGGTTCTAAAAGAGAAAAATGTGCATGATTTGATGCATACAGATTAGCAATGAGTGCAGTGTTGAAAATTCCTGGCTGTGGGTCAGTTTAGCAAAACATTTGGACAACATTTCCCTGAACTGACGTTTCTTAGTCTCGAAATCCAAACTGGTGATAACAATTAGTTGTTCCTTTTGCTTCTGTCCTTAATTAGAAATCAAGAGTGGGGAGGGTGAGGTGTGGGTGCAGAGAAACAAATGAAAAACAATCCATCATTTTCAAACCTGTCAGAAGGTGAAGGTCAACCTGAATTTAAATCATGGCTTATGGTTGATTTGTATTTGATCTGAAGCACCACACATCCCTCAGGCATTAATACATCCTGGCAGTCAGATGTTCCAGGGCTGCATTTTTCCCATTACTTGCCAGACAGCGGCAGGGTGGTTCCTTGCAGAAGGCTTTAAGGAACAGAGAAAGACAAGAGGTCATCAGTGACCACTAAAGGATCAAAGACAGGGAAGCTGGGTGGTTTCACACAGTCAGTCTCCTATGGAAAATGATTTTATATTGCTTAAAGTCCAAGTCTGGTGCAGTCCATTGTTACTGCTTTTCTAAATATCCTGACTTGTTCAGAAATGCAGTAAAAGGCTTTCATCCCAGCCCATTCAATTTCAGAAATGGAAAACAAAATCCTCTTAATCCCTCCTTGGATCAGCCTGCACAATGAAGTAGCCAAACTGGTAGTCACAGTATTGCTATGGTGCTCAGCCTGCTGCGATTCCTCCACTGTGTCCTTCTCTGATCACCAGTAGGATCAGTCATTCTCTATTAGGTTGGAAAAGCTCAGAAAATAAGAACAAGAAAAATGCTAAACGTGCTGTGGAATTTCATTCCATTTCTATAATGAGTTTAGCAAACACTCAAGCAGAGAATACGTAATTTTAAACAGATTTTTAAGTAGCTTTTTTTGTCAACTTTCTTAGAAGAGAAGCAGAGCCAGATGATGATGCCTTTTTAGGAGCAGAAGCAGGGGCTTTCTGGGCTTTATCCCCGTGGTGCCGACTGCCCCTGGCTTCTCCTGCCATGGGCCAAGCTGCACCTTGTGGGGTTGGTAAGGCAGTTTCGGGGTGCTCCTGCTTCTACCTATAGTGCAATGGTGGCAACACAAGAACTCCTGGTATTTGGGCATGGAGGCAGACAGCTGGGCCTTGCAAAGGATCTGGCTCCTTTTCAGGGAAGAAGGACATTGCACAGCTGTAATTGTAGTTTCAATAATTCTTCCACCATCTTCAGCTTTATTTAATTCCTCCCTTAGCAAGTGTCTGCTTTAAAGGAAAAGACACAAAAAGAGCTTTTCTATTATAGGATTTCTTTTGGACACCTTAAACAATGGCAATAAAGTAAGGAGGAGAATTTCAACCCGAGACCATCACATCTTCTCTTTGTTCTTAATCTTATTTGACTGGTAACTGCTCATCAGAGCAATAAGAAAAGCATTTGAAGCATCCCGTCAATCCAGCACAGATTTTTAACACAAGACAGTACAATTAGACTATTATGGGTGGCCAAAATAAGATCCCCTTGCTCTTGATAAGTCACATGAATAAAGTACTGGATGATCATGCTGTGCTGAGCAAGTTGAAGCCAAAAGCAAGAACATTTCTAGTCTCGGTTTCTGTCTAGAGAAGCAGACAACATGGAAAGGATCTGCTGCTCTTGATTTAAAAAAAACAGAGCTGGAAATGAAACAGATGAAGCCATTAGTTTAATTCACTTGAAAGCTTCTGCTTTGAGGAGAGCTATGCCATATTGTTCTGTACAAGGACGTTAGATTAATTGCCTTTTCTCTCCTTCACCTTTTATAGTGATGCTGCACAAATGGTATCAAGCTGACACAGAAAATTATAAATATACTGTGGATGCAATTTAGCAGCATTAATCACACAAATTTAGTAGTTTTAGATGGTAGTAGGTCATCCATTAGCTGAAAAGTTGACAGTAGTAGCATAGAAGCCCAAGTTCAGGCCTCATCTTCCCCTTTCAGGCAATCTATTTCTTTCTCGGCAAAAACATCTGGTCATTGAAAAACTGTAATTTTCATACATTTTAGCTAACAGTGGAATGTTGAAAAGCTGTTCTGAAAAACATAGTTCTTTCCTGTGCCAAACCAGTTGGCCTAGAGTTAGCAAATGCGGTTATAAATCTTCCCTTCGCTTTTTCAACAGCTCTAAAACTACAGAATTAAATGCTTCATAAAGACTAGCCAGTTAGCAAGTTAGTATGCTGAAGAAGATGAACATGCAAAGCCCACAAGACCTTTTGAATGCTGCCCCAGTCACCCCACAGAAAACCCAAGCTGCCTCCGAACCCCAAGGAGACGAAGGATCCTTTGGTTTTATTTCCCTCTCCTGAAGTATGGCTTAGTATAAGCCTCTGAAATATAGTTGCACTGAGAAGACTTAGAAAGAAAATAACAAAACGGAAAATGGGCCTTCTGTCACATGATCCACTCTTCTATTAATGTGTCACTGGAGCAGGTTTTTCCCATTGCTCGTCCTCCAAATTTTACCCCAGCCTTGTGTGTAGAGTCATAAGTAGTAGGTTGAGGGATTTCCCATCCCACATCTCATTTATTTGCCCAAAAGAAGAAAAAATACAGACAGAAATAGTGCAGCAATTTTTGTCAACCCAAAAGAATTAGCAATATGGAGTGGTGAGATAATTTTAAACCTTTCCATTGCAAATTTCATGCAGAGGGAACCGTGAACCTCAGAGGTGTGTCAGCTGCTGTGCTGCTTTGTCCTACCAAACAATAACAAGAGAGTGTGGGAATGGCAAAACCAACTTCTTCCTCCCCCAACAGATACATAATGATATATGTCAAATACCAGGAGAGGGGATTCTGGAAGTGCTCTACCCCCATGGATCCTATGGTACATGGTTAGGGTGTGCTGCACACAGAACTGCTTTGGTTTGAAACCTTGTTCTGCCTTAGGCATAGTGATGTAAAATCCCACCTCCCCTCCACACACAAACCTCCTGGCTTCAGTTTTTGAGGCTGGTGCAGGAGAGATGCCATCCCACATTCTGTAAAGGGTGCATGGATTGCCATTGCTATGGCTCATTGGTGCTACTTTTAGAAACACACAGGGAAATAAGGTGACCCATTCAATCAGTGCAGGGTTCTTTGTTTGCTGGAAATTCAAGAATTACTGAAACTCCAGGTCTAAGCCAAAGCAATTTTTTAAAATTAACATTCCGGTTTTGTGGTCCTGACGAGGACAGCAGGAATGGAATGTTCTCTGCTCCCAAGTCCTGACATGACAACAGTGCTCACCCAAGCAGCAGCCCTGAGACAAAGCAAGAGGAAAATACTGACAGCATGGGGTATCTTCTCAGAGCCATGACAAAATTTCTGGTCAGAGGCAGGCAGCTGTATTTCATAAAAGCCCAGCAGACCATAATATTTGTTAAACATATGGAGGACGAAAATTCAAATTGCTCATCTGTATAGCAAATCCCAAACAAGTTCTTGGCTGCCAGAAATGCTGGGGTTCTCTCTCTCTCATGCTTATCATCTGCAATCAAAACTGTTCTGCTTTGTGTAAGGATTAGCCAGAGTAAAGATTAAAACTGAACTGCTAAGCTGCAACTACTAACTGCTGAGTGTCTGTCTGTGGAGCTGTTCACAAGAGCAAAAAGCTATTCTCTTGCTCAGTAGAAGGAGGCAAAGACTTCAAAACCCTGCATTTGACAAAGATCAGGGACTTCAATATGTGTCCTCCTCTAAGTAGGTAAACAGCCTCAAAACTGGTGTTCTGGATGAGAGATCTTGCAGACTCATTTTTTCTGTTTCTACATAAAATGTGAAATAACCGTATTTTGCTCCAGAGAAAGACATTTTTAGGTCTCCCTAAAGTAACAGATGCTGGGAACCTGAGCAGGACTTTTTGTGGTAACAGAAGACTGGAACCAGTCACACATTATGTTGGGAAGAAGAGTCATGCAGAAAAGTTATTTTTGGCCCCTTCTGCTACTCCTTAATGTGATATCTAGCAGCCTGGTATCTAAGCCACTGGCCTGGGATGCTCAGCACAAAACAGTGAGACACGTCTTGCAGAAAACAGCACCAGCAACAAAAGTTGCCTGTTTCTTAGCCCTGATAGAATGATTTGCTTTCAGACAGAGTCCCTCAGCTCAGCCAAGGCCTTCTCCAGTCTTAAAGCTTTCAAACAGACAGATAATACCCACCCTTGGCAGGACCAAGAAATAAAGGTACAGAAAGAAAAGTGTGAGCCCCAGCTGTTGGCTGGACAAGTTTTCAGGCTCACGTTTCAATAGCGTCCATGCGGAAAAACACTTCTTATTTCCAAGTCCTTCAGCCAGTCATGGTTAAATTGCAAAATAGCTCCTTATGAGCCAATACCTCCTGTCATGTGCTGTCCAGGAATGTGGAAGCTCATTCAATTTCTAATGGAAATGAATTGAGCAATGGTGTTTGCCTTCCTCCTTTCCAGAACTTTCAATGCACAGGTAATGATGTGGGAGAAGGGCTTCTCAGTCTTTATTTCTCCTCAGCCTAAGTCTGTGAAGCCTTTATGTCTGTACAAACCAGTATAAAATATAATTTTGCTGTCATGGTGGTGTTTTATATCAAAACTACACAGATACATGGTGACTTTGCAAGCTGTAAGTTAGATGGGAACCAGAGCTTTGGTTACCTAAACAACACTCCCAGATCCTAGAAACAGGCTGCCACTTTGCAGACCTGACCATGCAGGAGAGGAACAGGTATCTGCAACACATCTGTTATCCAGTCTCCCCCACATCACGCTCCAACCCCTCCACTCTGAAGGGCAGTGCTCAAGGTAGTAGCAAAGATATTTCAATACCACAAACAGATCTGGCTTTGGTTTTAGCTTGCAACAAATTTAATTCCCTTCTTTCTGAACTAGTTTCCCTGTTATTTTGCACTGATGGATTTTCTGCATGTTTACCTAAAGTGTGATGGCATTGAGGCTGATAGTTTTCTTACAAGAAAAAGTGTTTTTCTGCTCATCAGTCTCACCTTTTCCCTTGCCAGCAGTAGCCACCAAGGCTTCCCCTCCTTTTCCACACACTGCTCTTCTCTTAGAAGTAAGGTCTCTGCATGCTTTATAGCCTGAGGACCTGTATTGAATTTTTGAAGCTGTATTTGGGCAGCATGGATTTTTCCCCCTGCCTCTCCAGTGGCTGTAACCAGTGGCCCATTTACAGCTGTGTCTGTGCTGTGAGAGCCGTGCTGCGTTCGCCCCCTCTGTGCTGGGGCTGGGGATTCCTGGCCGGCGCTCAGGGCTGGCAATCACACAGGCTGCAACTAGAAGAGCCAAGGAGCAAAAATTTAGAAAGCTACTTAACAAAGAGATCGCATATGTGCGGCTCAACCTGAGGAATGAACAATTACTTGCCTGACTGGTCTGAAAGGGAGCTGCTTTATTTCAGTATCAGAGAGGAGATTCTGGCTTTCTCCCCACACACAGGCAGAGCAATCCTTCATTAGTGATGTGGTGTGGAGACTCGCATCAGCCTCGGAGCAAACTCAGCTCCTTCGGCTTCTTGAGCACTTTCCAGATCACTGCAGCTTTCCTCTTAATGCTCTCCATGAGCATGCAGTGGCTCTCACTGTTGGTGAGACAGAGGAAGAGGAGAGCCCTTGCTCACATCCCAGCACAGTCAGTCAAGATGATCCAGGGAGGCTGGTCTCATGTGCTGCAAGGAAGGTGGTGTTGCTCCTTTTCAGCCACAGCTCTTCGGTTTGGGCCTCCATACAGTGCAAAACAGAAAACTTCCCCTACCCACATGGGCAGATGACATGAAACAAAATCTATCAGACACAAGGGAAAGAAGTGAAATTACTTTTTTTCATCATATTTAAACCTGTCACTTTAAGATATGCTGCTGCTTCTCTCCCCCTCTCCCAGCTTTCTCTGCTGCTCTTCAGAGCTGCCTCTCACCTAGAGCAGGACACACAAGTGAAAGTGCCCTCAAATCCCAGGAATGAGCTATGGTCCCATATTTTTATCCTCCACTTCTGAACCCCTTGCTGCAGAGATTATCTGTTATATGGCTAATGCTCTGTGATGGGGTCTTGTTTATGGCCAAAGCTCCAAGAGATACTACTGTAACACATCAGTGAGAAGGGCCTTGTGTTGGCTGCCAACAGAGTTGTAAGGATATTCTCTCTGCAAGAGGTATTAGAATGGGTGGAAACAGTAGAGAAAGGACTGGAGGCTGAAGGGGAAAAGACATATGAAGGCATGCATTCAGAAAGCACTGTAGCCCTTGCAATGAGCTCAGATTTCTTACAAGGCATTCTGTGCAAATTGTTTACAAAGGCACAAACTTTAAATTATGGTAATGTCAGCAACCATTAGCGTTTGCTACTCTAGAAGTATTTTATGCCTGTCAAAATTTACCCTCTGTTTTAATACACTTGAAATACTCATAGGAATAAAAACAAAAGATGACTTTATTCTTTTTGTGTTATTACCCTACTCCTCACCACCACAAAAAAAAAAAAGAGAAAAAAGCATCAAAGAAGTCCTGCACAGAAGTTAGTCTCACAATTATGCTTTCACTGATGAATCTACTTTTCCTGTAGTAATTAGGCCTGGATGTGCTATTCAAAGACTTACCTCTTTCTATGCTTTCTATGGCAATCTGATCTTTTTCCTTACAATGACTTCTAAGCATTCCCTAAATGCTGTCAGATACTGTAGAGAGTGTCTGCATAGAAAAAAATCCAAACCAAAGAACCAGGTAACTCTCTCAGCAGTTGTCCCATAGCCCACACAGTTTTATACAAAAAGAAAGCTGAGTAAACAAGCATTTAGGAATAACAAGTGTTTGCACTGTAATAAAAAACAAACATAATGCCCTCACCCCCCTTCAAGCATGAAGAAATGGTTGATTATCTCTGTTGAATGGAATTAAGCAAAAATTATAATTTTGACATTGTTTTATTCAAGTAGAGTCATCCACCAGAGGATTTTATTGCTCTTTGAGCCTTACTGGGGAGATGCTGAAGGGCTCACCCTGCAGCACAGTGTTTTTATTACATCAATATAGTGGGGTCACTGTTGCTCAAGGCTTGATTTTATTCCACTCATAATATCTTGGGACAGGAAACTTCAGGTCTGGTCTCACTGCACTTTGCAAAAAGCAGAACTAAGTTCTGGGTTTCTCCCAAGCTGCACAGCAGCACAGTTAGACTTGGAGCCCCTTCATGCAGGAAACATAGAGATGCTTTTCAATACTGGTTTCCAGGTACCTGCCCTCTCCTGCCTGACAAAAGCAGTATTTTACTTCAGTTGACTCGTCCTCCCTTTGTAGAGCTCAAAAACAAGCCTTTAGTGTAACTGGTTCTTCCCCAGATAGCAAATGAGCTTCTTTGAGAATAAACATTTGTAATTATCCTCAGCTGCCACTGGATGTCAGTGATTGCTGGACTTTAGCAGTGAATTTGGTTAAAAAAACCATAAAGGACAGCATTTTCAGACCTGTGTGAGCCTAACAGGACCAGAACCAGGCAGTGCAAGAACAATCAAATGATGGGGCAGCCAAGCTGGGGGACGAGAGGAGCTGCTTTTTGTCAGACTGCATTGCTGCCTTTGCACCCACACATGCTTGCAGGCACTCATTTGTCAGAGAGATAAGAGACTGGTGAAAAAGAGGTGCTCTTTGAGCTGATAGACACATTCGAGTTCAATGATCACCATTTGATCTGCTCAGTTTCAGGCTCATGAAAACTTTCCAGAAATTGTAATCTCAAGACATGGCATTGGCAGATGGAAAAAAGAACCCACTGAGAAAGGAAAGTCCATTAGCTCATGCTGAGTGACCCTCACTAGCAGAGCGAAGGGAGGCAGGAGGTACAAGAGAGCAATACCAAGTCTTAGACAGATACTCCAGGATTTTTGCAGGCATAGGCAGCAGAGGTGTGGGGTCACTTGTATGTGCTGGGTGCAGTCAGTGTTGGTGATTTCAGACCAAGCAGATCTGTTCCTACACATGAACTGATCACAGAAGCAATACTCTCCACATGCTTTGTGGGCATGCCGGATGCTTCACCTATAGATTGCTGAGTGTGTTACTGGGAAAAATGGAGATGTAAATGGAAGCACTTGAAGAACAATCTATTAACATGCTGTAGCAGCCTTCAAGAGTGGGGAGGAAGCAATCTGGAGGACAGGTTGGAGGGAAGAAGGTTGACATGTCCTCCAGTTCCCAGAAAAATGCTCTAACCACTGGACTGGGTGGAAGTATCAGTATTGCTGGATTTGTTTTAAGGAAAGATCTTCCCATTATTTTCTGCTGAGGCATTATCTGGTATGCATATAGGAGAGCAAATAGAATCTTCTGGGGACTTAGGAAAAGAAGAAAGTCAAGCCCAGGGTCCCTAATAGTTTTAGGTGTCAGTTAGGACTGACCTATGTTGGTTCCTTGGGGAACCAAAAAACAAATGGCGGCTGAAGAGGAGACTTAGGCACTATGAGGGTCTCTTAGCAAGCAACCATTTTCAAGATAATCAGTTTTAGACTTAGCTATTTAAATCTTCCTTGTCTTTAGATTTTAAAACAATAAAGTCATAAAGAATCCAGCACAGCTTTAGATAAGTTTTGGTGAAAAAATATCCAAACACTTAAAAAGGGAGTATGTTTTAGTACCTTAAATCTACCTTCAGCAAATATCAGCAGATTTCATGGTGACTAGATAGAAGAAGAAAATTGTTTCATAGAAGGAGCATAAAAGATTCCACTGATACTAGGCTTCTGTCAGCCTGCCTTTATAATTTAGAGTATTTGAATAGACCTAGGAGATAAATTGATAAGTCTACAAGGGTCTAGTCACAGTATTCACTGTCCTTCACAGAAGCTGAAGACTGTGCACACCAAGGACCATGTCTACTAGGGCACTAAAGTAGGTACCACATGCTAAGTGTCACTGAGAGGGAAATGGAGGGATCCTATGACAAGTACCAAGTGTGGTGAAGTAGTCCACATCCTCTCTCAGCTGCCTCCAGGGATTTCAGCCTAGCCAGGTACAGAAATTTCACTGTTGTTCCCATAGTGTGAAGAACCACATGCTTGAGTGTGCTGCATCTGGGGCTGCAGGTGAAGAAGATGAAGTAGAGGGCTGAAGGAACTTCAGCCACCCTTGTGGCTGCTTTACCCTTGGGTGGTGGCTTTGCACTGACCCTGCTCCTCTGTGTCCTCCCACTGCTGCAGCACCCATGGGTGAGGTGATGTGGGGGATGCTGCTGGTGGGCTCCAGGAGCCCAGGGCCAGGGCAGTGTGTGGGCTGGCTCCTGGCTTCATGTGCTGCCCCACTGGAAACCCAGCTCAGGCAGGACTGTCTGGCACTGCTTGAAGGAAGAAAGCCTCAGAACAGCCCTAAAGCTCCGGCTCTACCCAAAGACGTTTCTTTCTGTTAATTGTAGCTCATGCTGAAAAGATGCCTAAAAGCCCATTACCGAAAAAACCACTGGGGATACCTGATTTGGGGTAAATAAATATTTCCTAACTTATTAGGAAAACAGGAATAGAGGATAAAATCCTTTGCTCAGTCCTGTTCCTGAAAATCAAGTCTTCTTTCACTCTGTTGTTAATGTAAGTATTGAGGTGGCTGTCTCTTTCTAGAGTCTGGTTTTCCCAGCCCATAGAAGCTCACAGTGGGTTAGTACCTTCCTTTCACCCACCCTCCCTTGCCACCACAGCTTTGATGCTGTCTTTGGTAAGTGCTTTTATTAAATAAGAAACTGTTTGGATTATTTGCCACAAATCACATGCTCAAAATTTTGTGTTTTAGAGCGAAAAATGATGCCTTGTCCTAGCTGTCATCATCTTGCTTGTGAATCATTTAGCTTGATTGTCATGGGATGTGAATGAATATTGGGCTTGACTTCAGTGCAGGCTCTGCAGAACTTTGTAGACAAGGAAACACTCCTGCATTGATGACCAGCCCTCTCTCACACCAGGTACTACAAACACAGCAAAATCAGTGGGGACATGTAGATTTCCAGCCTGTCACACGCAGGGTGTGACTGCTTTGCCTTGAAAAGATAGCTGTAACAAATGAAGCCGTTTTCCTTCACAAGTGTATGCTTTCTGCTTTAATTCTTTGTGAGCAGTATTTTATATTTTCACATATATCCAGAAGCACATTTTAAAAGTCCCTTGGAAAAATGACACACATACTTTATTTCACATTCAGTAACTTTATGTCACGCTACACAGAAACTTCATTACTTTATAGCAACCGTATTTCTCTGGATGCATTTACCATCACTATTAGTAGGCTAGAGAAAGAAGAGTGAAGAAAGCTGGCAGGTGTAAGGCAAAGAGGAACACATTTCAGAAGGTCTTTTTCAGACTACCAGGCAGCGTTGTTATATAAATTCTAATCTTCTAGCTAAAAAAGCCAGCATGAAAAAATTTCTCTCCAAAATCCCCCAAATAGGCCATTGTGGTAATTACTGCATTATCCTTATGGTCAGAGAGCTCTGACAAAGGGCAGCAGATTAATTTTAGATTTGTCTGCTCTGTCCTATCTAACAGCTCATAAAATTAAAGTTTCCTTTGAAAGCTCCTGTACTCCTTACCTCTTGGGCAGCTTGAGGAGGCAATATAACAAAAAAGGCTAGGAGCACCTGTACTGTTTCAGCAGTGCTTAAGCTAGGTTTCCAGATAAGCTGTTTAACTTGCAACAAGAAACATGCCCTAACCAAGCCAAAGCCTCTAGGCTTAGCTTGATTCTCCCTGTAAACTGATCTCACAACCACACAGCTCCCAGCCGGGTGGCAGCACGGGTTTCCTGCTGCAGCTGGAGCCCCACTGCAGTGCCAGAGGGAGCTGCAGCAGGCAGGCCTGTTGCATTCTCACAGCAGCTGATTTATTATCTGCTGGGCACACACGGATGAATTCCACTGCAAATGATACACACTGCTGGCACAATAAGGGAAAACAGACTCCCAACACCGCTGCTGACATTTGCTTCTTACTGATCACTGTATCCCATGTGCCTCTGTTGGTCTTCATCATACCCTGCTTAAGCACTTTGCAGCTGTTATAAGCTTGATTCTCCACTGCCTCTCAAATTGTGCAGTCATTTTCACCTGTATAAAGTGAGTGCAAACTGAGTTTGCATCTCCTTTGTGCAGGTGTAAATTATTACACATCCCTGGAGGATATGGCTCTGAACTGAAGCTGCTCTGGGCAGAAATAGCATCTCTGTCAACCATAAAAAACCTGTAGAGGGCAGGTGATTCACTTACTCAGTAGGGGAGAATCATGTATATGCCATGGATAGAGTGTCCTTTTGTTTTAGCTTGAGCTTGCCACATCTTATAGCACACAAACATTGTTCTCAGAGGCACAAAGGTAATACATAAGTTTGATTTTTTTAAAACAACTCTGACATTTGGTGTTTTATTACAGGGGAAGGGAGGTGAAGCTGGAAATAAGGAGCTTATTGAAAGAATTTCAGTGGCTTGAAAGAGTTTCTAGATAACACAGTTACTGTTAGCACACAAATGCACATCACCTCATTTTGGAAAAGGACGGGTTCCTGCCTTGCCTTGATAAGTGCAACAGAAAACAGGGCTTGACTGTTCTTTTTGATTGGAAAAAAAGTGAGTGGTAGTTCTATCAGCAACCAGTTAATTTTGTAACAGAAATTGTTTGGCTTAAGGGAATTTGAGTTATGTAGCTGAAGAAGTCTTTTAAAGACAATGTTATGTATAAGTAAGTCTGCTGAATACTTGCATGCAAACTTCATATATGGACTTCAATGACACAAAAAATGTTTAAGAAAGAATAGGACCATTCCCTTTTAACCGGCGTGGTTGCAACTTACAGCCCTGCAGGTGGGATTTGTTAGGAAGAGAAATTGCTCACTATACAATATGGGGTTTATGCTAGCCTCTTTATTCACAATGATCACTCAGAGTTTTTTCTCTTCAAAAGAGGAGGAATTAGACAGCAAATGGTCAGCATTCTGCTCATAGCTCCTTTCCTCTTTTGCAGGACACTTGGCCAAAGAATTTCCTTTTGTGAGCTTCTCACCTAGCTTCTTGGTTCAAGGTATTTCTTTTCTTGTTCTTCTGCTATGTGCTATCCTAACACCCAAGTTTCACCAAATAAGACTGAGAGAGATTTGTCTTTCCATAGATGCCTGTGTAGCATTTTTCATGGTATATATGGAGGCTACTGAGGTTGAGTTCTAAAAAAACCTGTTGGAAGAGAGTAGCTATATTTAATCCATTAAAAGCACCTTTGAATCATTGTCACCAGTGTCACGAGTCTGTAACAGTGGTAATCTAAAGAATATGTTTGAGACAAACAGAAATATGGCATCTATCACAATCATATTTGAAGAAGTTACAGTAAAATAACAAATTACATAACTATGCAATGCCTTCTTGTCAGAGTATTTTCTGCTATTTTGTAGTTATTTTATTCCCATCCAATCAGTCTTAAAAACAGACCAATAAGACTTTTAAGCCAAGGTGTACTTCAGAAATACAATAAATTGATTCAGAGGCCTGAAACTCTTGCTGCAATCAGGACGTTTTCAAATCCTTTATGTTGCTGTGGCAATACTGTCTCTAAACTAGAAATTCAGTATCTCTTAACATCTGTTTCCTATGTGAAAGGCATTTTAAATTCAACAAAGCCAACTGTGAACTGTCACAAGAGCCTTAATAACTCCATAAATACTAAATTATGTTCTGGTGACCATTGCAATTGTTTTCTGCCACAACCTAGCTGATGTTGTGCAACATCTACAGGCTTAGAAGTAAACTTGTTAGGAACCAAAGTAGTCCCTGATCCTGCACATCCAGGATAATGGCTGTTTCAGGACCTCTCCACTGTCATTCTGTCAGCAGAAACTCCTCTTTCACTCTCCATTTGCCCAAAGCAAACTGCCCTTTCATTAGAAAATACCCCCTTTCCTTGGAGTTTTATTTCAGCCTGATAGATTTAAGCTTGTCTCAGACATCTGTACACCCCCTAGGTAGAGACCATGTGTTTTGATGGGTGCAGCAGAACCTTCCTGCTGAGGAGCCAGGGAAGGCAGCGTCCTCAGGGCTCCTCACCACAGAATGGGTGTGCTTAAAAGTTGATTGTGTTTCTGCAGGGCTGTGCTCAAGGCTCTTCTCCTTACGGCAGTGGGGAAGAAGCCACATTCAGTGGCAACTGAGAGAGTCACTCTGCCACTGTGTAACAGATTTTTCTACTGAGGTCCACAGCTATGTGTGAGATCCAGAGTGAAAAACTAGGCTGCAGTGGTCCAGACTGAACAGGCTGTGGAGCTGCCCTCCTTCCTCTGAAAAACCAGCGATAGCCAAGGTGATGTCAGAGCTCAGTCCTACCTTTCTGAAATTCCCAGCTGCCCAGAATATCTCCTGTACTTGCCTTTAGTTAAGCAGTGAAGTGGTTGCTCTGCGGCTAGCTTTCTATATTGTAGTGTTGCTGCTTTGGCAACAAGAAGGAGGACAGCTCCAGAAGTCTCAGTAGCAGAGATCTGTAGGCCATCCTCAGCAGTGAACACCAAGATCCCTGCATTTGTCTCCACTCCTCTTTCCCTGATAGTTTTCATCTGTATATTTGCTACATCTGTTTACTTCATTGTGCTTTCTGGCACTTATCCTCTTTTTTCCTCTTTTATTTTCTCATCATTAAAAACGTCTAGCATACAAGGGGGAACAGATTCTTTCTTCCCATATACCAACACTTGAGCAGCTAAAATCCCTTTTAGATCCTAGTCTCAAGACCAGTTTCAGCCTCTGGGAAGTGATTTCGTTGTCTGAAAAACCTCCATGGCACGTCACTTATAAAGGTGCCATTCCCTGCTTTGTGTGAAACTATTGTCTACATGTCATTTTACTCACCTGTGATCCATATATTTGAAAGAATTTTCACAGGCGGGCTTTGTAAGACATGGTTTCCTGGAACTTACTCAGCTATTAGGCATAATGAAATCCAAACTGTTTATTAGCTCATCCACTATCTTGATTATCCAGAAATAAAGCTCAGATTCCAGATGTCCGATTTTCAAACCCAACTTTCCCAACTGTTGGACAAATGCACGTTTCTCTGTCACTGTCTCCATTTGAGACCAATTAGCTGGCTTACTTTTGGACAGTTCTACCCCTTGCTGTTTTTAGCATGTCTGCTCTATTAATGGTTATTCTTGAGGCAATGTCCATTTTTTCCATGCATTTCACAGATACCAGCAGATGATTTGTATCCAGCCTCCTCCTTCTGTTCTTCAGCTGTTGGGATCTAAGCAAAAACCTGGGGCCTCATTTGTGTACCTCTGGGATTCAGCGACATAATGTGGTGTCCTTGCAATCCTCAGAGTGGGAAGGAGGATTTTTACTAGGCTCTTGTAATGTTTTGTTCTGGCCCAGACTCCTATTATAACAAGCCGATGTTTTATAGCAAACTTTTTCACCATACCAGCACTTAACTGCTTTCTTTAGTTTTTGCATTATTGCCAACTTCTCTTGTTTAACAAACCAAATCTATAATTATTTTTAATTGTTCCAGAATGCCACAGACCAGACTAGAGTCACCTTTTCCATTTGACATATCTGTGCTTATGGGGTTCATGGCAATTAATGTCCATCCTGCTAGCAGCTGCTTCCTTTCCTGACTGGCTGCTGCAGAGAAAAACTCAAATGATGGGGCAAATTCCCCAAGCCCTTGGTGTGTCTGAGTTCCTTTCACTGATCTGGCCCTGCAAGCTGAAGTTCAGCTAAATATAAATTGCATAAATTATTCCACTGCCCATTTATCCTGGGAGTCCTTGTTTGCACCAGATTATGCCAATAACAGGTCTTGTCTGGTCCTTAGCCAGGCCAGAAGATTCAGCTTTCCCCTTGCTGCTAATTTTCTGATTTGGCTCTTTTTTCCTCATGGCTGCCTGTGCACCACATCTCAACAGTTCCTGCAAACTTGGAGCAGTCTTGTCTGTCATGGGCTGCTCTGCAGCACGGACAGGGCTGGCGTGCACAGGCTGCCTGCTGGAAACCTCTCCTGTTCCTCCTCCTGGCCACTTGCATGGGTGAGACTCTGAGCAGAGCCAAGAAGCCTGTCAAGGATTTTTTTCTCAAAGAAATCAAGTTTTGCATTATTTGAACTGGACAATCTCTCCTCTCCCTGACTGGCCTCTGAGGGTTACAAATGAAGTAGAAAATAGTTTTACTGAGGCCATTTGGCTAACCCACTTGTGCAGCCAGGTGGCTGAGTGAGGTCTGCTCTGACCTCTGCCCCTTTCATTGCTTTCTCAACACACTTTTTGAGATCTGTCATTCCTTACTGCTGCTCATGTCTGTTAGCAGATTTTGGGTCAGGGCTCCTTTGAGTCTCCTGGCTCCATGGAAATCCTCCTTGTTCACAGCAGACAGGTCTCTGCTTCCAACCATGGGGCTTCTCAGTCTGGCTGGACACTGTGCAGCATGTGCAGACGTTGCCTCAAAAGCAGTTCCATCTCCACCTACAAGCTGTCTCTCCACTGTTATCAAGAGACTTCTTGATGATTCTTCCTTCTTCATTTATTTGATGCTTTCTGCTTTTATCCTGCCTCATGCTGGCTCTAGGGAGACCTTTTTCGTGGGGGAGTTGAATGAGTTCATATGTACTGAGGCTTGTCCCAGTCCTTTTCCAGTACCACACTGGAAATACAGGTAACATTGACAGGCACATTGACAGCACAGATGGAGGTGATGATAGACTCAGCCTTCTTTTATTATGGTACTCTGTCTACAAGGAATGTGCAGTGACCTCAGACACAGGAGGAGGAATCAGGAGCTGGTTTTTTCAGGTTACAATTGCCTTTTAATCAGCTTAGCCAAAATTTCTCTCATCCCCTACCTTGTCTCTGTTCTTGGAGCCATAATCATGATGTTTGTTTAGGCCAAGTCTTTGGCTCATCTGATCTGCTCTGCCTTCTTTCCATAAACACACAAGACAAATAGCCAGTGAGATGTGAGACACCAGTAAGTAGAGGTAATTTCTTTATATCATTTTTGCAGGAATGAATGTGTCTATGTGGAGGCCGCTTCACTTTTTATGGTTACGCAAAGCATCTTGAAGGCTTTTGTCTCTTGTATTTATCCCAAAGTCATGGTGGCTCTTACAGGCCTCCTTGACTCCTCTGAGGTCAATCTCAGAGCTTGTCTGACTGCACTTCAGCTGGCCCCTTACTTTAAAGAAAAGGCATGGATGTGTTTTTGTAGGTTACAGCCATTTAGCTTAGTATTGCTAATTTGCTTTAGCACTAATTAAAATAGCACGAGAAGGCATCAGTCAGGTATCTCCATGGTGGCCTCAGTCTAAGGTGGTTAGTTTGATGTCTGCAGACAAATTGCTGCCCTAGCTGAGAACTGTCTTGGGACCATTAGCAGAAAGTCACAGTGATGTGTAGATCTTGGACAAGGAGTATCCTCCTCCACCTGTCTGAGACGGTGGACACATCACCATCCAAAAGGCAGCTCAGAGGCTTCTTGTGCCTGCTGTGGGCAGCAAATGGAGCATTCGGCCTCAAGAACAGTCTATCAAGGTATTTCTGCCAATGGTAAATTCAGTCATTAGGTAAAATGTACTCACTGGAGACCTGTTCAAGTGTGATGCAAAGAAGCATGGGTGGGAAAGAGAGGTAGAGAACCAAAGAGTGGCTGGATCAAAGCTCTGGCTTTGTAATTCAAATGGAATGAGCTTAAGTCCTTTGAAAGTTGTCCATTTGAAAACATTTCTGCTAACATTTTTCCTCACATCAATTTGCTTATAGATTAATTTTCATAAGCTTTCCATAGGGGGAAAATTGATAATGTGACCCAAAATATTTCTTTTCCAAAAATATCCAAGTTACAGTGGAAAAAACCAGTTCAGCCACATAAAGATGTGATAGTTATAAAAGCAATGTGAGGGACTTGCACAGCTCTCCACCTGCAGCAGCTAATTAAGAAGCAGAGGCTGAAGCCAGGTCTTTCCCCTTGCTCGGAAAGAACTGCTTCCTGTCCTCTGGCATGGCAAGAATTAGGGTTTGTTTCTGTGATCATCCACTGCCTCCAGCAGACAGCATGAGGGAGACTAAAAAGTCCTTTCCCAACAATGACTACACTTTCCTGGAGGCAGCAAATAATTTCAGAATTAAGTTCTAATTCTGTTTTTCTCAGAGGGTTGCAGCTAGGTGAGTAATCAAAGCAGCAGAATCTTAGAGTTGAATGCTTATACAGTCAGACAAACTGTATAAAGGATCCACACCAGTGCTTCCATATTAGGTCTCCTGTGTAGAGGGATAAACAGGAGCTTGTCCTTGCCTCTCTTGTGGTTCAGTTCTTCCATCACAGCTGCACAGTCCAGGGTATCACAGGATCATAGAATGGTTTGGTTTGGAAAGGACCTTAACGTTCATCAATCTCCACTCATGTTGCCATAGTCAGGGAGCCTTCCACTAGACCAGGCTGCTCAGAGCTCCATCCCACCTGACCCTGAGCACTTCCAGGGACAGGGCAACCACATCTTCCCTGAGCAACCTGTTCAGTGTCTCACCACTCTCACACAGTAAAGAATTTCTTCTTAATATGTAATCCTGTGTTGCCTTTTTAAACTTTCCACTTACTGTACCTCTGTAGGCACATCCTGATGCTTCACATTTTGTTCCTCACATCTTTAAGATCAAAGCTAAAACAGGTCTGCATGTCTTTCCCCTTCTCCCTCTGTGCAACATATACCTCAATCTATAACCTAAAGAAAGTCTCTGGGAACAACCACTGAATATGGAGAATGATGCATCCCTACTAATTTCTCAGCCAGGTTGACCTGAAATAATTTTATAGCTCTGAACACTAAAACTTTAAGGAAGGTTTGCTAGTGTCAGGAGGAAGGTTGTCTGCTTGTCTGCTCCTTCTTGCCCTGCCCTGGGTGTTGGTATCCCATACTTCTGCAGCCAGCAGCAATCAGAGGGCTCTTTTCTTTGTTGGATAGAGCTGAGTGGTTTTGGTGGTGATTTGCTGCCACTGGGGGATGGACATGTCCCATCCAAGGGACAGCACAGGTCTGGGCAGAGCAGCCAGCTTACAGGTGTGGGGACAGAGGTTTTGGAAATGGCCTGCTGCTGCCGTGCTGTACCTTTTATACATCTCTAAGGGCAAGGTTTCACCTGTGCCTGAGACCTAATTGGGGGTTTCTGATGGTAGGTGTCCACAGGTGTCTGAGGTACAGGGATCTTGTAGGCAATTTAGCAAGAGAACTGTCCTTTAGAGGGACAGAATCTCTCTTTATCTTTCCCTGGCAATTTTAGTGAGATCTCCATTATGATGATGAAGTTCAGCTGCTTGGTTCACATGGAAAGCTGCATCTTTACTCACAGATTTGAAGTCTTGAACTGAATCATATCTTCAGGGTTCATCAGGATCTGCACTCAGAAGATGCTCATCCATCTCTGAGCTGCCTCATGAACCCAGAGCCATTCCCAGGAGTGCTGTGAAAGACAGACTGCTATCTGCAGTTTGCAGACAGCCTGCCTTCATAGCTTGGGTTTGGGGTATTTGTAATGCTAGCTTCTTCTGGGCAGGTTCCTAGGAAAATCCTGATGGAGCATGCTTGGTTGGTGATCCAAGCACTCAGTAAATGCACTGTAAAACTGGTTTGATGTGTTCCTGTGGGTAAGCAACATGGGAAGGCATATCAGATCTGGTCTGACTGTTCTATGCAGGCTGCTCTACATGGCAGACTAATGCATCAAACCAAAATCTGAGTTCATTTTCTGCCTGAATCAAGCCATTCATTTGATCCTGGCCTTCTATCTCCTGACTAGCCCCTGCAGACTTTAAGCATTAGCATTCGTTACTACCTCTATCCTCATCCCAATGACATTCAGTTGCCGTCAGACAGGGTCTCAAGAGAAAGATGCTGCACAGTAGGTTTAGATATTAGGCTGAACCTAAGTAATGTCCTGGAGACAGCTTCAGCAGCTGGTCCTGGGGCTAAGTGTCAGGTCTGTGTCCAACATCTGCCTGGCAGCAGGAGAAAGCACGGTGACAGCTTCCTCCTTCCCTTCTTGGGGTTGAGCCTCAAGTTCATCACATGCCTCTGAACTTAAGAGGACATATTTCTTGAAAGCTCCAACTGAGCTGCCATGGCTGTGAATGAAAGAGTAGTCCTCGCTGATTGCTGTGGTTCCAGTGTGCAGCACCAGTGTAGGTTTGTTCCTCATTGTCTACAGGCACTGTCCCTGTGCACTCCCGGTGCCTTGCACAAAACCAGGCATGACCTCTGCCCAAAGGAATTCCACCAGGCAGCGAGATGTCTAGCTGCTAGAAAATCACCTGCAATTATTCACACCCTCAAAATTGCAGGAGCAAAATGAGAGCCTGCTTTTCAAAATCAGGTCCATTATATGTCTGCAAAGTATATAATCTCCACATAATTCATCAACACCATTAATCTAAACTCCTAGGTACTGAGCTCAATAGAGCATGTGTTTTCCATGTGTGTGTAATATCAAACAAACCTGTGTTTAACTTGTCAGAATATAATCAACTTCCATTAATTACTTCAGTATGAAGTCTCCAGTACCAATGGTTCTTCATATAATTACTCAAAAAGCTTTTATTGGGGAGCTAAACAGCTCAATAACACTAATTAATTGTGTTTCTTGGACAACTGAGATTGTATAAGTGGAAAGGTGGTTTTGGTACATTTCCCACTACATTGATTTTCACATTTCTGGAACGCATTTCCCCATAATAGTCATTAGAGCACAGAGAGAAGAGTTGGAAAGGTGCGGTAGAAGCACGGCATTCCTAAAATATGATTTGAGATTTGTACTGGATCTGTGCTATTTGCCAGAAATTCAAACTCTGGCAAATAACTTAGCCTTTCTAGGCTGTTTGCCCAATAGGCTGAGTGAAAAAAGCAGCAAACCTAAAAATCTGCCAATATTTATGTACCAGCATGTGATTCAATTGTTTTATTGCAGAGTAAAGTGACACAAGAAAAAGAGGAGGACAGGGGGAAAATATGAAGTATTTGATTGTTAATGGTAAAGAATTTTAAGACTTTAATTAAACTATCCCAAAATTCACAAGTTCAACAAAACCCAAAAAAATTAAAAAGAAAAGAGAGAGAAAGCACAATTGCTCTCCTGGGGTTTTCAGGGCTTTACTTCTACACATATTTTTCTAATTCCATGTAGAGGAACAAAGAATGTGTTTTTCCCACCTGAGAAGTGTTGTTTGGTGATTCATTAAGCTTTCTCCCTTGTCTGAAGCAGAGGTTTCTCAGTTACGTACCCCAGGGCTGCGCTGCTGCAGAGCGGAAGGGGCTGGGAGGGGGATTCCAGTGGGGAGGGTGTGAGGCCAGGGGAGCATTTCAGATCAGCAGGATATTACTTGGTATCGTGTGTGTATGTACTTATATATAAGGAGCAAATGAATTGTTGTTCTCAATGGTATGGAAAAGTAAATAAAAAGCCTCTCTCAGCAGGATTGTGAATGCTGGCTGTGGGTTTGGATTCATGTTTCAAGGCTCCATTCACAATTGGGTTTTATGTTTTCAGGCCCTCTCTGCACCTTCAGTGTTATCTCAAAAGCATCATCTTTTTTGTCTTCGCAAATAACAGCAGTCAAAATACAAATCTACTTATCCAGCAGTTACAGTATCCAGTTCATAGTTTTTGCCTTAAAAGTGTTGGCTCCACCCAGCATGACAAAATACAGAGTCCACTCAATGGAAATGGGTGGCACAGCCAGTGCCTTCATAAATCAAGATCAAAATGTGCTTAAACCCTACAAGATTATTCTTATTCAAGATTATTCTTATTCCTGTTCAGTAGCTGCTTCTTCTTTAGTAGTAAACATTATCAAACAGAAGCCATAACTTAGTCCTGTGCCCTATTGAGTCAGGTCCCGTAAAAGTCAACTCATGCCTGAAAAACTTCATCTCCTAGACTATAAGGATGTATTGGGAACTGCAAGGAGGGAGGGAGAAAAGTTCCAGACAAAGCAATTGTGATGAATTAGGACTTCACATTTTCCCTTAGTCTAAAGGACAGGGCTAATTCCACCCTGAAGGAATGAGGAATGAATTTTGCATTTTAATTCAGTTCAAAGAAATATTAAATGATTACTAATTATTGTTTGGAACTGGAACAGTCACTGCTGTGTTGCTTTTGCATGCAATTTGAAAAATACCTGGTCCGGTAATAGAGAAAAATACTGTCTTTACATACAATCAGACTGTAATTTCTGAAAAGTCATGTTCTAATTCTCAATGTTTCACACTCTTTTATTCAGACTATAGAGTTAATACTGTATTGTCCAGGCAGACCTCTCAAAATCCATTTGATAAAAAGCTGGCGTCAAGAGATAGACAACAGTATCAGTATTATGCATTGCTTCTGTAAGGATCTCATGAGATATTTCTGCCATTTCCTTAAGTATGTTTTCACAAGTCATTTTTTGCAGCTCTCGTTAAAAGAGCAGAATCTTAATATAAAAAAATAGATATTGGTCTGAAAAAAGAACTAGACTTGCAGTCTGACTGAAATATTGGCAAGTGACAATCAGGGTCTCTTTAATCCCTGGCACCAGGTGAAGGTAGAGGGAAGAATTCATGTTCTCTTGCTAACAGGTAGTTTGTTATGTTGGTCAGGTCTTTCAGAGTTAGGACATTTGACTGGTTTCCATCCTCTTGTGATCAGTAGTTTAGTTTAATAACCAGTTCCCATTAGCAGTATCTCTGATATTTTTTCCTACCTTGAGAGCCAAAGCCCATTTCTATTATGCTGTACTTGGATCCATTTCAGGTTTCATCATCCTTCTGAACATTTCTGTCCATATATGTGAGTCCTTTGCATCCAGAATAGCTTATTCGGCACAGACAAACAGTGGGACTGTCAGTGTTTTTAGTGAACACCTTGTGAATCATGTAGCTGGCAGAGAAAGGGGATTGAATTTTCTGTATTCACTGGATTTGATACAATGGTAATAAAATTCTTGTCTCTCTTGTATCAAAAGTGACTGTGTATCTCTTTGGCTAATGGAATTGCTGGTGCTTGCAAAAAAAACCAAACCCCATATCATAATGAATGTATGCAAGACTCTTAACTTCTGATTTACTTTTCCCCTTTCTACATTTGGCTTATTCTCCATCTTTGTATATAGCTTGACTGTGTTTTGTCTCGTATTCTTATCACTCCCCCCACACCACAATTTCCCTGTCCCCTAACTTCTTTCTGAAGTGAGCTGCTTGTACCTAGGAACGCATTCAATGTCCCCTTAAATCAACATACCAAATCTTTGCATTCCAAGCAGTCTTCCTTCTGAGTGATCCACCTTGTCACATAAAGAATGTTCCTGATGTTTTTTCACACATCCTGCCAGCCTGTGTGCGCTTGCAGAGCAGCTCTGGGGATTCTCCAGAAGCAATTTCCTTGGCTTTGTGGCTCAGAGTGTGAACCCCTGCTCAGTCTACAGGCATTTGTTTTCCTGTTCGTTAGTGGCAGTGACCACAAACCAGCCTGTCCAAAAGTGTGTTGATTAACATGTTCAGCAACCCTTTTTGAAGCTTGAGGCAAACTGTGAAATAATTTCTTCCCCTGTTGGCATCTTTTGTGAAACTAGAATTTCTCAGTATTCACCAGATGCTCTGGAGCAAGTGTTATTTGAAGAGGCTTAGAGGATCTGTTCCCGTGTTTTTCTTTGTGGTCTGTCTGCCTGTGTCAGGCTCCAGAAAACAGTGAAAACATTCAGTCTCCCATGACATTGAGTAGAGAGAATATGGGCTAATCCTGCAATACAGCCTTCAGAGAGCTTTGTGCAGGAACTCCAGGTTCTGCTCAAAACAAACATACCTTCTGGAGGGTTTCTGCCCAAGTATTTTCTATGGAGGCCAAAAGCACTTACAGCTCCTTCAGGAGCTGTTCCATTGCACCTAGCTGGAAATTTCCTTGCTTTCTTCTTCTGGCAATTTGAACTCACATGTTAAATGTACATCCCTCTCTGTCAACTTGCATGTTTTTCAAGTCTGTTGTCTTCCATCTGGGAGCCACCTTTGTCCCTTATGTTAGACTCTGAAAGGCTGTGAAAGCTAAACAGCCTTCGATGGATGGCTGCCCAGTCTCCTCTGCTGGCTGGCTGGTGGGATCAGAACTTGCTGTCCTTCCCCTCCACTCTTACGCCTGGAATGTAAACACACCTCACAAAAACAGAGGAATAAACCAGCTGCTATTCACTCTTTTAATCTATTGAGCAACAGACCATGCCATGTTTATAAGGCAGATTGCTGAAATGGAAAATCTGGGTGGAGAGATGACCTAGAGAGGCCATCTTGTCTCAAAGTACAATCAATAATACTTATGTAATTCCTGATTAATATGTCTATAGCTTGTTCATTAAAAAAGCTTCATTGATGGAAAGCCTGTTACCCACACAGAACATGTATTTCAGTGCTTCCCTGTCTGATCCCCCTTCAGCTGCCCTGTCCTACTCAGGAACTCACCTACCATCTCCTTTGCTGCAATTAAAACCTGTGATTACTCAAGTGTACTGCTCTACAAAGAAGGGATTATTTTCTTGTGTCCCTGCTGACCACATATACCTGAGGTTCATAATTTTGCCTACACTTAATAACACCAGATCAATTAGGTTTCCCTTTCAGAACATGTTCACTCCTAGTATGGTAACTAGATGCCTCCAGTTGTTACTTATCTCATATAAGTGCAGCCCCAACAGAGCTCAACAGAGCAGAAAACATTCCCTTACACATAATATAATCTAACACCTACATATACAACTCAGTGTGGCATTTCTTTTTTCATAATAACAGAATAGTTTTGGATTATCTTCACCTTGTAATCAGCCTTCATCTTCTACAGAGCTCCTGTCATAGTTGTAAGGAAACCAGGACTCTACCTCACCATGCTCTGTGCAGTTCATCACCTTTGTTCACAGGATCCTTGCAATACAGTCGATGAATTCTGTTATTTTTCAGGCCACTTCTCCAATATGTCAAGGTAATTTAGAATTCTAACTCTGGCCTCTAACACTTGCAAGGAGAACCAAGCTGACAACAAAAAATATATCAGGATTCTGCACTGCAAGTGTTTCACTTTTTTTGTGCTCTAGACCACCGTGAAGAACAGTGGAAGCAGGGGGAGCACGTCCCAGCAGCAGCAGCAGCAGCCAGGCGTCTTTTCCAGGCTATATGCCCCCTAGGAACTGGTTGTATAAAGCTAATAGTACATATTGTACAGCTGGGGAACCTTTCCTTTATTCCTTTAGACAAGCTATTGATGAAAATACTGAACACAAACTGCCAAGGACAGACCCCAGTGGAAGACCTTGATGGATACTTTCACTTTGACAATGAGTCCCTAATAGCTTCCTGAATTTTCCATTAGTTTAATACATTCTGAATGGTAATTTCAGCTCCACAATATTTCCTCTTACTTATAAGGATGTCATATAAGAGGTTGCCAGAAGTCTAACTAGAGTCCCAGTAGCTGTCTGATCTACTGTGTATCTTCCATACATGCAGTTTGCTCTACTGCCACAGAAGGAAATCAAATTGTTTCATGTGATATGTCATGCTGACTGTTATTTTCAGTACCTTCCTGCCTTGTGCACAGCTTGACTGGCTGTTCCTGCAGAGCCCTGAGATGACAGCCAACTGTCTGGAATTCCACAGTTTCACAATTCCATAATTTGTCCCTTATATGGCTGGGCAGCACATGTCTTGGTGGATCAGCTGACACCCTTGTACAGTGGAAATAGCCAGAAATGGGGCTGCCTATCCTCCTCTGTGGGATCAAGAACCTTTTACTGCCCTGCTATTGTGCAGAAGGTGTGGCCAGGATCAGGGCACAGGTGAGCCTCAAGTGTTCTGTTTTGATGGTTTCCTGTTTGACCTACAGGGCCTCGAGAAGTGGGTAAAAGACACATGAAGGAAAAAAAGGTTGCATCTTAGAACACTTTTCCTTTCTGTCTGGGCTGGTGCAGCAATGCCTCAGGCTAGAGCAGTGCTGAATTACCAGCACAGAGCTGTGATGTCTCTGAGCTACAGTTTCTCTGAAATTTACTTACTACTTTAGCAACAGGAGCCATCAGAACAAACTACTGAAAGCAAGACATCAGAGTACATTGCCAGGATTCTCAGTAAAAGGTGAAAAATGGAGTCTCTGGGGTCTTTCATGCTCAAGTGGAAACCATTATCAAAGCTCCACTGGTTTTGATGAAAGCAGAGTTCAGCCCAGGGTTTGTGACATCTAAGATGTCACAGATGAAAAAGTAATGGCTCTTCCTTCACCACAGGACAGGTTTTCTTTTCATCTGCACAGAACAAACTAAAAAATTACACTTAGCCTTTGGTTTCCACGTTACTATTTTGTTTGTGTTGAGGGAATGCAGCAAGAAGCAGCTTAGTATGAGCTTACATAATAATGTCTCCACATGCCTGTATTTAAGTTCAAGTTGTAAATTCAGGTACCTCCAAATTCTACTCTGATGCTGGTACAGGTCCTTGTGAAACAGACACGGGGAATATTTCATTTTATAAATTGTGTATATGGTTCACACCCCAGCTTCCCATGAGGAAATCTCAAAAAGATTGCAAACTTCTTGTATTTTTGTTCCTTAAGGGGAATCAGATTGATGCTTCTTAAAGGATGTTTGATATTGACTGGATTATACAGCAATGCCTGTATTGATGTTTTCACAGTAAACACTGTCTGCAAGTAGCCTTGTTTGAGATAGCAGTAAGGAGATGTGGTTTTCCAGGCACTCAGCCTGTAAAGGAAAGGCTTTTAAATAAAAAGGTGAAAGAGGGTGGATAAATATAACTTGTAACTATATAACACTTCACATACTTTAAAGTGACAAAAGCACCAGACTTTCCAGCCGAGTCTCTTCCAATTTGGCACTGGGCATGGCCTGATGGGGTTACACCAGTCTGGGCAGGCTGCTCTTGAGAAGACCTTTCTACTGTCCACCTACAGATACTCTACTTAGCAGATGTCAGCTCCAGAACTGTAGTCAAGGGTTTAAATGATTTGAAATAACTAAGATTTTCTTTGTTCTACATCTTGAAGCATGGTGAGACACTCTTGGCTGTTTGCTGGGCTTTTTCCTCACTTTTTTTTGCATGTGGTTTCACTGCCAGTAAAAGGTTGGTGCAAAACTCAGAGCACTCTCAGTTTTCTGGTTGCCATTATACTGCTCACTGAGAAATATATTTATTATTGCTGTTGCAGTCTCTTTTTAAGTGATAGAGATGCCTTCTTCAATCTGATCCACTTGCTTTCTCTTGCTTGCTCTATTATTTGTAATCAACACTCATGAACGAACGCCACATAGATTCTTCCATTTCTATAGCGGGTGTCTGTTCTCCAAGGCTGAGAAGTACTAGCAACTGCTATGTTTAGTATCTTCATTTTCCATCTGAATGCAAATTTCTTTCAATATCCCAGACAGCAGCCTCACAGTTTCTCTTAAACCCCATTTCTTTGAAGGCAACAGGACACTGATACAAAGGTGACCTACACAAGCATTGCACTGATTGAAATAATTCAGCACAAAAACCAGTACTCTCAAACAAAGTACTAAGATACAGACTTTTAAATCCACAGGTCACCATGCAAAAGTGCTCTTGTTTTCAAGACCATGAGCATTAAAAATTCTTCAGTGCAACTATGGAGAATGTATTTTCCCTGACTGTAGATATTTTTGAGATGGTAATACTTTTCTTTTAGGATTGTTTTAAAACTAGTTAGAAAGTGTAAACACATAAACAAATGAAGACAAATAGCCAAAAGAATATTTTTAAAATGTCAGTAAACATAATCTGGAAACCTCAATATTTGTGTACATTTCAATTATTTCTGTTTTGGTGTTGATTTCAATTGTTTTTACTATAATTATCTTACATTTCAAGACAACAAAAGTAAATCTGAAAAACTACACTTACTCATGAAAAAAAAAAAATGGGGATTGATCATCTCCAAGCTTTCTTAAAAGAAATCCAAAGAAATTAAACGCAGTTGTCCTGTTCCACAAAATGCTTCTAATTTGCTGACCCGGCATTTAATTCACAAAGATTTAGCTGAAATGCTGCTGACCATTTTTCATGACTACACTGGCTGCCACTGAGTACTTGGAACATTCTAAAATCCGGCCACATATTTTGTGGCCATTTCACAAGATTCCCAAAGTTAAGATTAACATTTTAAGTGCTGCCTAAAGCGTTTAGCCATGTACTTCAGTTATACACTCACTCTTCCCTATGAATAGAGCTTTTTCTCTGTATGTGAAGGCAACAAACATGAATAGGGAATTTACTGTTGAAAAGGAACCCATTTGTGCAGTGCAGGGACAGAACTGAAGACCCCAATGTTGTGTCTATGGCTTTGCTGTCCTTCCCCAAAATGACAGCAGGGTTATCTTGTGCTGGCTGTCTTCCGGATTTCTTCTGATTCTTATAAGCACATTCTCCAGTTGTCAGGCCTGGGAGAAAAATTATTTGAAAGGTGCAAAACCAGAGCTTTAAACCCTTTAGAGTGAAGATTCTCCTCCCAGTTAATATGAAAAAAATTAGGCTGATCTGCTGAACATTCCCAAGTCACAGAGTAGGTCTTAAATGAAACATCTTATCTTACACCTGAACTTGTACATCCATGGAATTCCTGGGCAGCAAGAAGTCTTTCTTAAAGACACATTTCACACTTCCTAGGCCAAAGTTATCTGTGTGCTGCAGTGTGCTTCTCAGTTGATATTGCAAAGGGAGGTCAGTAATGGTGCCCTGGGCTCAATAGGAGTCTTTGTGGTGTGGGTCCCAATGGCTTGTTTCTTGAGAGTGAGGTTTGTCTTCTTTAACTGTGCCAGATTTGGGCTTTTGGTCTCTGTTGCAGTCAGTCAAGAGATGGAAGTGCTGCAGAAGGTAATGCCAGGGACACTTGACTGAGATGAAATTTTAAATTACCCTTAACATCAGAAACCCACAGTTCCTTAAGTGCATCAAACTGAGTGTGCCACTTACAAAACAGCACTGCTGTCTCCTGCCACAGCAGTGAGGGACATCTCAAGACATTCCCTGGTGTTTAGAGCGTCCTCAGGGAAGAGTCAGCTTGTCTGCATGGACCAAACTTAGGATAAGGCTTACCTGGACTCACACAGGAAGCCTGTGGCAGAAAAGGGCCTGCACTCCAGTTCTTTACCAACAAACTATCTTTCTTATGCTCAAGATAATGTGCCTTTACTGTAAAGAAAGAAATGTCCCTAATTTGTGGTTATTTACAGCACTGTAAATCAGGCACATGCCACGAAGTACCAATAAAAATTGTTTAAAATCAGCCTTAAATAGCTAAACTCTCAAAAGCAGCTCATAAAATGAGACTTGGCAGTTCTTAGGTAGTTATGGTTAAATTGACAGTCCTTTTGGGAGTTAAGATAGCCAAAAGCAGTAGTAGTTAGGAGTGAAGTGATAGATGGTGAGTTTGTTGGTTGAAGAGCCTCTATTGCACACTCCTGAGGCTTTGTATGTTCATTGGCCTTGGACTGTGAGACAGGAGATATCAAATTTGTCACTGAACATGAGCTTGTTGAATCATACATTGTTCACCTATATGACCCTTGAAACTGCAAAGCCAGAGGAATGAGCTTTGGTGTGAAGGATCCCATTGCTGTCTGCATGAAGCAGGAGAGTTTTTACACAGGAGGAAAGATAGAAGAACAATCAAGTCCAAAGCAGGCTGAAAGGAAAGTTAAGAAAATCTGGAGAAAGGACCAATACCATGAACGAAAAAAGCACATCCATAAAGAAACCAGATCTCAGCTTCTTTTAAAAAGTCAGGTGCACAAGTTATATAGCCTTGAGCCAGGTCTAACTTCCGCTGCCAATAACCACTTCCACTGCCAATAACCCAAGCTGACATAACAGCAACATAAAGGAGGTTTGGGTTTGTTTTTTTTCTGTTGCATTAGGCATTCATGTCTCTTTTCCACTTCTTTTTTTTTATTTTCATTTTTTTTTCTCCCTCAAGGTACTTGTATTTTAGCCAACTGCCTCCCTTCTTGTTAAACAAGAGGGGTTTCAAGATGGGGCCCAAACCTAAACACTGGCTCAGCAACCCAACACTGTGAAACCTGTGGGTTTGAGTCTCAATTCTGCTGCTAATGAGAATCAAGCACACCCGGGAACTTGAAAATCAGCTTGTAAAACATGAACTGGCATCAAGGCTAGATTCCTGCAGCCTCCCTTGCAGTGTGTCAGTGCAGTGCTCTCAGGCAATTCAGCCCTTTGCACCATGTTTCACCTTTCTTTCCTGCCTTGCCTAACTAGACTGGGCAGGGATGTCACCAGAACAGCTTCCAACTACCAACATCCTCCTAAAAACATCAGCAAAGTTACACAAAGCTGTATGATTGTCCTCTTTGAAAGACTGCACCAAAGCACAGAGAGATTTCTGGACATTATGAGTAAGACATAGAACAATCAATGACCCCAAAGCTGCACAGACATATTCACACCACACTAAGTCCAGTCCATGCCCTTTGGGGGACCTTGGTATAGCAGCTCAGGCTTGATGCCAAACCTGATGACCCAAGTTTCGGTCCAGTTGGCTCAGAGCAGGCATGCAACTGCCTGCACTTGGCCATGGAAACATGACTTGGCCCTCAGACCTTCAGAAGTGTTTCGATTTGTTAGTTTAGGAGCCTGAAACCCTTTGAGGTTCTTTCTAATTCTCCAAGAGTCTCACAGATCATTCATAGTAGCACAGAAATGAGAATAGGGGGCTGTCATGCTTAAAGCTGCCACTGTGACCACTGAATTGGTGCCAACTGGACTTCAGAGCTGCTAGTGGAACACTGGAGGATCTGGTATTCTCAGTCTGTGCCAGGTCCAGGCTCTATTTCCCAGCAAGAACCAGGCTCAGGTTTAAGTAAGTGTGGGCACACCAAAGACTGAATGGAAGCACACTTGGTGTTTCACAGCAAGAAAAGTTCGTGTGAGAAAATCATTGAATTTGGCCAGAAATGTGGGGGAGATTATGGAGATTATTCTGGGAGGTATTGAAAAATACCTGAAGGACAACACAGTCATGTGGTCACAGTGTGAAGTCTGACAGTTCAAGAAGTGTTTGGACAAATGCTTTTGGGCACAGGGTGTAAATGCTTTTGGGCACAGGGTGTGATTCTTGAGAAAGGTGTTGTGCAGGGATGGGATCTAGACTTGATCCTTGTGGGTCCCTTCCAACTTAGCTTATTCCATGATTCTGTGATCCAGTGAAAGTCAAATGTGATGGAAACAGCTGCATCCTTCCTTTTGCCACACAGCAAGAGGACATCTGGGACAATGCCAGAAGCAGTGGCAAGCTTTGCAGTTCTGTTTTGCTCTCCCAGCAGTATCAGGATCATGGCTCTGCCAGGGCTGCTCCGAGGTCCTCAGTGCTCTTTTGAATGCAGAAATTATGAATAAGACTTGCATAGCCTTGGTGGAGATCAGTTTCTAGAAATTTTTCTGCAGCTTAGGAAAGTTAGATGACTAAACACATTTACTGTCATCTTCAACCTCACACAGGGGATTCACCAGCAGATGAAGACATCTTCTCCAGCCCCTAGAAGCCAGGTGAGGAATATAGCCTAGGACTCCTGCAAGACTGAAAGATACAGAAATCTGAAAGCCTCTGGAAAGATTCCTGAAGGATGATCCTGAGCTTGGTGACTGCAGTCCCATTACTTGGAAGTGCCTTAGTAGGCAGGGGGAATTGTGCTTCACTGGCATGCTCCCTGACTGGCCCTGAGTGATCCTTCATGCCAGTGACTCCTCATTGACCACTCACTGTGGTGAATCAGGGAGACAAGGCAATTTCCTGGCACTTCGGAGCATCCCCCAGGGCAGCCACCAAGACCTTTTCCTGGTGCAGAGCCCTTTTGACTAATGCAGGACAATTCCTATGCTGTCTTCTGTTGCAGGGTAAAAAGAAGGACTTTCTGTTCATTGAAAGTACAGTGAATTCCAGAAGCTCATGATTATTTTTATAATCAAAGCTGCTTCCTGTAATAGCATCTCACATTTGGTGGTGTTGATCTCCACTGATGGATAATTTAAGTAGACAAAAACATAATTCATCAAAGCCAGGGAACATAATGAAAATCTTTTGGAGTAAAGAAATCATGAAGAAATGGGTTTAAGCCCCCATAGCCCTTCCCATAGCCAAAGCTAAATCCATTCTTCCTTTCACAGTACAGGCACGTTACCCACCTCCTCCCTAATCTTCTCCTTCTAGCTCATAGTACAGTGGCTACTTCACGCACTTGTGTGTGGGAATCCAAGTCTAGCTGCCATCCTTTGCCAAACTCCAAGTTAAAACTTAAGCAACCAAGTTATCAAATGTCCTCAAAATGGTCTATGTGTTGTCCTGGGACTTGCTCTCAGTCTCCCTGGTGGAATGTTTCACCTGGAATACATATTTATGCATTAGATTACCAGTGGAGGATATGAGGCTACAAAGTGAGAACTACAGCAGCGGTTGCAGCAGTTGTGTGGTGATAGGAGAGGAATCTGCAATCCCAATATACATTCTAACTATTGAATTGAAAATTGGAGCTCTCTTTACCCAGTGGTTTATAAGAGTTTGGAGTGCTCAGCTCTGGCAAATGATGTGACAGAGTAGGTGGGAGGAGATTGAGTTGGTGTCTTCATGTCAGACTTGGGTACAAAGTAGGTGCCAAGTAGCTCAGCATAATTAAGATGTGGGTGTTTTTATACATTCCCAACAGCAAAAGTCAGGCTGTACATACTCCCTCAGGAACTCGTGTATCAGCTGGATATCCAGATCTCCACTGACATGTTGGATGGCCAGAGGTGTTCCAGCAGTACACGCTTATCAAAGATCAGCCGGACATAAAACCTGAAAGTGCTGATTGCCCACCAAATCTCTGCCATCACCTCTTCCATGCAAGTGGAGCAGCTTTGCTGAGGCACAAAAGTTAAGAGATCACTTGCACCGAGCTTCTGGATGGGCTGACTGTATCTCCTTCTCCATCAAAGCTCCACAGCTGAACACACACACAGGGTAATGTAGGTAAACGTAGCCTGTGCTCTCAAAAACACCTAAGTGATACCAAAAACACCAAAGTCTTTCTCAGCTGATGGACTTTCTCCAGTGACTCAGGTCAGTGAATAGCTATGGCTTCCCCCTGCACTCCTCCAACGTGGAGGATTTATTAGCATCATGTTGTCATTAGCAGTCATTACCCAAACCCTGTTGCAGTCATTTTCATCACAGATGAGCTAAACTAGCTCACACAACTACGTACCACAAGGTGCACTGATCAGACTAACTTCTCTGTTTTGTCCTAGCCTGTCACATGCCTGCATCCCAGAACAGGGAAACCCTGACTATTACAGGAAACCAGAAATGCAAATGCCTAAGGACAGATAAATGAATATTTAATTCAAACCAGCAAGATGTTGTTTGCAGTTATTTATTTTACTAAAATGGTTACATATGTTGAAACAAAGAAGAGCAATAGTAATAATGTTTGTTTTTCCAATATCATAAATAATTACTGAGTTTTCATTAGCTGTTGGCTCAGCACTGATCATGACTTTTGTTATTTAAAAAAGACACACACATAATTCATCAGAATTTGTGTTTTCAGAAAACTCTAAAGCAGCAGTAGAAAAAAAAATAAATTAAAGGAAACAGTAACAAGAAATTAGGCCAAGTACTTCTTAAATTTAAAACCCACTTGATGTGTTTTACAGATTATTCTTGTGCTTTGATCATTGGAAAAGAGAACCATTAACAAGTTGTTTATACAATGGCTTGCCTTCTCCAGTTTTGCTTCAGAGGAGTCCCCAAAAGTAGCCTTTTTACACGACAAATTTTGTTGTTTATACAGACAAAAACACTGAATATTCCTAACAGAAGAGTTTGTCAAAACCATGAATTTATTGTCACAAAATATTTAATACCAGAATAACTTATAATAGTATGAACACAAGTGAAGTATTAACTCTCTGCTATTAGTTATAAACTCACATTATTATGCCAAAATCCAGTAAAGTGTTAAAAATTAATGTCATGGAATCTTAGACATATAATGATGCAAGTCAGTAAAACATACTTCAACTGTTCATACAGTCACAACATACATTTCTTGCTTGGCACTTTAAGTCAATGCAAATCAGCAATTTAGAAAACAAAGTAAAAATATATATGTACAAAATATTTTCATATCAAATAATTTTAATTGTACACTAAATAAAACCAACAACGTTATGTTACATCAAGAAGTTTCCTAAGAAGTCACACCAAGGCTGATATTTGCAATGTGTCTTGACTATTTTAGTGCAACTGAAACAGCCTCTATTTGCAAGTTAGTTACATCATTAGCATAGTCCTGCTTCCATTGATGTGGGAGTTCTGCCATTAAACTCAGCAGGAGCAGAACTAAAGTCTTGTCTTGTTCATTGATGGCTCACCATGAAGAGAAGCAAGGAAAGGGATAAGTAGGAAAAAACCTGACAGGATACCCACAGGAAAAAAATCCAAATCCTAGCAACAATCAGCTCTTTTCCAGTTTTCTGTAACGGATTCTGTATAAATTGGTTTTGGCTTTGCCACTGTTTATTCAAGCACTGTAAACCTCATTAGACTATTGTTATATGACTTAAGAAAAACTTGTACACCTCCAGATAAAATTTAAAAATAAACCTGGTTTTATGATAGTTATTACACTTAATAGCAGTCAATTTTAGAGACATGACATTTAATACATGGTTTAGTATCTTCTTAAAACCCTCCTGCCTTAAATGCTGAGATTCTTCAATATTTCAGTTCCTTCTGTGATTCTTGTTTGGGCTTTGATAGTTTATATTATAGGCTTTTCTTACTAAAATGTGACATGTCAATCAACTGTCCTCATTTATGCAGTACATACAAAATAAGAATGTTTAAACCACATTAAAGTAATAAGTTCCACCATGGAAACATTTCTGAATGGCACTATAGTTTTCGTTTTGTACAAGAAGAAACCAATTTTACTTCTATCAAAACTTCAGTAAGTCACTAGTAAAGCTTTAAAATTATAGAAATTCAACTTGAATTTACAACTAGTCTGACTAAAACCTTCTCAACTAGAAATCTTTAATGAGCAACACAGCTGAGAGCATATGCATAAGTTCAAAATAATCTGAACAATTAACTTATTTCCTAAATTCATGTGTTCTAGAGTATTGCACTTTTCAAAGGAATGATTTTGGTATTTTAATATACTGCATATACAGGTAAGAAACATGCATAACAACCTTAACTTCACTTTGACAAAACGTACTGTACAATTTTTATAACACTGTTGATTAAAAAAAAGAGAGTGAGAATGATGTAACAATTTCATTAAGACTCATCAATTTGTACAAGTCAAATAAGCACAACTCTCCAGGGCCTTCAGCAGTAATGTGTTTAGCCCTCGGCTGCTTAAGCCCACTTGGAATAATATACAAAGTTTAAGCATTATGGCATTGTCATTTTGAGGCATAACACTGTTGTACTATGCCCACGTTATAGCTTATTTTTTCAAAGCAAGGCACTTACTGTAATAGCAATGCAAACATCTTATGCGCACTTTGATTAACATAAAATAAGTTAATGTTTTGATAAAAACAGGGTTTTTATAATTTACATGCCTTTTATAGAAGCAGTTGAACATTTCATTTAATACAATGAAAACATCTGAGTCAGAAGGATCCTTAATTTTTTTAACTGACCATTCTGTAAAAGGGGACGTATTTCCCACATTTTCCTCCTGTTTGTGAATCTGATTTTGCTGAAACCAATCCTTTGAGGAAAATGTCTGTTTGACGTGAAAAAGAAAGAGGACCTATCCCTTAAAACTGCTGAACTAATGGCACTTTCACAGTCTTTACTTCTGATATATGTGATGATTTCTGGATGATGCAGCTGGTAGTTCCCTGCAGTTTATCCTTCCCCTGGGCAAGGTTTGTTAGGGCCATAGCTGCGTTGATCTCCTTCCAGTACGTCTCATCTTTGCTGGGTCCCTTTCTGTTAGCTGTGCTGGATTCAAGCAATAACAAATATTTACATTCACACATCTTGCATAGCTACATGGTATCAGGAAAACTGTAATAACAACAGTAGTTTTGAAAAACTGTGAAGTCCCTTACTTACCTTTCACACTTATTTGGTCCATTCTCCAGATTTTCTGAAAACAGGAAAAAAAAAGTCTGTTTTATTCTAATTATTTTAAAAACAAGCATGTTCAGGGAATAGGCATATTGAAAAAATAACCCAAGATTTATTCCAAAATTGTTACCAGATCTAAAATAAAATCTTTGCTTTGAACCACATAAAGGACCAGATTCATGTAGGCATCCTCCTGGAGAAAGCTACCCTGAAAGTGTAGCTGTTCTTGAAGGTTCACCTACATTTTGAAGGGTAATAGAGGAGTTCTTCAACATATATTTATGTTTTGAATACCACAGACATAAGGAATTGCAAAACCTAAAAATAAAAATCAGCTTCATTGCCTTTCAGTGAATGCCTTCTAGTATGCACTAAAAATAAAACTCTCACCCATGCACACATGATGTGTGTGGGTTTTAATGCGCCCCTTGCCCAGGCTGTGCCTCAGTCACAGAGGCAGCTGAGAGGGACACAAGTAACAAGCACACCTGGTTAACAGCCCTCAGAGATGAAACTGCATCACAGGCATAAACTACACTTCCTCATCAAGAGTCATATTTGTTCATTTACTAAGTCCTCACGTCCCAGAGAAGCCAGAAATATTTACCAGGCAGAAATGTATAAGCTTTATTCAGTGGGTTTGCTATCCTTACACAGCAATACATTATACAGGAGCAAGAAGCCAATGCCCAACTGCAATACCAAGTTAAACCAAAGAAACAGCAATGGCATGAGCACTAATGGCTACGAGACCCAAAAAGCCTCTAAACACAACATAAATCTCATAAAGTACTGTAGGTCTTTGCAAGGCCAGATTCCTAAATACAAATCAACCTTACTGCTATACTTCCATCAGATTATGAATTAAAACTTGATCTTGTCTTTAAACAGAGCTTCCAGTGGAATAACACTTGGCAGTCCTCCCCTTAGGAGCAACCCAGCAGCAGCCCATTGTCTCCTACAGGCAATAATTCAGCTCAGCTGCACTGCCCAGTACCTGGAGGTGACTGCTGGAGACCACAGTCCCACTAAAGAACCGCACGGAGACCAGCTGCAGTTCTGAGATCAGCTGTTTGCCAAACTGTTTGGTCTGGCTGGCCTCCATCCTTTTGCAAAACAGCTTTACAAATAAATGTTCGCAGGTGACCAAGATTTAAATTTTGTTCCAAAAGTGCACGGCTTGAGTCAGTATCTTTTAAGATCTCCCAGAACAATGCCTGAATGGGATTCAAGAGGATGAAAACCAGCCTATGCAGAGGACAAGGAACCAATGAAAAAAGAAACATTTGATCCAGAAAGAAGTACTAGGTGACTCGAAAAGTCTCCATCTTCATGCTTTACTTGGCTGTAAAGAATTCTTCAGCCCCGCTTCATTGGTTTTTTTTAATTAGAGACAGTTTTCAAGGTGAGGTTTAGGACTGAATAGGTCAGTAGGTATAGAAATGAAAATGGCAAGTAATAGAGAACATCATTGCCAGAGCAAACCTAGATATAAATATACCTCTCTCAGGCATCTGTCAGTTTCTTTTGCTGTTGGAAAATATTTCCAATGAAGAAAAAAATTGCTTGTACAAACTTCTGAGGGAAGTAGGTGTGAATGGTGACACACATTCCAATTCCAGTGTTTATTTGAAGGAGTATTTGCAAATATTTTTTACTGGTGTTTAGCCAGCTCTAAAAGAAAGCATCTTGCCCATGGTATATAAAAGCAGTAGCAAAACTAAAAAATAAAATCCAGGAGGAAAGAGTTGCCTATCCTTTAACTTTGCTGAAGATTTTTCCTGAATCACACATATGTTCTTATTCCGTTTGGACTTTATGTTTTACAAATAATTTATGTCAAAGAAACTCAAAACTGGATTAAAATAAAACCATCACTGATAATTTGCAAAGCTCTGGCTAATAACCACTCTCAAAGCATGTTAGTACAATGAAGTTTGAAAATCCGTCATTTCAAAGAATAGGCCCCCTTTTTCTTGCCAAAAATCCTTTTCTGCTATACCAAACCTATGACAGCATATACCAGTTTTCACTACCACAGCATCCAAGCAACTCCCTTGTGTCTGAACAACCCTTAGCAAAGGAAATAAGTATTACCATATTTTTTTCTTTGGTTAGGGATAACGACAATGAGAGATACAAAGACCTTGTCTTGTGCTCTCCTTGACATCTTGCCAGTCAAACCAACTTGATGTGACTCAAAGCAAAAGTGGGGTTCACTTCACACCCCATGAAATTGCCATCTATGTCATGTATCTTTGTATTTTTACTTGTCCAGACTCCGTTCATAAACAGAGATGTCTTCCAAGAAGTTAATTCAGCAATCTATTTAACACTGCAGCCCAATGTTCCTGAGTGCTGCTGCAAAGCCAAATCCCTAAGTCCTGTTCTGTGGCCCCTTCCTCACATTTTTGTCCTCTGGACAGCATTATCATCCATGTGGATATGCTGAGAGCCGTATGAGGGGAGGATCATATTTCTCCTTTGGCTATTCAGTATATCAATGATTCATATCTATTTTTATATAGAGACATTGGTACCCTGCTAATAAAACTACAGCCTTAATGGCTTAGCTCAGACTGGAAGAAATGCAGGCTAGTCATGTCTGGCTCTTCACTGACCAGAGAAAGAACACAGATGACAAAATGTTATCAAATGTATAAAAAAATCCTGCAAAATGGTGGGTCTTACCCAATATTCTTCTTTTTCTTCATATTTTGTAATCTATCTGCTCTGCCTCCAACTACCAAATAAAGATTTTGATAATTGAAGCTTTTGATATTTGAGGTATCTACACATGAATTGCAGAGTATATTTCAACTGTAAAAGCAACATTTTGGTGAGATTGCTCCATAAAAATAATTAAAGAACTGCATTCTCAAAACCAAGAGTGTTCATTTTCTTGACCATCACACAACATGTTCCTAGATTTCATCTCTGAGGCAATAAGGAAATGGCAATGGGACCGGGTAACCTCTCTGGAAATGTGAGGAAAGGAATGGAAAAACCTTGAATCTAACCAAGTAGCCTCAGCTTAGGATTCACCCCAGAGCAAGTGCTGATGGGCGCTCCACTCAGGACTCTCTCTCTACTACATGAGAAGCAGAACTTTACCAGTCTTGAGGAACGAAGGTTGCACCAGAGCTGTTCTCTCCAAGCACTGTGGTTACCTTTAAACTCATACACCTTTGGTGGCAGCACCTCTGGTCTCTCCCTAAAGAGTGTGGCTCTCTTACTAGTGAGATCAAGGCAAGCTGTCACACCAATTTGAACCTCTACAGACTTGTCAAGCTTAGATCAATGTGTCAAGTGACTCCTGGGAAAGCCAGCACTGATGAATTATTGTGTTCCACACTGTTCCCAAGACTCATTTGACAGATTAAAAAATGACGTTTACCCCACTACCTACAGACATAAAAACATTTTAACAGCATACAACTAGCAAGCACAAATAATTTTCCTAAGCAAACAACAGTAGGGTTCAATAGCATATTTAATAATTGAAACCAGAAGAAGCTGCTGCTCAAGGTGTTTTGTAGTGTCCCAGAAATTATTATGCTTCTTGTCAAAGGATAGTAGTAGGCTTTCAACATATACTGAGATCCTATAATAAATCTATTTAATACTAAACATCAGAAATACTTATTTGTTACAGGTTTGGAAATCACTTAAAACGGTGGTCATTTGCTCTGTAACCAGAAAGCTTTAAACACTTTGAAAATGGAAACTTGATCATTTAAAATTAGGTTTTGTCATTTATACCTCTCTTTCTGGTACTTCATTCTGCTCCCAGTTGTAAGCATCCAGAGAATCAGCTTTTGCCTGGCCAAGAATGTCTCATTCTGCTCTCAACATCTGCCCAAAGAAACCAGCGAGGCAGGATATTTGTTCCCTCTTGTTTATAGTAGGAAGTCACTATAAATCACCTACCAAAGGAATTCTGTATACCTTTCCATAAGTATGAGTTTTCAGTATACAGTTTACTGTAGGGCATAGTGCCAAGAGTGTAGACACCAGACAATACCAGCTTTGTGATACAGCATGGTATTTTTCAGGACTCACATCATTATTAATATTATACATGTCATCTTTTTTTCACCATGAAATTTCTTCATAAATATTAACTGGCTGATCCTGACAACTCTCTTGCAAGGTAGCCTACTGTCCCATTCTAGCAAAGATGGAAATGAGTCTCGGAAGTCCAAAGTCAAAATACTGCCTAGGCAATATTTTGACTATTTCAAAAGCATTTAAGAACAGAATTTTCCAGGATTTCTCTTATATTTAAAATGTTTTCCTTTGTTCTTCTGCTATCAGAAAGGACCAGCCAAAGAAAATGAAGCCCAGCATTCTTTCAGGCAAGCCATCCTCAAACTGCACAAGAGCACCACATACCTCCTATTTACTATGAACAAAGGTTCTTTGGTGACATGGAGCTTGCAGCACATTCAGATATTTCAGAACAACTCAGATGCTTAGTGTCTGCTGCATCCAGACTAACAATTTTGATGTACTTGGATGACTTCAGGGGGCGTGCTAAACAAAGTTAATTACATTTTATCATTTGGATTTGAGAATTCTAACCTAAGAATATCACATGTGTGGGTGATGACCTGCACCTAAGGCCCTGCTGGGAACAGCAAAGGCAAACCTGACCCCTTAGAGAGCACCAGGCAGCCTCCACAGTGCTCCCCCACCCACTGTGGTAGCCAACTCAAGCTGAACCACAACAACTGCCTTAAACCCTGCCTTGTGTTATCAGGTAACACTGACAAAGCAAAGATGGCTTGAAACCAACAGGGGAAAGAATGTGTGAATGAAGGAATGAGACAGAGAGGGAAGGGTACAGAACATTATGTAGTGGGGAAAAAATGGACATAGAAGTCAAGACACGGTAGGTCAGTCTCACACGACCGTTATATTTTTTGAAGCTACTTAAACATGTACAGATTCCTGATGAATTACACATCTTCTATTCTAGCTTAAAATAGAGAGGGGAAAAAAATAAAGAACTTCTGGCCTCAAATGGTGAGCACTATAAAACATTTGTTGGTTCAATAAAAGGTTCTGTACAACTTATCTTCATTTTAAAATTGGCAACATTATTCAGTTGTTTCTCTCACTGCCTCTTCTGAACTTTCTTTTGTTGGTTTTGGAGACTCTGGCTTAACATGTGCTGACCAGCATTTTCAAAACAAGCAAGAAGAGAAAAAAGAAGGAGAAACAGGAAATAAACTGGGGCAGCTGAAAGAAAAATGAACATTACATATATGAGTAAATTAGTGGGGAGATGAAGTATTTCTGTAGGTCACATACACACACACAGACACCTTGACTCCAGTATTTTCCAAACCACAATTTCAGGGTGCATAAGACTTTCAGATCTCTGTTTCTCTGAGAACAAAGCTTTATTTGAGTTAATACTCCTGTGCTCTTCTGCATTGACACAGCTCCTTTACCCCTGAAGGATCCCAAAGCAAACCATGAATCACACAACACCACTAATATTCACCCACATCTGGGGAGGGAACGTGGCTTAGCCCAGGCTGCTCAGCAATGCAACGGAGGGGAAATTGCAGCCCAAAGCAGCAGGTCAGGGCTTCTGCTCTTATAAAAAATGTCATTTAGTCTTGGTGCAAAAACTGTAGCATCTTGAAAAACAAGAATTATTTTGAAAAACAAGACCTCAGCTTCTCTAACTTGAATTGGAGGAAGAAGGAGCTGGCCATCCCGTATTTACACTCGTAGTCTCCCATTTTGAGTCTAATGTAAACAGACAAATGAGTTTGTAAACATGGATAACTGCTCAACCAGCGACCCACACTACCACAGGCTTTCCACACACAGACAGGACTCGTCCCACCCATCACTGAAACTCCTAAAACCCTTTTCCTTTTGCACCATCCTCCCAGTTTCCTCAGGGACAGCAGGCCTATTAAGGATGAATTATGGAGAAGTGCAGACAGGAAAGCTCACGCTGGAAGCGACTCCAAGCCACAGAGTCTCCTACAGAAATGTTCCCCAAACACGCCCTGGTGGTGGCTGATCTCCTGCAGACCCCAGGCCACCTCCACATGGGATCCCTTCAGTGTTGTCCCTTGTTGTCCCCAGGTCCTGGGCTGGGAAGTTCTGTGTGAAACCATCAGGTTGGGGCTGGCAGGACTGTGCAGCAGAACCTTTTGGTGGAGGAATGAAAGTCCCTGTTGGAGTTTCAGGTGACCTGTGGCCGCAGACACAGCATGGCAGTGTGACCTGGGAGAGAGCATGATACCAATCACAGCTGGTCTGACCTCAGGGGCGTACTGGATTTCTCCTGACAAAGATTTATTAGCATGTCCTTTAGCTGAGTGGGAGTGGGAGGAGGAAAGCTGTCAGAAACTTGCAGGAATGAGCTCTGGGCCCAGGCTCTAGAGAAAGCTCCTTTTCAGCAAAGCTTTATTTCACTGCTGCTCTCTTTCTTCCAGGAGGAGGTTACAGAGCAGCTTGTAATGAAGTCACCCCCACAACCCTGTTACCTCACTCCTTTGGCTTCACAGGGACACCAAGTATAACAACTGACTTGTCATCAGCTGTTATGCCCTTTCAGATGAACAAACTGCATAATGATAATTTATGTTCACAGTGACCGCTAGAGTGAATATTTTTCCCAGTTCACTCAGGGTTCTTTTCCCCAGGAACAGCTATAGCCCTGGTCTGACATCTTTTATTAAGGCCCATATGGTGGGTCTTGCCAATGTTAGAAACATCCCTTTTCCATCATGCACTAGACCAAACCTTTTCTGTGAAAATATTTAATTGCAATTTGTTTCTTGCATCTAACTGCACATACAAGCTTTAACTGTGAAGGACTGCTAACATTCAAGTTTTTTCCTGAATACCTGAGCATCCAAACACTTTTTCACACTGTGCAACCTGGAGCCTGCTGCAGTGGGAGTAGGCATCTAATTACATTTTAACATATGTGTTTTTTATAAAATGAGTGTACATGCCCACAGAGACTGCAATAGGTGTATTTTATAAATCATAAAAAAGAACTGAGTTTGCAAGTCTATATTAATATTTGCATTAATAAGTGCACTGAAAGCCCCACATAATAGCAGGCATGGTGCAAATGGTCTTAGAGTCTCGGACTATGCACATGAATGTAAGAATTTATGAGTTAGCAAAATAGATAAAAACCTGGTGTAAATCACTTCATTGTTCAGGCTGTCACAGCTGACTCTAAATTTCCCCTAACCAGTGACAGTGTGTTCTCCTTGGTGAAATTCAGGGCACTGTATGAGTCTTGTTTTCTTAGCCAGACCTTAGCAGAGCCTATAATGGGAACTGAGGCTGTGAGTGTTGAGGTGAGCTGTTAACAAACTGATGGTTATACGGTTTTATTTTCTTTACAAGTTTGCTGCAAAGCTGACTGAAATAAATTCTTGTCTCATTGAGCTGGCATGTTTCTCATTGAGTCGTGCAATGTTGTCAGATTCCTTGGTGATAGTCTCCCACATGCATTTCACAATGCATAAAGGAACATCTGACCTAGGCTTCTTTTGTGTGTGTGTTATTTGGGAAGGGATTTACAACACGTGCTGTGCTGACTCATCAGATGAAGTGGTTTGTCCTTCTGTTGCAAACCACTAGGGGTTAACATTGAAAACCACATTAGACAGCAGGTAAGGGGGAGGGTGAAATAAAGAAAAGAGGAAAAAGGAGAAGTGGAAGAGAGAAAAGAAATAAAGGAAAGACTATGGGAGAAGTTACAAAAAAAGAAATTACAAAATGGCAAGTGAAGATTCACCATGAAAAAGAAAAGTAAAGAATATAAAGAGAGAAAACACACCACTATGTCAACTTTCTTTATTTTTAATACAAAAATATTTTTCTCCCACCCAGGAAAGTTGCTGTTGTGCAGGCAGGCGTGTTTAGTCTTTCCCTCTGGATCTAAAGATTTTAATTGGGAGCTCTTAAAGACTAAAAAAAGGCTTTAAAAATAAAAAGCTTAAGTCAAATGCAGCCAGGATAAGCACTATTACACTCCAGCACAATTGTTTTTCATTAAAAAAGCAGGGTGAAAGGGAGGGTTTCAAAGCCATATTTCAACCCTAGGCTGACACGACAGCAGTAAAATCTGATTTTGTTATGCTGGTTGGCTGTGGGTTTGGGAGCAGACCCTATATGTGCGGTGTAATGTTATGATATGAATGCATGCACACAGGATATTTTCAGAAGCTACTTGCAGAATTTAGAGAAACGTGCCACCCATTCCTGCGGCCCCGCTTGCAGGAGCCAGCTCCTCTCCTGCTCCTGGGAGCCAAGCAGGCTCAGACATGGCATACGCTGTACAAAGACAATTTAAATTACAAGGTGCTGTGTTTTCAGGCAAGTGGAGGAACTTCTCAGTGAATGCCAGAACTGATTTCCATGTTTAGCCAGAAGCATGGAGTAAAGAATGGGTAAGTTTATCTGAGAGATGAAATTCAGTTTCTTTTACTCGCCTGCAAGATACAGAACTGACAAACACAGTCTTTGAACACAGCTTCTTCCACCCACTGCATGGGGTACTGGAATGTGCACAATACTTACCACAGAATCAAAGACTATCCTGAGCTGGACTCACAAGGATCAGTGAAGTCCAACTCCTGGCACTGCTCAGGGCAGCCCCAAGAATTACGTCATGGGCCTGAGAGCATTGTCCAAATGCTACTGGGACTTCAGCAGGCTCGGTGCTGTGACTGCTTCCCTGGAGAGCCTGTTCCAGTACCCAGCCACCATCTGAGTGAAGAACCTTTTCCTAATATCCACATAAACCACCCCTGGCACGTATGTAAATACTAAACTCCAGACACCTAAGCAGTGGCCCAAACTCACTGTGCTGCGAGATCATAACCATACAAATTCAAGCAGCTTGTAAGAAAAGTGCACCAGCAGGGCTCCAGCAATCAAATAGCCTTAAAAATGACTGTAAGCTACAAAAGAGCCTCATGGTAACCCAGACAACTATTGCACAACAGATCCTGCAAATCCAGGGATTACATGTGAAATTTGAAAGATTGTTTATGTCTCCAAGGAGATACAGATATTTTCAAATATATACTTACCTGTAGCTGCTTCTACATTATGTTTGCATGAAAATAGGAATGGCTATGCAATCTGTCTTCATACTAAATATACTATGAGATACAGCAGTACAATCACAGATGGTGTTTTCTGTGGTCAGAACTTCCTGAAGGCACATGATGGAGTTGTGCTAGGACTGAACCTGGAGCAGTTGGTGACACCTTTCCCTGTGCAGCAGCTCCAAGGCTGTCGCAGGAAGAGGGCACAAGAAGAGAGAAGGCAGTCAGGTGGAATAAACACATGAAGTTCATCATGTTAGTGACTGACAGTCTCTCTGCTTGTGCTACAGGCTCGTGTGGGGCCCAATAAGTCATTCTAAGTGATCTTTTCACAGGTGCTACAGTACATTCCCTGATCTCTAGACTCCAACTTGAGAGCCTGGGCTTTCAACTTCAGCATAGCTGAGCACTCACAGATGCAAATGAAGTTAACAAGAGTGTTGTTTTGCATGAATAAAAAGCCATGAAATCATGAGCATCTACAAGGTCATACATATCTAAAACTCCTTTAATTTGTAATTGTTTGGTGCCTTACTTACCTATTTGTGAAATCTAACAGACGTCTTATGAAAACACCTTTATTAACCTTTGAAAAGGGCCAGATAGAATGTATCAAGTGGCACATCATGAAATCATCCTGTCCTCAGAGGGGCTCAGCTGCATTCATGCTATAGATTTGGTGATACAGAACCAGCAGTGAGCACCCAATGAAGATACAAGATAGGCTTTGAGGCATCTTTGAAACTAGGCCAGGTCTATATGTCAGAAAAGTTCTCTTTCCTCATCTAGCTTGAAATGTGATGGGAACCCCTTTATTGAGCATCTTGAGGAATAACTGCAACATACACAGAAAGCTGTAGTCACCTGCTCCCTGACCATGTACAGAATAATCAGCAGAAAGAAACTGCTGAGTGAATTGCAGGGGAAGGAGATGCCTGTGGCTCATTCTCATCTTCAGTTGCACAAAAGTGATTTTTGTGTTTGATAGCATTATTTTTGAGTCAACTCTTTTGTTTCCTTTGTTTGCTATTGCAGTCTTCAGGCTCCTGCTCACCACAGCTTGCACTGTTATTAATTCCATTACAGGATTTCCTCCCAAACCTAAATACACCCAGGGACCTTTTAAACAGGTCCTCAGAGATTCTAGTAAATTGGGAGGCATATCAAGAAGGGCTGTGTTTTCAGTTTTCCTATTCACTGAGTGAGAGAGAGGCAGTGCACCAAAAGGTAGAAGGCTCTTGGAGCAGAACAGCATGCCCAGAGTTATTCAGGAAGATATGCCTATTTGCCAAGAGCTTTTGAAGAAGTAGAAACACCTCCTGCTAGACTTCAAACATCATCTTGTGTTTAAAATGGTTTGAGTCCTAATGCAGTGCAATTCTAGTAACCCTGGAGAAGAATCATACTTAGAAGAGCTCAAAGCCTCTCTGGGCTATCATGGAGATTGGTGTAGTGTAATAAAATCAGCCACACTGGGCTTGAATTTCCAAGGAGCAGCTAAACTTTAACACTGCAGACACTCACTAATTGAAAAGTCGTAAGCGCCCTTCACAGCAGAGCCTTTGCCTAAGACAGATGAGGCTCCTGCACGCTGAAGGAGCACGTGTGGGAGGTCCTGAAACAGTAGTAGGACGGTACTTAACATTGCAAAGGCCTTGGATGTGAACAGCTTTGTGGGAGAAGATGAAATTGCCTCTCTGGCAAAATGTATGAAGCCATCTGTGATAACAGGAATGAGAGCAAGGATGACTGAACAAATATTTGCAGTGAATGCCTTGTCAGGACAGGGGAATTGCTACTGATATGATCTTTACTTTCAATGTTACTGCTTCTGACAGTCTTACAGACCTTGCAGATGTTTATTGGCCACTAAATCATTCTTCAAGAATGTTGGCTCTGTTCCCAAACCTGAAGAGCCTGAATGTGAAGGGGTTTGTTATTCAACACACACTGCTGCTTTTGGAGACAGTGATTTTCAAGAAATCAGCAGGGAAGCATCATCAACTGATAACGAGACGGGGACTGGATTCAGATTTCCCTGCACTCCGGGCCCCAGCCGCTAAGGCAGGCTGAGTAAATGAGCACCACGTAGCAGGGAGCTGAGCATCCACGTGGCAGAGAGCAGTGCCTGAGCCGTGACAGCAGCACTGTAATGCAGCAAAGATTGCTGCTCAGACAGGGCTTACCAGCTCATCCCAACCTTGATGTACTGCCTGCTCTTCTTGGTACAGCACAACTGCATGGATTTTAGAGCCTGTGTAAAGCTCGCTCCATGGTGCTGCAGAGCTCTGCTCTGCTCCTCTCACTGCAGGACACGCTGCATAACAACGAGGCTCATTCAAACCCTTTGCCATTCATCCCAGGAAGAGCAGCTCGCAAAGACGCAATTGCTGAGCTGTGGAGGACCCTAAGCCACAGCATTTCAAGGCAAACAGACCTGCTTTCAACAAAGACTTTTTGAACTACGGGCAGTATGCTCAGGCTGTTTCTCTGAATGAAGAAGCTGATTTTCTGAGATCATTGCACAGTTCTCACCTGAAAAAGCTACAGTAGCCACTGGAAGCTGTACCTAAATAGAGATTGAAGTAAAATAGTAGTAATAATAAATGCAGCAGTAATAACACCTTTCTTTTAAATAATAAATAATGATAAAAAGTAATCCATTCCCTTTGTACTATAAAATAATTTTGTAATAAATGTATTAATAAAATTTCCTAATAAAATTATGAGTTATGGATGCACAGTGTATTATTACCACAGGAAAAATATACTCTCTATAGTTATTGAACATATTTCTCTCAAAAATGCACCAACACATTGACCAGTGGATGTGATCTAAAAGCAGTTAAAGCCAATAGCCTCCTCTAAAACTTAACTGAATTGCTGGCTATCAGCTTCCAAGATGAAAGACAATGTTGTCTAAAGTAGCTCTGGTAACATTTCCCCCCAAAATAGCATGAATGCTGTTTAAAAATATTAGTTTGGTGCATAAGGTACTTCAAAAATATGTAAGACAGTTGCAGAAGGTGATAATGTTGTATTTACTGCATATTTATTTTACATTAAATCATACACATTTTCTTGAAGCCAGGAGACTTCTGCCAGGGAATTCTCTCCTGCAACAGTTTGCCATATCAGACTTAAAACACACACATGCACATACACATACGTATACATATTTGTGTACATATGTGTACACATATACATATGTGTACACAAACACATACATATTTATGGCAAAGCCATATGGTATTTATAGTTAAATCAATTGACATACTTAAAAAAGAGGAATTTTTATTAATTTGGAAGCTTTATTAGCATTATAAATAATTGGTCTTTACTCATGTTACCATAAATTAAAACAAACAAACAAACAAAAGTAACCAACCAAAAACCAAAAAACCCTTCAGCCAACAAGGTTTGCAATACGAAACTGAGCTATAGATATCTGAATAAAAATTTAGATCATACCTGCATTCATAGAACACAACAGACACGGTTGGAAATCACTGTGAACTTTTTGTTCAAGGAGCAATTAAATTAACTTTATCTCAGAGTAATTCACACATATGGAATTTTTTATGTGTCTTCTCTGATCTACTTAGATGTTTTTCTATGGGTGTAAGCAGCATTTGCAACAATCAAATATTTGTAGAGATAGCCTTGCATTCTCATCTGCATTTTAAGAATTAAGATCCTGAATTTCCACTTCTATAGAGAAAACTAACATACCATGAAGCCATGGCTCCAGACATAGAGAACATTTATATTTTTTAGGAAATAACTATGGTGGAAGAAAGTGAGATCCTTTGATCCCTCCAACACAGTTCAACTCAAGGCTTTGAGCTCTTGGACAGAGACTAAGAGAAGGACTCTCAGCAGCCATGCAAGCCAGACAGCTACAACACAAGCTCTTTAAGCTCTGTGAACTGTTTCATGTTTTTAAATTAACTTGCTGCTATTATTAGTAGTACTTCTGTTTCCACTTTTATAACAACAAAGGCTTTTTCTTTCATTTTGCAAGAACTTTTTATTTTTGCCCATGAGCCAAAGCTTTCCCATAGAACAACTGCCTATACATCACAGTCTGTGAAGTTTATGAGGATCTGCAAAGGTCCTGCAAATCAGACACAGCAAATCCCATGTGTGGACAGTGCCTGAGTTCCTGCCCATCGTCCTCTTCCAACAACAGGCAAACAGACCTTGCACCACCAGCAAATGCTGTATTTGATAGTACAGATTCATCAAAAAACCAGCCTAGGGGGGTGGCATCAACATGTTACTTCAGACAAACAAATTAGTAAGGTGTTGGCAAACCAGCCCCTTTGAGCACCACTGGGAGTGGCTCACCCAGCTCGTAGGCAGGTCTTAGCTAGTGCTAGCAAACACCATGAACCCCAACTGTGACTCCACGTTCAGCAAATCTTTTAAAAATTCTCTCTGGACAGCATCTCCTAGGCAACTACTGTCTCAGGTGGGAGCACCCTGAGAGCTGCTCAAAGCAACCTGAAGGCTGCTAGCCATCCACAGCCCCATCTGCAGCAACATCTCCCTTCCTCTCACACCTCAAACACAGCTGGCCGCCTCAAGCTGCTAAACACAAGGTGAGTTCTGCCTGAATGGTCCTAAGCTTTGCAATTAGTACTTGCCTTGCACCCTTCAAATACCCAGAGGCCCACTTTGGGGGCTTAGATGACACCTTCCCCATTCCTTTATTTTTGTTTGTATAAGACTTATTAGCCTATGTGGTGAAGCAGAGATTCCAAAATACAAACCAGGACAGTGAGTGTCCATATCCTTAGACCCCAAGGAGGACCTGCCTCCTTTTATTGAAGAAACAATAAAGGGTCTATAAACCTGGCATCAGGGACTTCTCCATATCATTTTGGTTAATGTTAAGATGCCACATTGCTCAGACAGACCTGGGAGCAACACCCTCTGCTTTATTTGTGAAATGGAGAGAACAAAATATAGGAATGTTCAGCCATATCCAGTGATTGCAATTCTCCATCAAAACTGATTCTCAATTGTGTTGTATTCTTTTCTATCACATCTGTCTTTTTCCACTTCCTCCCCATTTCCAACTGGATCCTCATTTTTCTTTCTCTGCTATGATAGGGGAAGAGAAAACTGAAGCAAGAATTCTTTCAAAAAACATCCAAAACTAGCTGTTGGGATGGCACTTGGCTTGCAAAGCCTAAGTCCCACTGTAGCAACCATGAACTAGAAGTTGCTGTGCATGTTCAGCTGCTGGCATTAAACCCTTATCCTGTAAGAACTGGGTAGAAATTGGTAATTGCTGCCCCTCAAAGAGGCAGATTGGGAAGTATGACTTGTGAATATGAAGCACAAAGACTTTGGGAAAGTTTCCCCTGGCCACAACTCTCTGCACATGTCCTGCTCCTGAGTTTGGTATGTAAGCTGGTTTCTATACAGCACTTTAAATGGAAAAAAAATCCCTTTGAAAGAAGTGCCTTGAAACATAGATATTGGCAATGGATGACACTTACTTGCTGTAATTACTGAAAGACAAATTTTTGATCAGGACTCCTATTTGAATTGTCTCCAAAGACTCTCTGAGCTCCAAATGCTGTGACCTTTAAAATCAAGGGAGCAAAATGTTCTCCCTTCTAATGACTGGTACTTTAAAAGCAGAAAATCCACACATTAAAACTGAGATTGAAATTGTACTGTTTGGCAATAAAATCAGACTTGTTTCTTTTGGGGTATCAGAGAAAAACAGGATCTGTATAAAAGTTTAGAAAGATACTTCTAGCTTTAGAAAAATGGGTAAAAGTTATAAATGGGAGTTCGATGTTTTCAAGGATGAGAACAGTATCTAAATATGTAATGGCAAAAAAATCTACTGCCTAAATTCTACATTTACTTCCACAGAACATTAAAAAAAAGCATTTATGTATCAAGCAAACAATAGAAAATTTTCTCTGATTATATGATGAAGTTTCAGATGCGTTTACAGCTCCATCTGTTCTTGTTCTCATAGAGACATGGAAGAAACACTTCTATACAAAACATCTCTACTTTCCAAGCAGCAGAAAGGATGCCCTCCTTTGGACAAATACACACTTTCCATTCATTTGGACAAAAATATAAAAATTAAACAGAACAAATTTTCAATCAACACTTGTTAATATGAAACACTAAAAATTCTTCCATACTGAAAGCAGATTGCTCTGAAAAAACATTCATTTTCAAGGTCATAACAGTGCTGGCAGAACTGAAAAAATTGTAGTCCAACTTGCTTGTGTTCAGCTGTGTTTACTTAGTCTCAATTTGACAAAAGTCTGCCTCTGATTATACATAGCAGTCATCTGCCCACAGATAAATAGATATTACACAAACGCTTGGAGGGAATGACATTTGGCAATCATTATTTTTGGAATAATTTACCCTGCATCCTGAACTTAAAACACCAAAATGATTCATAATGGTTTCTGTACCCAAGTATTTCCATTTAATAAATAAATTTACCTCTATGACCTTTGTGGACTTTATATTGTACATGTTAATAGATTTAAAGGGCAAAAAAAAAAAGTAATTTACTTTTAAATATTCTGTATACTTGGGAAAGGTGGATTTACCCAGGATACAGACCCAAGTCAGTGGCAAACCTGGTGCACTCAGTGGTCAGAGCCAGCATGTGCAGTGCCAAGGGCTCAGGGTGCTGCTGGAGAGGGGGCTCTGACTCAGCTCCACAAGACATCCCACCCCATCCCCACCTCCAAGCACAGGGGCATTGCTCAGCTCTCTGCAGAGCATGCACCTGCAGTGGCAGCCCACACTAGCAGAAACTGTAACAGCACTGCCCGAGATAGAAATGTGTTTTCTATTTCAAATGCATCCACCTCAAATGTAAACTTAATAGTTCTCTGCCTATTATTTGCAGGAGGGAAAATTAATACATATCAGATGCCAAACTGAAATTTTGCATTATCTAAGGGGAATAGTTGTTTCATGAGATCTATGGAGTATCTTATATTTTAAAGCAGACCCGCAGTATTTCTCTGATGTGGATAGAAATTTTGTCCAGTTAAAGATACTACTTGGTCTAGGGGATTAATTATAAATTATCCATGAATAAGGCAAAAAACTTATTAATAAATTATAGTCCCTACACTCATTCCTTCCCTGATGCCTCTTCCTATTTCTCTCCCCTTCAAGTAATCAATCCCTGTCTACTACCCTAAACCATGGGGTACACATCACACACTGGAAGTATTGAGGGCAATTCAAAGCCCATGAGGTATATTGTTACTGCTACACATTTAAAGTGGAAAGTGTCACCAGAGTGTGGTGATAGATGGAAGAATAAAGCTTAGACCAAACAGAGTCAGATTAGTTTCTGTAAAGTCAGCATGCTTTGAAAAATAGCTCTTCAATTAGAACTCCAAAATTAAGAAAGCCCCTGATGCCTAGCTTCTCTAACATAACATCTAAATATTCAGTTTAAAGAAAATTAAGAGACTTGTTTACAAAGAACTAGTTTACGCGTTTATAAAACTAAGCTGAATATTTTTATATGGAACGATCACATACAAGTAATTTCCCCTCATTTTCCCTTGTTTTATGAAGGAATATTACTGTGAAGAAGGAATGTGTTTTCAGTGTGGACAGCTGGAGGTACAGAAAACAGATTTCTGTCACATGGAACAAATGCAGCAAATTCCTTCTTCACAGGGTGTTTCCTTACAGAGATTAAGTAATAGTGTTCATTACACTATGATGCAAAGCCTTGTTCATTCAGAAGTGTGCTAATGACTGTGATCCAAAGAAGAGTTAATTCAGATGGAATCCAGGAAAATGAGGCAACACAGAAACCTCATCAGCAGTCCAATCACATGACAAAATGCGAAGCATCTCCAAAGCCACTGCCTGCCAAAAAAGAAAGGCTGCTGCAAGAAAAATACTTTCACAGCTTGATATCTGGGTCTTGTGACTGCTATCCAAATGAGGAGTAAAAGTGGTACTATATAATGTGGCAGGGTAAACAGAACCACCCACTCACTACCACCAATCATGTTTTTAATTCAGATATATTCTGTTTCTTTAAAAAATGATGGGGTGAAAAGAAACAAAACCTTTTGTTGAATTTGAAAATTATACGTGTAATTATCAGATCTGGCATGACGTATTGTAGATTCATAAATACCATGCATGTTTTGACATACAGGATCAAACAACCAGTCCATCACAGGTGATGTCCTTTCACTGACAGATGCTTATCTCAGAGGAGCACGAAGACACTGCCCCCAGCCAGCTATGCATTACACTAAGATCTCTCTCTGTAACTTACAGATGATGACTTGAAAAATCTTCAAAGAGAATATATGATTTGAAAAATTTACAGAAAGGAGCAGACCAAAAAGAAGTTAAAACTTTCAGGAACACTGGGCCAAGGAAGCCTCCTCCATACTTGGCCAAGTTGTCTCACAGTAGCCTGAAAACTACTTACAGTTTTCAAAACAGGTCTTGGTGGAATCCGCCAAAGTCTGGATTGGGTATGATTAAGCCAAAGTATGAGAAGTATTCTATACTTTTTTGTCCAGCTTAGTCAGGGATTGTAGATGCACCAAGAGACTGGGAAAAAAGACTGGGAAATTAATAACCACACACCTCACACAAACACATGCTTCTATCACAATCACCACTGCCACCAGCACTGGAATATTTCCCAGTCCTAGACTAAGCTGTGTTTTCGCCCTGAGTTGTGAAGCAACAGTTTGGATTAATTTGTTTGTATCCTAAGCAAGGTCATACCCTTTTCTGGAAGTGTATTTGCTCTTAGCCTGTGTAACATGGAAAAAAAATGCCAAGACACCAAAATTGGAGTCAAAGGCTCCTTCCAAGAAAGGTGGCAGAATCTTGAATGCTTATCTACCCTTATTTCTCAAACACGTTGAAAAGGAAAATATCAAACTTCTAATTTCGGACTGTTAAAAATGCTACTGTCTCCTACACTTCTCTAATTTATTATAGAACTCCCCCTGTTACACTCCAGATTCCTACCATTATTTCCATACCTGCTTCCTCAGTATTTTATCTTCTTGCTTTCATCCCTCTGAACCCTTTTCTTTCCTTTTCCTTTTTGTTCTTGTCCTTAATCTTGCATTGCCCTTTCTGTGTCCTCTCTCATCACCATCCACTCTTTACAATCTTCCAAACTTTCTGCTCTTTATTTTCCTACCTGTATTTATTTCCTGGCTCTGAGTTACTTTTTTTCCCTTCATTCTCTATCCTTTTATCTTTTCCCTCCGGGAGCTAAAATGATACTCCAGCCATGACCTACCTGAAAAGAGAGTTACATCTTTTAAGTCCATTCTCAATACTAAAGGGATGGAAAATATCTCAAAAAGAGCTAAATGAGTATTCCAGGCACTGTCCTGGACAAACAAGTGTAACTCCCATCAACAGCTGGAGAAGTTCCGCACCTGAGTCAAGTTATTTCCCATTTGCCACCAGTGACTGTTTGGCGTGGGAGTCCTGCTATAGCAATCTGTCCTCACACTAGGGCATGGAGACACAGACAGAATTTCATGCAGTGACTGCAGGGTGTTGGTGATGAGAAAAACAACTCTGATAATGTCTCACTCTTAACTGAGAATAAAACCTAACTGAAGTGAAAAGTTTGTATAAACTTAAAAAGTAAGGAAGAGACCTGTATAAATATGGAGACAGCTGTGTACCGCTTCACCCCCGTGTTCTGCTGGACCTCTAATCAAATACCAAAACATCACAAGAAAAGTTTCTTGCATGGCATGCATTGTGTAATCAATATCACAAGTAATGAAAGTCTTACTTTTGGCTTCACATAAAGTGGTGTAACATCCTGTGAAAGGACAGAATTACCACACAAAGCAATTAGGTTAAGAGGATAAAAAAACTAAGAAGCATTTGCTCCCTGAACTTCTTGAGATCTGCCCATCACAACAGTAATGTTTGCTTTTCAAGACCAAACAAGCTAAGAGAAACATGCACTAGAGACCACCTTTATGGCCAGTACTACAGACAAGATACTGAGGAACACTTTTATTTTTCATGGTGAATAAATTGCCCCTGTAACACTCCCCAGTTGAAAGCCCAGTTTCCCCTCCAACTGCTTGCTGGGCAGGCACAGCAATTCCATGTAAGGAACACAGGAAAGAGAAACATTCCTTGATTTTTCTGTGCACAGTAACTTGCATGACATTTGATCATAGACAGAGATTAAGTCATTCATGAATAGGGCCCAAAGGGAGGAACAACTCCAGAAAAACAACCCTCCTCACTGTTAGCGAAGCATCCAGGACTCCACAATCATTACTGCCACACTTACAGTTCATAGCCGATCTGGCAAAGCAAGGAATCCAACTGCAGGCTCTGTGGTTTAAATAAAATATATCTACAGCAGCTTGGATCAATGTTTAAAAATGTTCCATGTTGTTTTAGTCCAAGGACAAGCTTTTAAAATTAAAAGAAAACTTTGGCTTTAATTACAGATTAAAAGTGAAAGTTGTTTAAAAAGAATGCATATTCTAAGAAAAGTAATAGACGTTATTTTAAATTTAAAATTCATTACTCTCTCTCACAAAGTCTCCTTGTAAATATCTGAAATAAAAGTTTGAAAGCCATTAATTTGTGGACAATATTTAGGGTGCTTCTGCCTTGCTGTTGTGAATCTTTGGCAGAGCTCAACTTTTTCCTACATTTATACTTTCAATCTAAAATAAGTGTCAGATGTTACAATGGCCAAAAAATAACCACAACTGTAAGTTGTACCTCATTTTCCCTTAAATTTTGTCACCACATATGTGTGATGCAGCAGTTGTCACCACCCTTTACATAAATGAGAAGGGTTTATTCCAGAGCAGCTACAAGCAATGTGATCCCACAGTGGTAAGGTGCTACAATGGAGAAGCTGCTGCTCTTGGGATGATTTTCAGCAACAATTGCCCATCTGAAAATCATTAGTGCATAGCAGTGGATTTTCCACATGTTCATGTGCTGGACAAGCAGGTTGCCCTTGAAGTATGGTTCCCCGGGGGAAGAAGGAAAACCCAGAGAAAAGTGTTCTATTGTCAGATCACGGTTTCACTAGAGCCAGACAAAAATATGGTCAAGCATTCACTTGGCTGCTCTGCTGGCAAAACGATAGGGTACCGAAATGGAGACAGCTAATGAGGAAGGCAAAGAACAAATTTCAGGAGGAAGACCTTAAAGAAGTACAGATTATTATTTTTTTTTAATTTAAAAATCAAAAATAAGGTAAGTATGCAGATGTAATGACTTTCAGATTACTGACCTTTATTTTTATAAGGTCAAAAAGGTTTAGAAAGGGTAGTATTTTCCCAATAAAGTATCTCATCCTTTAATTCAGCTCTGTTTGATGCACCAGTAAGTACTGAAAGAGTCTAAGTAAAAAAGTATATCATTCTAACTAGGCAGTATTTGTTACTTAATGCCCCATTAATCGATAATTTGGCTTGAAGGAGGAAAAAATATTTGGCAAAAGGGAATGGAATTCCTTAGCTCCTTGTTTTACTTAAGAAAAATTCCCAACGGGCTTCACTTAAACAAAGAACTTCAGTTTTCCACTGGAAAGACAAAAAGAAAATCTTGGTCTAGCATGTCCTGCCACATGCTTTAACTACACAGTAAAAGAGTATGTACTTGGATCCCAGGCACATTTCTAAAGTAGTATTTATTAGCTGCTCTGTTGCCAAGTTCCACTATTATCATTTTATTATAACTAAGGTATATTTTTACTAACTAAATTATATTTAGGTTTTTAGTTTAAGCATTTGGAGGTCTTGGAGTGTCACGTACAGATGACATACAATATATCAAAGGCCTTTGTTGATTTTCTCCCTCCTCTCCTCTCCAAACAGTTACCCTGCATTTTTGAACTCAGGGTGTCTGATTTACCTAAACCCATATTCCAGCTGTAAAGAGATGCAGGGGCCAAGGGAGCAAAATCTTTGGATGAAGCAGAGCTCACCAAGGACGAAGGTGAGTCCTGTTACAGATAACCCACTGCCCTCATGTCCCTCACACCCTGTGGGCAGGGCAAACCCATCTCTCCCTACCACCTCCTTCAGACACCTTGCTCCAACACTCATCTCTTGCCCTCTGGCCAGCTCACCCAGACCTGGCTTTTTGCTGAGCCTCCTGCTCCCAGCTGGGCCATGGGCTGGAGCTGTTGCATGTGGGACACAGCGGGCAGGAGCCAGTGGCTCATGAGGAGTTTACCTCAGACCACCTGTCTCCTGTACCTTCTGTAAAAGGACTCTTGGCCCTGTGGGGAGCCATTGTCCAGAGGCTGTCCAGACACGATGGAAAGATAACACGGCCATGAGGCAGGAGAGGGTTTTGGTGGGCTCACATCAGGCTGAGTGCTGCCACTGCTCTGGACAGGGAAGGGGTGTTTCTGGGCAGCCATAAAGCTCACAGAGAGATGTCAGAGCTCCCCAAACCTCAGCAAATGCAGCAGCACCACAGCACTGAATACAGCCTTTATTTTTCCTATTTTGTGCAAGGAATGAAGGATGAGGAGTACCCAAATACGAGCACTTATATTCTCTGACAGTCACAGTCTTTGATCTGTGAGCAAAGATCCCACTGAAAGCAGCAGGAGTTCACAAAATGAAATTTGGAAAGCTTTGCAAACACATGAACATTGTGTATCAAATCATGTAGTGTGCTTTGGGGCCAAAACACTCAAACCCCAAACCATATCTTGGCAAATTGGATTTTTGCACTTCTAAGCACTTCCAAAGCGTTTGGTTTAAAACATACATGAGTGTCTTATCCCTCAAATATAAGGTGAAGATAAAGGCCCTTTGAGTTGGGTATAGGTATAATTATTGACCCCTTCTGAAACCAGAGGGAGGAGAATTAGAGGTGTGAATCTGTAAGTTGAATGAGGTATAGAAGAATAAAAAACATTAAGGACATTTTCCATATATAGATTCACAGGAAATATAGTAAACACAAATTAAGGCTTATGCGCACTTGTAGCAAGGAGAAATTATCATTCACAGTCTCATTAGACAAGGAGTGAAAACAGAAGCAGAAAGACTGGGACAAAATACTAAAAGGATAACAGGCTTATAAAGATACCTGCTATTTTTATTCATTTAAATGTTTAAACAATCATTTCTTCACATTGGTTTAGACAGCAAAAATAAGCCTTTGCATAAAACAAAGGATTACTGGGATCAATACCTGCAGGTCAGTCTTGTCTTCTCTGCTGACTTCTGTGAAAAGGATTTTCAGCTTTGCAGGGGCAATCTGGAGTAAGCAACTCAGTGAGGTATGGGATTTGAAAGCAAGATATGTCATTGTTTGTACACACTACAGCTGGGAACCTCTTTTCCTCAGTGCAAAATTCACTGCCGTTATAAACTTCTGCACAGCTCTGAGCTGAAGGTACAAGCACAGCAAAACAACAAGAGAATGCACTTGAATGTCACTAAACACCCAGCACTACCGAGATACAACAAGTAGGAAACCCAGAACTTATTTTAATTATGATATCGCAGATAGAGAGGGGCTCCAGGCTTCACCCAGCACCCCTGCTACCCCAGCTGACATAAATTTCACAGGCTGCACGTGGCTCTCTCTGACACTGCTGGCACAAAAAGTACTGCAGACACCCAGAGCTTTCCCTGCTAGAGTAACAAAGCATATTGTCTTCTGGAGGAAGCTCCTATTTGAAGATGATCCCAAGGAAATGAATTTGATGCAGAAATCAACAGCTACACCAGCTAAACAGCATGAGAGGGAGAAAAGCAGGACAATGAATTTTAGTGTGCCTGTGTAATGGACAGTAAACCACCACAGTGCAAATCTGCCATAAGCAGTCAGGAGCAGACCACTGGATCTGCACACCAACTCTGAAACCTGAGCAGCCACCAGTTCAGACTCTGCATGGTGCAGTCCACAATGGGACAAAGCCAGATCCTGCTCCTTGGGGTAGAAAGAGCAATTAAACAGGGACCTGGGATAAAAGTCTCACAGAAGTCAAGGGCCAAGATGAATTCTCCAGCACACCAAGACCTCATTAAAACTGCCCGCAGTGTCTAGCCCACAAAGTACATCTAGTGCAAGGAGCGCAATCCTGCTGCTGTTTTGCAATGCATTACAAAATACCTTGGCTAGCAGAAAGAATTTGAGGCAATTTGCTCCTGAAGAGCCAGGTCGTGAAGAGCCTTCATTTTTCCAGCAAACTGGAATTAAGTTGACAAATAGTAACAGAGACAAAAACCCTGACAAAGTAAGGGGAGATGGAGAAACCGACAACGTTTAACTTGGTCTTCAAGGGTGTAAATCTGTCAATACCCACAAATGACCACAAGGCCACATGCCAGTTTTCACTCTGAGATACCATAACTAAGACATTTGGCTGGTACCTCACATTGGAAAGAAAGTTTTTACATTTAGAAATGTAAAACATTGTAACATTTAAGGAATTTTGGCTACAGCCCACTAGCCAGCCTTCCCCCGGCCTTAGCTAGGGGATTATTTTGAATGTTGCTTTGCTTTTCGTGCATCTGTTGCCTAAATCAATGTGGAGGCATGAGGGAGGGACTGAAAATTGGCTCTAGAAATAGTGGTATATTTTAGTGTCATAACTGAGAGTCTTGGCAATCCCTTTTAACTTGAAATGTCAGTGCCATACCAAATGATCTGGTCATCATAACCTCAATTTCTGGCCATCAGTGAAAGAACAGAGATGGAGTCTCTGACATTGGGTTTCAAGGCTGCTGTGAAAATTGAAGGAAAACAGATTTCATGGCCCATTGGAATCTTGCTTTACCTATTTTGTGTTTCTTTTCAGCTGTTCCAGCTTCAAATGTTTATCTTATCTCTTTCTGTTTGAATTGCTTTTCACTTTTCCGGATTTTCTACAATGTAATTTACCTCTTCAAACCTCTTTCCTGTTTTAAAGTCCTGCTCCCTTTTTTTTTTTTTTTTTCCCCCTTGTAGCTCACATAAAACTCACTTATACAAGCCTTTTGCATGCGTTTACTATCTGGACAGATTTTTCCTTTAGAAGATCTAAAGTGGTGATTTGATTCCATTTTAATACCATAAAGCATGAAAGACCTCAACAGGTCTTTAGTAATCACTGGTCATTTCCACATTTGCCTCATCTCATGCCCAAATTTTTAAGTCTGTATTGAAGTGGATTTAATAGCACTGAATCCAACTCTGGTTTTCTGGATAATTAGAAATTAAACTCTACAGATTAATATTAGACAAGGTTTTGCAGAGCAGGTGTTTTTAAAACTGCTTCCCTTTCTCCTTCAAGCCAACAAAACTCTCATTCACAAACAATACCTATAGGTTCCTGATTTTTTCTGAATTGCATGTACAAACTCACAGCATGTACAAACACATGCCCAGCACTATTCCATGCAGATATTCCTTCAGTCTACTTCTAAAACTGTGTCAAAACCCTCCCAAAATCTTCTTTGTGAATACACATAGAATATCAGAAGTCTGGTCTCACCAAACTGCTTTCATCATTATGTTTCTGGTATTCACGTTATGGGCAAATGACTGAAAAATTTCAGTTAAACACATCAAGGAGGGCTTTTTTTTCAAATTACAGAATTACTTTAAAAAACCACAAACCTGCAAAGGGAAATAGGATTTGCTGGATCAGATAAGATCACTAGTTTATCTGTTCAGGCACATTCAGCGTGTAGCTTTTTAGAAAAGAAACTTAAAATTACAGGAAGCAATAGCGAATAAAACTGATTTTGCAGTTCAATACTGTATCTGTTTTTACAGTATTTTAAGAATAATTAAAAAAAACCCAAAACCTCACCCAAAAGAAAACAATCCTGTTTTCTTATTTTCCTAATTTTTTCCCTATTACAATCAATAGATAAATTCTATCATTTTCACCAGCACGAATACAATTTCTTAACCTACTTGAGAATCATCAAACCCTGCTTTGGTGCACAAACCTGGAAAGTTTCAAGTGTTTGCCACTCATATAAAAATCTCACCATGGTAAGGAAAATGCATGTGTTTGTGCATGTAAGCAAACACAAAAAGACCCAAACCATTTTCTTTATTTACAGCTATATGACTGAACGCAAACAAGCTGCTTTTCACTAGTTTTACCACAGGCATAAAGTATTTCAGACTCCAAGACTATTGAGAAGCTCACAATTTTTTTCACCAGTCATCATGCTCCAAATTTACAAGCCTAACTCATATGGTTATTTCTGGGATGTACCTGCTTAAATCCCTTCCACAGATGGGAGAGTGAACACTGTTCATGCCAAGTTTCAGTCTGGATTGAATTTTTACAGCTGGGTCATAAATTTGCAGATTAAAAGGGTTCTAATGGAAACACAGGTACACCTTAACTACAGCAACATGAACAGCAGCAATGTAACACTGCACGAGGGACAGTCTGCTCTACAAGCAGAATCGACCAGGAGTTACCCAAAGTTGCATTATTTCTCCCCAGCAGTGGCGGAAGGAGGCTGGGACACACAGAAAACCCATGCCAGGTGTGAAGTTTCAATTCAGATATTTTTCCAGAATGAAGTGAAACTTTTATGGGCTTGTCATTCCTTTAAGTTTACTGCCCCAGCCAGAATGTGAAAACTGCAGTCCTTTTTCCCCTTCTGCTACTACCCTGTCTTGCCTGTGCCTGCCTTGTCTGCACCCTGTCGCCTCCTGGTCACACTTCCTTGCACTGCACATAGATTAGTATGTTAGTAAGAATCACCAAAGGCAGTGGTTACTTGTGATGAAGATTATAGATATCATATGGAAAAGTGATCCACTGGGCAATAAACAAGAGGTTTGTCCCTGTAATTTCTCTTTCTTCATGCAGGTGCTATGGGCAGATGTCTGGGTGTAGGAGCAGAGTCAGCTGCAGTCCCACAAGAGCCCTGAGGATCAGAACAGGCACATTTCAGTGTTGGAGCCAGCACAAGTCTTGCTTGCAACCCAGTGATCTGCCTCTGGCCATGGCTTTGTCTGCTCAAAAGTGTTTCCCCATCACTGATACATAAATTTGTATGTGATTTCTAAGCCACTTCTGATGAGGTGACAGCACACATCTCTGTCTTCATGTTTTGTTCCTCTTTTTTGCTATTCTATGTAAAAAAATCATGCCATATTTTTCGAGTTCATTTGGCCTACATATCCCCTTTGGCACAAACAGCTGATACTCACATTTTGCTACTGGGTTTCCTAGGTAAGGGACAGGGCAAATACACCCTTCTCTGTGCCTTCAGAAGATCACTGGGGGACAGCTGCAGTGCCAGGGCCCCTCTGCATGCACAGCAAGGCAGTGTGAGGCAGCCAGGCTACAGCAACATCCCACAGGATGCAAACCACTGCTCCTACCTGGTGCTGCTCTGCTCTGTCCCTGCTTTTGCACCAGGGCTGCAGCACCCAGGGCTTTCTGCTGCTCTGCTTGAACTGGTACATGGCTCATTTGCCTCATCTTGTTATCTCCCCTGAGCCCCACTCTGGCATCTTCTCTGAGCAGTGTTTCTCTTTGCAGCAGTGGCTGCAGCTGGCTGGTGTTTGCATGGCTGAGGGACCCCTGAATCAGGGCAGAAGCCATGGCAAGGCAGTCCATGAGCCGGGCATTTCTGCTGCAAGAGATCTGCACACAAATTTGGCTGCTGGGGAAAATCCTGCTCAGGCAGTGAAAGGGGAGAAGTAATGACATCCATTTCACTAAATGAGTTTTCCCAAGCTGTAGCTTCACACACTCTTTAAATTTCCTTAAATTGACTGCTAATTTTCTAATTTCCCTATTATATTCATTACTAACCATGCAGTCTAGAGCTAAAACTGGAAAACAGTCTGATTTATGACTATGTGTTTTTCCATGCACATAATTTCCTGAAACATTCACATTTTGGCTGGCCCCAGGTTCTAAAACCAAGCATAATTGTTAAGACATTTGGAACAATGGGAAAATGGGGATAAGTATTTTTTTCTCTTTGACAACACCTTCACTAAATGAGTGAAGCCTAAGGGTTGCCAGGGAACAGCCCTTGCTGAGGCCTGGAGCATTGACTAACTCTAAAGTGGAGTATTAAAAAATATAGAGACTGGTGACAGTACCACACATTTTTCCTGCTGGGTCTGAGAGAGATCTTGGGCAAGCACAAGGGTCTGATGCTTTTTGGCCATTGCTGTGAATATTTGCATTTGGAAATGTATTTCAATGGTCTTGTTAAAATAAAGGCAGGCTTGCTGCACCACCACAGGCAGCAATAACCTGTGGCCATGGAAACACGGCTGGTGCCCTGATTTTTTTGATGTCTTCTCTGAACTTTTGTTCAGAGTTGTAATGTTGTAATCTTTTCCATTTCAAATCATTCACACAAGAACATCTCATTCTCTACAATGATAAAGCTGTCAGGAGTCCTGACACGTGCTGCTCTGAAGCAAGCTGATTTGAAGAAAATCCTCTGCAGCCAAACAACTGGCTCACGACAGTTTTTACTGAAGCATGTGCAAAATTTGCCATGACATCAACAGAAGCAAAACCAGAAGACATTCCCACAGTCTCCCTCTGCTCTGTGGGGTCTCCACAGAAATTATACCTAAATTATAGAACAGGCACAAGTATGCTGCTATTTGAAGCACATCTTATCTGCATAGAGGCAGATCTCTGGAATCTTTAATATTTTGGGTTTAAACAGGGAAAAAAAGCCTTGAACATTCATAACCTTTTGCATCTGAAAACAAAGAGATAAAAGAAGAATGCACATTTTTCGCATCCAGCACCTGTGAGAAAACACTCTTTTCCAATAAAAGAATGGAGTGGTGAGAAGTGGCACAAGAGAAGTGCAGTGCTGGGACTGCTGCTTCCACTCTCTGCAGGGGGGGCTCCAGGAAAAGCTCTTCCTTGCTGGCTGGCAGCCCCTGGGTGCCCAGGTTTTGAGAAAGTGCTCTGCCCCCAGCTGTTGCTCTTCCCAGCCCACTCAGCCCTCTTTTCCTCCATTCTCCTACCTGAGAGAGATTGGAACTGCTACCTTCCCACAAAAAAGATTCAGTTCTGATGAAGCTCTGTTTTTTGGGGTCATATGGAGAAAATCCTGACACATTCCCCTTGCATCTGAGATACTGAGAAATCAAGAAACTAAAGAGAATTAAACCAGCTTATTTGACTTTTGGTGTTTGAACTGAAAGAAATGCAAAAAGTGAACCAAACTAGCAGGGAGTGGATAGGATCTTTAAAGTTCTCAGATTTGGGCTATCACATCTGGTATATTAAACCTGACGCTTCCCGTGTAGTAAAGCCATTTCCTTTTATTCTTTCTTTAGAAAAAACAACAGAACAGTAAATTAAACACAATCTTCTCCTCAATTCTCAATTCCAGGCTATTTTAGTTGACGAATCAGGTCATGTAAAAATAAAATTCCTGCAGAAATACGATCTTAACTGTGTAACCTTCAAATTGCAGTTATGCTGCTGTGTGCATTTAATACTGTACTTGACATTCACCTTTTACATTTCACTTCTGGATGACATTAGGATCTGCAAAAGAGACCTACTTCAGCTCTCCCAGGTTACCATTTATTTCAAAGTATCCCCAAGGTCCCCAGCACCGTTTAGATCCAACTTGCAAAAATCACTGCTGTGAGCAGTTTTTGTGGGTCCCTTGAGTTGTTTCTGAAAACAGGTTCCATTGTGTTCATATTATGCTTTCAAATTTTATGGCTTATTTTTAAATTACATGTTAATTTCTAAAAATGTTAAATTGCGAAGAAAAATTGGCAAGGACCACACAAAATCACAGCACTGTTCTGCAGTTTGTGTCTCTCTATAGCACTTATGTGCATGGCTACACCCTTACATTTGAGTGCTCTGTAGGAATGTGGGCTCGATCCTGCAGAGTACCGAGGGTCTCATCAGAGGTGCTCAGTGTGCAGCAATAAATGACCCAGGATCATGCTTTATAACTTTGCAGGATCCAAAGAAAAGAAAGATAGAAAGGAAGGCGAGAGGAAAGAAAAAGTCAGTAGTAATGAAAACATCAGAAACAGAGCGCACTCCTGAGTATAAATGTCTAAAAATAGAGATCAAACATCTTCAAAAATCAGCCAGTCCTTCAAGCGCTTGTTTAAAACCACCCTCTTTCCAGGCCTGTAAGTCTTGAGTCTCCTCACTGTTTTTATTTGTTCTGGCTTTTCTACTGTGCTAGAGTAACATATAAAGTGAAATCAATGAAAAATCTGCCTACAGAAAAAGGAGTCCCTGTCCTGCCATTTCATCTCTTTTTCTCTTGCTTTAATTTTTGCTTTCCTCCACTAGACAACAATATCCCAGAAAGCTGGGAATTTTTCATTTCCTTGTGCTACAACAGTGCAGAACACTTTGTTTCTGCAGGTGACTGACAATAGGGTATTGAGGGAGCACTGCAGCATGATTACAGAAAAGTCAGCATTTTAGTGATCCATAAACCAAAGACTGACATTGCCTCTTTGGATTCATATTTGGCTTTACTTTTAGATCTGCTCCTTGTAGATTTCTGGAGTGCTTGTTCCAGTCAAGACTGTTATTTCTGCATGCTTTTGTACAACAAATACAGGTAGACAAGTCTGGTTTCACTTATTCCTGTCACACAGAGAGCCCGCTGTGAGTAACTGCATGCCAAGCAGTTAGTGAAAACCAGTTCTCCACCACGGCTTTTTAACTAAACAAAAACACTGAACCAAGCCTTCAGTCATCAGTTTAAGATGCATATTTGACCAATTATATATACTTACATATTATACCTGCACCAGGATTGATCTGAACTGAAATTTTCTGCTTTAAGTGAACACACTTGTGTATGTCCTGTTATACATATAAAAATACCAGCTTACAACAGGAAGACTTACAGAGACCTGTGGCACACCCGAGAGGGCTGCACTGTTCCCCGGCTGCTCCGTTCTGCCTGCCCTGTCTGCCCGCGCCGCCTCCCGCCGCAGCTCCCTGGCTCCGCGGGCACCTGCGAGGGCTCGGGGTTTGCTGCTCCTGCTCCAGCACTGAAACTGCTTCCCATGAGCTCACGATAATTGCGTGGGGGTATAAAACGAGGCTGCTCTGCCGACAGTCAGCTGTATAGCCCGTCCTTGATCTTTATGTGGGATTTCCCAGTTGCATGAAGCTGGAGTCGCATATGGTCCCGTGTTTATAAGCATGTTAATGACTGAAATGGGAACCTCAGCAACCCGTTTTCCTTATAAACTTTAAACAGCAATTTCTTGTTTTTGTTATTGGACACTGCACTCATTTGGCGCAGGCTGTTGAGACACACGTGCCCACACTGACCCCGGATGCTGCGCAAATAAAGCAGCTCCAGCCACGCTGATGGACCTGAAATCAGGGTCCAGCCCCTAATCAGAACCAGACAGGGCGAATAAACTTCTTACTCATCATCTGCTACAAAAAAAGTTACCTTTGCAGAGAAGCACAATAAAGAATTAAACTCCAGCGACTGCCTGCCTTTACAGGCATAACGACCTTGCCAACCATTTCTCAAAAATAAAACATCAATCAGTTTTCACTCTGTGCTTTTTGAAATACTGCTTAAAATGACTTCATAAATTAAAATGTCTAGTAGGGACTTGACAATCCTGCAACAGCTCCTTTGTGTTAAAAATTAGCTCTTTGGCTCTACAAAAAATTGCAGTCGGGAACTCCTTGTAAGTGGTGATATCTCACTTAAAAATACACTTCCCACTTTCAGGAGGGTAAGAGTGGTAAAGTCAGCCATATCCTGTTATTTGCTTAACCAAAATGTATTACAGCTATTTTTGAAAATACAGACACAGGACTGGTACAGTACTGCATTGAGAACTGCCAACCCAGGTATTCAAATTACAAAGAAAAAATATTTTAAAAAGCAAATCATCCTTATTTCTCTCTCCCTACCTAAAAATCATGTGGATAATTTCAGCTATTTGAAGGTAACTTTAATAAATAGACAATAACTTGAAAATATTAGCTGTCTTCATTAAAAGTTTAATTCCTGCATGTATAACATCGTCAGAAAATCACTAATGGGACTGTAATCTTGTAACTGAAAAAAAGCACATTTGTACCTATATTTCCTGAGTGTTCATACATATATAGCAACGATATAGCAAAAAAGTAATGTATATACATATATCATATGTATATACATATATATACATATATATAATATATATACATAATATATTTATACATATATGCACATATGTATACGTATATATATGTATACATATACAATATATGTATATAAGTATATATATATAATATATATATATAATGTGTATGTATATATATATTTTTTTTCTTTCTATATACTGCTTGTCTACTTTCAAAGTGCAAAAAGAATAAAACTGTATCCTAAGAGCTGCTGGTCTGTTCTCAAAAAATGTGAAAATGAAGGAAGATAATTAGGAACTTACTTAAATACAATCTCAAGAGGAGTTCCAGAAATGTCACTTCCGAACTTTAAGGACAAATATGCTAGTTTTTAGTCATTCCAGAACAGCTGCTGAATTTACACAGTTACAGTGTGCCTCCCTCAGCCTTCACATTAATGACCGTATTTTTCAGTGCAGCTTGAAATTTGTCAAGAAGAACTTAATCCAGTAGCAAATTTATTATAATTTTTAAAAAGTCATTGCATCCACTTTTAGGTTATGGTATAAAGTAAGGAAAAACAGAAGTTTACATATCTGAGCTTCTGCATCTGTTCTTGAGTAACTTTTCACTTAAAAATAAAACTTGGCAGACAATATTCTTGTAATGCAAACCAAATGCATTTGGTATGTTCAGAAAACAAATTAAATGAACAGAGAGAGTTTATTTTGAAACTTATTAATTGAGCATGCACTATTCTTTCTCCCCACACGATCCCATTTCTCTACAGGGCCTCCACTCATTCTTTGGTCATTCCCAACAACCTGCACACACAAACATCCTCCTAATCCCCACCAAGAGAACCTAGCCTTGTGGCCCCTCCACATGGACAAAAAACCCACAGGAAATGTGGAAAAGAGAGAGCAAAGGCTGCAAACTCGAGGGGTTGCAAAAGCACCTGAATCTGCCAAGGAAGCCAAGGGGAACCAAGCACAAATCTAAATCTGTATTAACTTTACTGCAAAATCCTCCAGTACTTTTCAGCAATATCCATCTCTACAGTGATGCCGCCCTCAGGGTGGTCCCTGGCAGAACAACCTGCCAAGAAAAGCCCAGGACAACGCAAGGGGCTGCTGCAATGAGTCAAAACCCTGAGACACTGGTGGAGACCTCCAGAGACTGGGGTGCAAACCTCCAGATCTTTCAAAATGAAATTATTTTACCTTATGTCCCAAAGAAATACAGAAGTTTCACAAGAGGAGCCCTCCAGCATTCCCTGCCTCACGGGGACTTGAATAAGTCCTGATCTTGCCCTGATTTACAGCAATTTATTGGCATGAACCAGGCAATCCCATGTGCCTTGCTCTGATGGGTTACACAGTGGATGACATTACATCATGCCTGTATGTTTTTATTGGTAAGATTAAAATAATAAACTATGTGTAGCCCTTCAAAAAACAGTAACACAAGGCATTTAATGGCCAAGTCTGTGGCCCTTTAGCTCTAGAGAGTGATGCAGAAATTAGTCTACACTAATGCCTGTATTCCTAATTAGGAGATGCATGAGCACCAAAGGGTCACATACTGGACAAGGCACTCTGAGGACAGAAAAGGTGCTGTACAACAGAGGAAAGTGTTCACATGCACTCCACTGAAGGGCATATGACTCATTAAAGTGTAACAAACAGCCACCTTGAAATTTCAGAGCCCTAGTCCTCCCAGCTGTGGCCATAGAGAACTTCAGTCCTCCCTTATTCTAATAGAATGTGTAAGAGTTTTCTCCTTCCTTAGGTTCATCTTAGTGCTGACAAAAAGTGGCCTATAAGTGTAATTTTAAAAATTATCCTCATTTCTCCATTTGGAAAGCAAACCAGCTTCAGTAGAGGTCAATAACAGCACTTAACTATACTACTGCAGGTAGAACTTCTCCAGAGAACGAAAGGTAGACAGGATTTATCCACTCTGACATGAGAGGACGGACAGAAGTCACCCAGTCTCTTATAAGGCACAATCAGGTCACACTTATTCCAGAAACCACTGTCTACTGAAGATGTCTCTAATAGAAATCATGCAGAAAAATATCCCTTACCTGTCCGATAGACAAAATTGCCTTCTGTCTCTGATGATGATGGAGACACCAGTTCTTCCTCAAATTCATTGGAACTAAATGAACCAGAATGATTCCTTTGCCTTGTTTTTTCCATCATAGCTGCATTAGTAGCCATGACGTGTCTCAATGAGTCATTTAGGTATCGATTCAGTAAGCTGCTTTTGTACTTGGGGGGTGACACATAATCCTCATTGGCACTTGCTTCTGGTCTCACTCCTGTTTTTATTACTGAACTTTCAGTTTTAATCACAGTGTGATGAACTGGTTTGTTATATCCCCCTTCATTCATATGGTTTCTCGGAGGATTTTCTCCATCTGAAAACAAAAGAACAAAAATACAATAATGCACTGAGTACTTAATATGTAACATGAGGCTTTCTCTGCATGTTTTGAATTGTGATAAATATACTAAAACTAGGCAGTAACTTCAGCAGTAGACACCGATTTTCATTTTCATCTGTTCACACATTGGACATAGTAGTTCCCTTGATTCTCAGATGTTCCAGTTATTTTAAATTAATTATCTGCAGAACATAGTCTTTGAGTCTAATTTGTTCATGAGTAACACAAGTAGAAAAATGAAAAGTGCCCTAACTCAATGATTAACATTTAAAAAGCTGTGTGAATAGGCTGAATTATTATCATCATAACCTGAAATTTGGTTTCCCTGAATGCCACAGCATATTTAAGTGCATTTGCTTAAACTGTATCATTTTAATTGTTCTGCAAGCAATCTTTTCAAGGGAAGTTAGTAGAAATGTGAGTACATTCCCACATTTTTCAAGAAATGTGAGTACAGACAGAAATTGGAAGTATGATAGTTGAAACTGAGTACAAATTGAGACACACTCTTCTAAAAATTCACATACAGATTTCTGACAATGTTCTGTAGGATTTGTTCCTGTCATTGTATCTCCATGTCACAACTGTCTAAAAGAAGTACTCACAGACAGAATTAATACAAGAGTTCTATCAAAAATACAGGGTACTTTGTAAAAAATCCTGCATCTGTTAAATTGAGTAAGAAAGAGAATTCCAGTGCATCCTTTATGGAAAACAGCTGCTAGCAAAGTACATCAAATAAATAACAGTAATATTCAGTTTACCATCTAAGATGCCCCACTAATCAGATTCTCCGTTTAACGATGTATATTGCTATAGTTCTTCCATGAAGGAAAGTAACAGTCAATCAGAGTGATTTCTCATTTCTTTATACCAACAAATGTAATCATTTTTTTCCTTTAATGCAGATAAAGGAATAGGCTTGTAGAATGTAGAACAAACTAACAATCATCTTTCTAGCAACAATGAAATATAATAACATGTAGCCAGATTACCACCTTGAACAACTTACACAATCCTGCTTTGCAAGGCTGCGTAGTAGTTGGGAGCTAAAAAAGGAACCTAATTCACAAAAAAAAAAAAAAAGCAGATCCACTGAGGCTATTTATGATTAAAAAATAAGAGCTGATTTAGGGTATCTAATACTTTATAAATATATTTCAATCAATTTAAAATTGATAAAAGAGTATCAACAAACCTTCAGAGCATGAGTCATCACTGCTCACGCTGAGTCGCTCAGCATTTCCCTGAACATATTTGTTGTACAGTTTTATTCGTAAAGCCCAGCTAAGATCTGGCTGCCTGACCGTGTTCTTCAGGCGACGTCTTGCATTGGCAAACCAGTTTGATACCTGCATACAAACGTGTGTATTAGTTACCCTTGAAAACGACACAAATAAATCCATAGAGCCCTCAAGAGTTTTATGTATGCTTCAAGGATACAGCAAACAAGAGAAATATGAACAGAAGTGCCTGAAATTACCACTGAGCAAAGCAGGAATCTCATACAGGAAGGCAAATTCAGGCTTCTCACCCTTCCCAAGTGTTAGCAAAACCACATTATCACAAGGTTTCAATTAAGGTGTCCCAAATTCTGGTTTTATATTAATCTTTTTGTTTGTTTGTTTTAAATTTTAAAGATAAAACCCTGAACTTTCTATATAAACCTTCAATATATTACCAACTTCCAAAATTAAACTAATATCTAATATTTGGGAATTTCCTTTGATATTTATATAGACTACAATAAGAAAAATACAGAAAAATACATTCTAAATTTGTATATATAAAAGCCCAAATTCTCCCTTTTACTTTAACAGAACTCAGCCTGACAAGCCATGGTCTTCAGGAAAGTCTTACACAGAGTACAACGTACTTTGACTCACTGCAGAAATCAACCATTTGTTCTACAGAGCAGCAGATTTTACAAACTCTTTTTGTTGGGGATAGCCTAAAAATAGTAAATATTCAATTTCTCACAAGGTGACTACTAAACAATACTATGGTTTGTCTTCCTTCTCAACTTCAGAACATTTTCTAGAATTTGACATAGCAAAATGAATACATGTTAGTATCCCTCTAGCATACAGGCTCATCACAAAGTCAGGCCCAAACACAAATATTTCACTGTTTTAGGCATGGAATGAGCAAAAAAGCTCAGTCTACCCTTCAGTGCCAGCACTGCTAATTAAACCACCAAATAAAATGCGGGTACTTGCAGTGACTTTGCATGAAAGCACACCTGAGAAAATGCTGGCCTTGATTCTACTGCAACTCAAAAAGATATAAAATAGAAAATACTGACAACTCTATCTTTACTATGAATAAGAGCAGAGGCAAGTGACCCACATTCTAATGATATTTGCTTAATGATAAATAAGGTGTTAAAAGTACTATTTAACCCTGGCAGGAATAAGTGTGTTTTGACATGACCTCTGCAAGACAGAGGTAGAGTAGCATCACTTGCAAAGGAGAATGTAAAAATTGTTAGGAGCCTACAGCTCTGCTCACATCTTTGTGGGCAGAACGTGCACACAGAGGAAGCAAGACTACTGTCATTATATTCTGACCTGGGAACGATCACACCATTTAATTTACATCAACCTGCAAAGCAAGTTCATACATTTTTTATCAATACATGTTACCCCACCTAATAGAGTCAAGCTTAGTGTTGGATTTTGGCCCCAGTTTTTTCATCTGTGTGTTGTAGCTAAGGTTAAGGTATAAATCACACAGAAGTGTTTGTCTAAATATTTTGGATTAATGATCTCTTCTAAAGTGATTATGAGAAAAATAAACACTATGTGCCTAAAGAAAAAGCAAAGCTTCAGTTCAGAGAACTGAACCAGCTAGAACTTATCACTAGTATCTTATACCTGTCACTTTGATTTTACTTAAAATCACGTTTACACGAAGTAGGGTTCCACTGAAAATATGGTGAGCCCTGGATCAGTGTTCAGATGGCAAACACGTGACTTTACAAGCCATGTAGCTTACTATGACAGGATAGAAAACCAAAACTGTAGTTGGCAGAGTAAGTCATTTTCATTCTCTTCTGAGGCTACTTGCTAATAATCATCATACCTACATAGTAATTTTCACAGTAAATGAGATAGGGTAGACTGAAAACCATGCCCTTTCTAATGCTGTTAACAAAGTCACTCCAGACTACTCAGCTGAAGCAGCAGTCACCTGCTGCATGACAGTGTAATTCTGAAATCAAGTACTTAAGAGTAGAGATGGATCAATCCAGGGTCCCAATCAACAAGATTGCAGTTACTGCAGCATTTTACCAAACTGACAGCTTTCCAACCTCTCACAAGGAAGATTTCATTATGCTTCATTTTGTTACATACTGAAATTTTTCATCAGTGAAGTGCCATTTACAGAAAAGATAGGGTAGTATCAGTGTGATTCATACATAAAAACAATTCAATTTAGCAGGAGTGATTTCTGCATGGTACTCTTGGTTTATTTTGGGCTCATTCTTCCCATGTCATTGCTTTGCTTTCTGCATATCAATATGAAAACATGAGTCATATTTTAAGACTTCTGCTATGAGAGAAAAGAATAGTAGTATTTGATCGCTATTTCATAATGAGATAAATATATTGCACTTATCCTCCTGCTCTTATGAAGCAGATTCTTTTAAGTGCCATCACACAGCACATAAAAGACAATCAGGGGATCAGGCCCAGCCAGCAAGGATTTGTGAAAGGCAGGTTCTGCTTGACCAACCTGACCTTCATCCATGACAATGTGACCCACTTAGTAGATGTAGAACTGTGTCTACCTGGACATCAGTAAAACATTTGACACCACTTCCCACAGCATCTCCTACAGAAACTGGCTGTCCTTGACTTGGAAGGGTGTGCTCTTTGCTGGATAAAAATCAGTTTGGGTGGCCAGGCCCACTGAGTGCTGGTGAATGGAGTTACATCCAGCTGGTCACTGGTCACCAGTGGTGCTCCCCAGTGCTTGGTATTGATTGGGGCCAGTCCTGTTCAATTGCTTTATCACTGATCTGGAAGTGGGCACTGAGAGTGCCTCAGTCAGTTTGCAGAGACACCAAATTGGGTGGGAGTGTTGATCTGTTGGAGGGCAGGAAGGCTCCACAGGCAGGATCCATGGGCTAAGGCCAGTGGTATGAGGTTCAACAAGGCCAAGTGCCTGCCCCTGGGTCACAACAACCCCTGCAGGCAGGGAGAAGTGGATGGAAAGAGAAGTGGATGCCTGCTGGAAAAGGACCCAAGGGTGCCGGTTGACGTCAGCTGAATGTGAGCCAGCGAACGTCCAGGTGGCCAAGGCCACTGCCATCCTGGCTTCTATCAGCAATAGCACAGTGTCAGAGACAGGAATCCTTTGGCATATGGTCTGATTTGCATCTTAATTCAGGCAGAGACATCTCTAGTAATTTTAAGAACCAGACCATAACATGTAGCCAGCAGGACCAGGACAGTGACTGTACCCTTGCACTTAGCACTGGTGAGGTTGCAGCTTGAGTGCTGGGTCCAGTCACAATTCAGGAAGGACACTGAGGTGCTGGGTAGAGTCCAGGGAAGGACAGTAGAGCTAGGGAAAGGTCTGGAGCACAAGTCTGACAAAGAGCAGCTGAGGGAGCTAGGGGAGTTTAGTGTGGAGAAAAGGAGGCTCAGGGAAGACCTTACTGCTCTTTACAACTCCCTGAAAGGAGATTGTAGGTGGAGAGTCTGTTCATTCTCCCAAGTGGCAAGTGATAGAACAAGAGGACATGGCCTCAAATTGAATCAGGGGATGTTCAGATTGGATATCAGGAAAAAAAATTCTTTACAGAAAGGATTGCCAGGCAACAGGCTGGTAAGTGAAAGTTACGTGGTTGTCACTGTCCTTGCAGGTATTTAAAAGAAATGTAGACGGGGTGTTAGGGATATGGTTTAACAGTGGACTTGGCAGTGCTGGGTTAATGGCTGGACTCAATGATTATAAAAGTCTTTTCCAACCTAAATGACTCTGATTCAGAAAGAACCTCAAGTCAGCTTTTAGAAGAGAAACCTTTTACTAAAGCACAAAGCAGCAAACTCACTCTAGAAACTTATCCCAAATGCAACTACTACAAGGCCCATTAAAGCCTTGGAAGAAAGGAAAGTTAGTCAAATCCATTTAAGAGATTTTTAGGCTTAATCTATGATGTGGTAATCTCTAGGTGCTTTCCAGCTTTTGGGCACTAGTGCATGTTGCTGGAAAATCCTGATTTCTAAGACATCATGAGATTCAACACCTCTCTCACTCTTCAGTCTTGGACAACCCCCAGGTGTGTAAACTGGAACAGGCTGCATGGCCACAGGCTGTACCTGTCAGCTCGCTCACCCTGACCTCCAGGCACCACCTGTCTCCTTCAAAGACAACAACAGTTTTACCACTCATTTCAGCCAGCCCCAAATGTGACATTGTCTATCCATGTGGTCTTTAAAAACCTGCCTGTCTACTGCCGTAGCTCCCACTCACAAAGAGTACCAGTTTGCACCACACTTACCTAAACCATTACAAAAAGAAACAACCAAAGCTGCCAAAAACAGCCAATCTTTCCCATGGTCCCAAGATGTGCTACTGTGATCTCCAAAAATAATAATAAAAAACCAACAAAAAATATAGATAAAAGCCAGTGGGAAAATCTTTGTCACATAAACCTCCCAAGAAGTAAGTATCTTGAAAAAACACATGATGAAACTCACTATTCTTGCAAAGTAACAATCCTGTCTTTCTTTGAGAAGTAAAAAGACAAAACCCAAGGGGAACGATAATAGATGTGCTTTCCAGCATTCATTTTTTTACAGCAGTTCAGTTGTTCTCTAAGAGCATCAGGTACTTCTATCAGCATCATGAAATATTGACCCTCTGGCTTTACTTCTGAAGACACATCTTCAATTTTATTGTAATTTGTTCTGCTTTAGTGCTTAAGAGTGGCCAAATTTTCAGAAAGGGAACAGACATCAAGCGATTCTCCTACTCCAGTAATCCAGATATGCCTTTATAAATCTGAATACTACTAAATCCATAGCAGCACGTGACTGATATACAAATCCTTGTATTGAAAAAACCTTCTTTCCAACAATACACACATTCATATTTCTTTCTGGAAGGAATATACAGCCATTTTTCTCTTTTATTTCACAAGAACATCAAAACCAAAATTTAAAATAAAATAAATCAAGCACTGTGGTAATAATACAAATGAAAATGTAGCATATTAATAGGACAAGTTATTGGATTCTGAATTGGAACCTAATTGGAGTAAAATATAAAATGCCTTTTCAAACTATATTGCTTTTTTGGTTTCCTGCTTTGGCAGTTGTGGAAGTAGAAAACTTTGGACTGTTGGACTGAAATCTGCAATAACATTTGCCTTGAAGACTCCCAAAGACCTTGTTGGCCTGTATGTGAGTAAGTCAGCCCAGAATATGCCCCAGATTTTGCTACTACTACTTAAGAAACAAGATGATTTATGATTCCTGTAAAATCCTACCTCCTTGAAAGAGTCTGACTTTTCTTCAGCACTGCAGTCGGACATGCATCTGGAACAGTCCCCTCACTGCCCTACTGCACCCAAGAACAGTGGGGTAGGCCAAAATATTAGTAAAGTAGAACAAATCAATTTAAAATCAGCCAACTGAATGATAACAAAACCAATGAAAATAAAGTTGTGGAAGATGTGACAAGCATATACTAATAACAAAAGTTATTAGTATCTGCATGTCATTAGTTTGTCCTAATAACAAAAGTTAAAAACAAGGCTGGATGTTCACCTCTTTGTCTTACAGAAGAATTGGTTTTATCTATGCCAAGGTCTGGAAAAAAGCTTCTCTGAATAGATGGTACATACTGGAATAAGGTTCATTAGATGAAAGAAAAGCACAGGTAGGAGAGTTACATCTGTATTATCAATATTACTGTGACCATCATAATTTTCCAGGCAGCTGAAGACCTTTTCTAAGGTTGTCAGTCAGGTGAAAAAAAAACACAAACCCCAACCGTTCATTCCCTAAATAACATTTTGTCAGAAACTCAAAGGGATATTCAACAGCATCTTTTGCCTTTCCTATGGCTTATGATGTCAAAGTGTTGGCACATGAGGGACACTGGGAAGTGGTAGCAGCTGTCAGCAGACAACAACCTCCACAGCAGTGGAAAGCTGTGGGAGCAAACACCACAGGACAGCACTGAGAGATGCAAAAAGCGTAGGAAATATGAGACAGGTCAGCAACCGTGAAGGCATTTAACCCAGAGGAAACATCATACACTGATTCTTGGTTCTCCAACGATGTCCAATAATATTACTAGATTCGAAAAACAATTTACAGGCAACCCTGGTTGATGCTTTTGCAAAGTGCCCCTTCTGGGACAGAAGTAAAGCCTTCCAACAGACACCACAGCCCAGTCTCAAACCTGCTCTTGGTTATACCACTTGTCTGAAAGAGCACAGCCTTCAGGAAAGCCATTTCAGATGTACCCAGTGTGACTGAGATCACACTCTGGCATGCTCTCTCTCACTCTTAGAGAACAAAAGTTTTGAACCCAATTACAATCTTGCTCTTTTTGAGCATCCAAAACGTAGGTGTAGGGTGTGTGTTGTTTAGCTCTTTGTGGCTCAGAAATTACTGCTGATGCCAGACATATGTATTTACATCTCATACAGATGCTATTGAATTCCTGGATTAAAAGAGCATTGCACAAAGATGATGGAAAAAACACCTGGGATTTCTCTTTGATGTTCTGCTTCTGTAAATGAGATAGATGTGCATGTTTGCACAGTTCTTTCAAATATTACAGTTCATGGAAACAAAACTGGTCAAATTTAGCTTCAGCATAAATACACTAGAGTCACAGGGGTCTAACAGACCTAAATGTAGCCCTCCCTGATTATTTTTAATTTTATTCTCACCTTATAGACCATAAAACTCTGAGAAGTGGCCATGGCTCACTTGATGCTTTCATAGAGGCTAACACATCTTTTCCCAATCGGGATTTACCGAAGCTGCCACGAGAGAAATCCTGCAAACACCCACCAGTTTTTCTCCTTTCTCTGTTCATTCCGAGACATTTTTAAAAGAACAGCAGAACACCTTGAGATATCATTAATGTGAAAGTGTCCCAACACATATTGTGGGTATGTTTTAAATCACATGTAAAAATACAGGGATATTTTAAGAGCCATAGTCCAGTAAAATACTCCTATTGAATTGTGCCATTGAAGGGATAATGTTTATGTAATCATAATTTAAACCTTTCACATATATTTTTTAAAAGCAAGAGAAGTTGTTTTAACATATCTTCCAGTTATAACTGGCATTTTCTGAGACATTAATATTATTTTTGTCAAAGTTATGGTGCTTTTTCTAGGGCAATAGTTTTATCATGAGGTACTGAAGTGTAAAGATTTCCAATTTTGCCATTACTAGAGCTGAAGTCCATAGCACAGGTTTTTTTGAAGGGGCACTCAAAATAATAAAGCTGAATTACTACCTGTTTTTTCCTAATACTTTAGGTTACTTTGATCTCTTTGTGTCCTTTGCAAAGTGACACATAATGTGTTAGGCAGAGTGATGAGGACCCAATTCTGCAAACATATGGGTTTCATTTTACGCACCTAGCAGTAGCTTGCAGTAAGGAAATTAGATTATTCACAATGCATAAATCTTTGCAGCATCCAGACCTGAGGTAGCATCACTCAGCAACTGACAGCATTTAACCACATATTTCAGTAGAGTGCCAGATGGCAAAGAGAACAAAGAAGTGAGATTTATAAACATTTGCAGCAAAACTTATGCCTCTTATGGCAAGACAACTGCAAGTCACTTCAGGGGAGAATTACCTGAGAGCAAAACAATTACTCCCCATGTCTAATTATATTACAATGATAATTCCTGCAAGATTGTGTGTGCTGAGCCACTGCACACAGTGTGTATGGTAACGTTGATGTCTGTGCAACAGGTGATGACAATTATTATCAGAAGTTTCCCTCCTATCCCCTTTTCAAAAGGGAAGAGTAGCTCCCTGCAATTTCCTTAACAATTCCTATTCTGTGCTGAAATCTCCCAGACAGATATTTTTTACTTGAGAATTTTTAAAGACTAAGCAAAAATATTTTCATTGTATTTATGAATGAGAGGAAAGGATAAGGGCATCTCTTCCTAGAAGGGCAAGCACTTTTTGCTGATTGTCTTTAGCACTTCTCCAGCCATGATAGCTCAGATGTGGTAATTCTTGTTTGAGGGAGACAGTCCTGCTGGGGTGGGGGAGCCCAGGGGAGAGTGGAAGAAGGATGTGCACAGGACCCCTGCTCTTGCTGGCTGCGCTGATGCTCCCCGACACCCAGCACTGTCCTTTGTTCAGGTCACAGAGGAGCTTTGGCAGGTGCTGTCCCCGTCCCTCCCGTCCATGGAACGCCTCAGAGTGGCTTTTCGAAGCGGGGGTAAGGGGTTCCCTTCCTTACCTGCACCAGGGTCATCTGGGAGCCGAGGGCCAGCAGAATCTTCTCCGTCTTGGTGGGGTATGGGTTGTCGCGGTGCTTGTAGAGCCACTGCTTGAGCGGCCGCGCCATGTCCTGCAGCGCCTGCCGCTTGTGCCGCACCTTCCCGCCGCTCTGCCGCGCCCTGCCGCGGAGAAGGGGCGCTGAGGACCGGAGCGGCGGGACACCTGCCCGCTCCCCGCGCCCGGCCCCGGGCCCTGCCCGCTCCCCGGCCTGGCCCCGGGCTCCCCTGCGCGGCTGCGGTAGATGCGCCCCGTCCGAGGAGGGACCCAGCTCGGGGATGCCCAGTCCCGGGGTGCGCCCTGCGCGGAGGAGCCGAGCTCCGTCCTCGCGGGGTGCTCGGGGACTTTACACAGTCGTAGCCCTCGGCCCGGACGACTGCTCAAGAGAAGGTGACGCCACCGGCTTCCCGAACTCCCTCCCCGTGAAGGCTCTGGGCGAGAGGAGCCAGAGCCGGTGAATGGTCGCGATCATGCTGCGGCAGCGGGTGGCGGCCCCGCGGGGATTTCAGCGGGGCCACGGCTCCGCCGGCGCAAGTGTCCCGACGTTTTCGGTGCTCGGCACCTGACAGGCGTGTGGCCGGTCTGTCTACCGAGGGGCTTTCCAGCGCGGCCAGGCCGCACCTCGCACGGCCGGCCGCGCATCCCGCAGCTGCGGTGAGCTCTGCCCCGGGGCCAGCCCGGTCTGATTCCCCTGCCCATGTTTATTTCCCGAGATACTCAAGAGATACCCGCTGCACCGAGCAGCTTCTGGATCGTTTCGCCCCTCGGAGCCGGCGTGCCTCTCCCAACGCCGCCGGCAGCGACGCGAGGCAGCCCTCAAAGCTCCCAGCTTGCCGAGGGAAACAGCGTATGCCGGGGGAAAGAAACCCGGGTTC
>VWYI01042587.1:726-29453 GCA_013399455.1 Anthoscopus minutus | reverse complement strand
CCGGCCCGCTCCCACGGCCCGGCCCGCTCCCACTCGCACCTCGCCGCCAGCCTTCGCCGCGCTCCTCGCTCCGTGTCGCAATAGTTCGGGGCGCGGGGTTTCTGTCGGCTTTGGTGTGTCTGTCTCGCTTGGTCTCTCTCTCTCTCTCTCTCTCACTCCTTTTTCCCCCCCCCTTTCCCCTTCCCTTTGCCTCCCCCCCCCCCGAATGATTTTTCCCTTCCCCCTCCCCAAACGGGGAGGGAAACAAATTGTTTTTAACGACCACCAAATGCGCAGAGCCGGCACCCGGAGGCACAGCCGCTGAGCAGCCACTCAAACTGTCTGGGCTGCTGCTCCCCATCCCCGGGGGGAGTCACCGCGGGCGAGGGGACCCCAGCAGCCCCAGCCAGGGCTCGGGCCCCGCCCGGGCAGAGCGGCGTCGAGGGGCGTTGCGGGGAGGGGCGGTAGGAGTCCGGCCAGGGGTATCTGAGGGTACGGCAGTGTACGGCTGGGCAGTTCACCGGCTGTGTGGGGGAGCCTCTCGGGGGAGGCGGCTGAGGACACTGGCTGGTGTCACGCTGACCGCGAGAGAGACCCCCGTCGGGGACAGCCACAGCCCCTTGCCACTCATTAACACCGGGGTTTAATGAAGCCATGCCAGCAACCATCTCCCACTACGCTCCCTCATCATCTGTTGTGTGTCGTGTGTCCCTCCTAGCCCCTGCCCAAGAGTTGTAAATTAGTCCGCAGTACAAGCCGGGGAAAAGCCCGCTGCCTTTAGCATCCCCGGCGCGGCCGGCGCGCTCCCGCAGAGACACGATGATGCTCGATTGCCGGCGATGTCCATGGATGTGCCCCTGTTCCCCTGGCCCCGCCGCCTAACACCCCCTGAAACCCCGCAGCCCTGCGAAGCAGCAACCCAGCCCCGCCAGGCTTAACGTTTTGGTTTTCTGAGCGCAGAAACGAAGATGGCCACAGTCAATATTTACAAGGATGTAATTCAGACGTTATTTGACCGCCGCGGGTGAACGGGAGCAGCCGACTGCGCCTGCGGGCCCGGCGGGACGTGCGCGGCGCGGATCCCTCGGGCGGGCACCAGCCGCCACTCCACCGCACCTCTCTGTCCCCGTCCTTGTCCCCGTCCTTGTCCCCGCAAGCGAGACCCCAAAGTGCCTGAGTCTGCATACCGCTACCACTTGTATCCCCCCGTCCCCTACCATCACCCTGGCCTCGTTCCCTCCCGGAACCTCCCTCGTTTTCCTGGGCTGCAGAGGCCACCGCGGAAAGTACGCGGTTCTCCGCTGGCTTAGCGCTGGAGCGGTGGGGACGGAGGGGGCAACATGCTGCGATCCGGGGACCTCCGCCAGCCGCCCCCCAGGGCTCAGCCGCCGTGGGGCCCTTCCTGGGGCTCGCCCCCATCCCGCACTCCGGCGTCACGGGTGCGTGATGTCACGGCCGCTCTCCACTACGTCACACACAGCATTGGGGAAAGGCCTCCTGGAAGAGGAGCAACTTGGTATTGGGATTCACCGATCCGATTGTAATTTCTCACTTTGCTGACAGGAAGCAGGGGAGAGGTTGGGGAAGGGCAGTCCATCAAAGACGCCCCAATGCCCAGGGTGAAAAATTACTGTCCCCAGAGTGGGAGGAAAAGACATGAACAACTTGCTGCCAGACCCCTGCCGAGAAAACAGAAGGTAGAAAAATGTAAATAAGCACAGGAGTGCTCCTATGCAGGGTGTGCATCCTGCACTTCCACAGACTTCTGGGCGAAGCCCTGGTAAGGCTGCCCCCCAGGACGTGACATGGCCAGAGCATTCAGGAACCAGCTGGGGGAGAAGTAGGCAAAGGGGAGCAATGTGGGACAAATGCCTCCTGTTAGACTGTGTTAAAATACTGATTAGGAGCTTCATGCTAAACACACAGCTCTGTTCATTGCCATGCCCAGATGAACTGTTTATGACATGGGAAATATTGTTATAATTATGTCACAGCAAAGGAGTCTTAGAAAGTGACAGGTTTGACCAAAACCAAGCTCCCGCGTGAAGATTGTTTCAATCATTTGCAGTCTTGGGCAATTGTTTGCTCTGTTGTCATCCCACTCCCCTCTCCAAACTCCTCTAGGATGGCAGGGGTGATCCTCTCTGTAGGGCAGGCACAGATTCTGATCCCCAGAGCCTGAGGGAGCTGTGGATGGGGCATGGCATGTTTCTGTGGCTCCTGCAGGCTGAGGCAGCCTCTGCAGAAGGGGCAGTCCATGTACTGTCAGGGTACTGAGCAAGTGCCCTTGGAAGAACCTTCCCTCTGCCTGTCCACCATGGGGGAATGGATGCTCATTCTATCTGGTGGCTCAGGAGGATCTGGGAAAATATTCCTTCCCTGTGTCTACTGATGATGGTGCTGTTTCAGCATGTGCTTGGAGGATCATCACACTTGCAGGGAATGTGGCCGTCCTCAAGGACATGTGTGGTCCCCAGGAGCAGTGGAAATGTACACTGCTCACCTGCCTGCCTGTCCAGAGCTGGGCAGGACATGGGCAGCCAGGGCAGCAGGTTGCTGAGGGCCTGGCAGATCCCACACCCACACCCAGAATAAGTCACAGCAACAAGAGCTGAGGGCAGAAATCACCATTTGGAAAGCAGTTCTGGAAAAAACCGAAAGCGTGTGTGGGGCAGGTGTTGCCAAATGTGGTGAGGCAGTGGCAGGAGCAGTTGGCACTGCGGCGCCTCACAAGCCTCTAAAGCAGTGAGATCTCCCAAATCATCACATGTAAATCTCACACACGCCTGCCCCCTCCATATTTTATTACATAGATCACAGTTGGAAAGCTTAAATGAAAACAGTGTTTCTATTTCCAGAGCTTGTTTAACATCATGAATGTGATACAAACTGTGGGCTTTATGTTTTTAATTAAGGTTACTTACCCTTCCATGCATGGAAAAAGAAGTCAATAGTTGCTGGCCACATACCGCAGCCTGCAGCCGGCTCCCGGAAGATGCAGCACAGGCTGATGGAGCACTGTGGCTCCCCTGCATCCCACAGTGGGACAGCAGCCTGGGGCACAGCAGGACTTCAGGCACCTGCCAGGCTGGAGCTGCAAAAAACTCCTTGCCATTCTTTGCAATATCCCTCTATTGGCCCATGCTTGTGTGCCAGCTCCAGACAGCTGGTAGGCCAGGCTGGCATGCCAAAAAGGGGCATCAAGGCACATTTCCAAGGGATATCATGCAGAAAGTCTAAAAGCGGTGCTTTGGGTCCTAATGTGTCTCACTGGAGGAGCCAGGAAAAAATCAACTGTACTGTCAAGCTGAGAGGAGGATTTGCTCCTGAGGCTGGAAGTGAGGAGCTCTGTGGTGCCAATGCTGCTCCAGCCCTTGGAGAGGCTGCAGCCCCAGCCCTGCTGCCTGGGGTGGGCAGCCATGCCACAGAGCTCAGATGGCACCACTGGAGCTGGCTGTGAGCACTGTTCTGCCTGCTTCCCCTTTCTCCAGCCATGAGCAGGGAAAAATTCAAAACCAATTCAGTGGGGTTCCATCTATGCTCCTAAATACTGTCCTTGTTTCTTGTGTCTGCTTCCAGCAAAATGTTGCTTTTGTTTGTTGTTCTGGTTACTTTTTATATGCTATCAGCAAACTTTTCGTTGGTGTTGCATTCTCGCAGCTCCTCCCTCAAACTGCAGATTCCTTCACAGTAAACATATATGTTTGAAATTCAAAGAATTTCCTCATGTCCCTGACATTCTCTGCAGGCAAGTTGGGTGGCTAAATAACTATGACTATGTATGTTGAAAGGCCTGAAGTTGTGTAGTATTGAAACGGTTTAGGATTATGCCGAATCCAAACTACAAAATAGCCACACTTGTAAGTAAATTAGCTGCAGAGACCTGTTGCCATCCCTCACAGTAGCTGGATCACTGTTGAGCAAAGTCCTGAGGTCATATAGACAAGGATGAACTGGCTTAACCATGTTGGCTAAAAGGGGTTTGGTCTGCTTCTGCACGGAGCCAGAGGTGTCAGAGTAGCTTCAGAACAGGCGCTTTGTGCTTAGTCTGGTAGCTCCCAGATCACTGGAATAAGATAGCATAGAGATGAAGTTAAATCTTGTCATGCAGAGTTTTGTGAAGTATAGTCCTAAGAAAGGAAGAACTGCCTCTTTTGAAGACTATGCTGGACCAATGCTAGCCACTGTCTTAGAGCAAGGATGGTCTCAGTGCTCCATCCTTGGGGTCAGTGAGGTCATCATACTGGGCATACAACATCTGAGAAGGGAGAAAATTATTTTGGGCCACTAGAAAGCAAAGATGGGTTCTGAAGTTGCCACCTGATGTATGCATGCAAAGATCTGTGGAGAAATGAGCTTTGGAAGGTTTCTCAACAAAGCTGAAGGAGCACTTGAAAGACAATATGAGTGCTTATTTATTTTCTTTATGGATATTTGGTTTGCATGAACTGGTAAGAAGGTGTGTTGGAATGATGTACGCAGGAAGGAAACACATCAATGTCACCTGTCACCATCCCTAAAGCAGCTTTAGTGCTGGTTATGCAGCAGATAATATTGTCAAACTGCAGGGCCAAAGACTGTGGAGACCTCTGCAAGCAAGGAGGGCAACAATGGCACAAAGGTGAAATGAGGATGTTGTCAAGAAGGTGTTCTAAAACCTGGCTGATGTGACCATTAATCAAGCCCTGATTTCAATTACAAATAAAGTAAGACTGGACTGAGATAAATTGATAGACTGTAGCTCCAGAGGAGCATTCAGCACAACTCAGGTATTACCTTACTGTGTACACCTGGGAACAGTGTCCACCGAGAGAGCTGATCTGCTGTCTGCAGCCTGCTGAATGCTGCAGAAAGGTGAACTAGACATCACCTGATGAGAAAGCCAAAAAATAAGTACAAATGCAGGAGATGACCTTGTGTGAAGGTCCATTTCTTGTCTTCCACAAGTCAGGAAGTTTTGCATGCTATCTGTGTTTGGAAAAGAGTAAGTTGAGGGCATGGGCTGGTTTTAAGAGTGGACTTGTGCTACACCATAGGGGAAGCAGCCAGGGTGTTTCAGCTGCAGGAAGAGCTTAACCATGAAGCTGTGAGCATGGCTTTAATCATGGCTGTCAGGTGTGGTGGGGCTGAGACCATTCTGAAGTCATGGAGCTGATCTTGAAAACATAAGGACAGGGCAGGTGCCTCTTCCAAAGCTGCAGCTGGCCCCTGTTTGTTTTAGGAAGCACAGGGTCCTATGGGTGGCCTCCCTGATAACACCTTCAGACTGGGGCTCATGGCAGCAATAAGCCCCAGAAAAACTGCAGACCTGGAAACCCCCAACATATAGCTCCTGCTTTATCTAGAAGGGTGGAAGACCCAGTTCTGTTCTACATATGTGCTTCGTCTTAAGAATTAATAAACAAAACCAAAAACGGTCTCCAAACAAGGATCTCAGTTATTTCTACTTCCATCTGAACACATCCCCAAAGAGTCAGAAAAACAATCTCCCAACTTGTGCTCAAGGTCTTTATTTTTTCTCACTTCTCTGCTCCACCTCCATTTTTTATTGCATTTTTTTAGGTTTCCATCCCCTTGGGCCATGTAAAACAAAACTCCTTCCATAAGGCCTCTCCTCTGCATCAGCTGCTGTGTGCAGTGGGCATGGGGAGAAGGAGGAGGGCCATGGTGTTTGCAGGAGACGTGTTTTCCCAGCATCCCATAGCTCAGGCTCAGCTGGGGCTCTGTGACCAGGCACAAGGGCAAAAGGGCTCCAGAGAGGGGCCAGATGGTTTCCCTGGGAATGGGAATGGTGTGTATTGCAGTGTTAATTAGGAGGGAATGTGGTCAGCAGGAGAAGCTTTGCAGTTTGGCTTGGGACAGGGTCGTTGTCTTGAGATCAGGCCTCTTGGTTATTTAGCTTCATTTATGTGTGTGAGCTGTTCTACATTTTGTGCTTAGGATCCAGGTGGGGTTTGTGTGTGCCCCATTAGAGACTCCACTCATGGCACTTGAGGCCTGCCTGGTTTCTTCAGTTCTGTGCTCTTTGTGGAGCCAAGCTGTGTGGGTTGGTCCAGTCTGTACCATCACCTCTCAGGTAGAGTTTTTTGCCTTAACCCCAAGGAATATAAAGCCAAACACTTGAGCCTTAGATACATACACAAGATATTTTTTCCTGTAAAAAAACCAACAGCAGTTCAAATGTCCCCAAAGAGGATGCCATTCTTAATTATGTGTAATGTATCAATATAAACAAAACTAGTAATTTTGCTATCTTTTATACACTTCATTTATTTAACTGAGCTTTAAATTCCATACTTAATATTCTCAGAGCAAAATCACATCTTTGGTGTCTGTATTGGCCAGGGAGTGACTGAGTTTCATTTGATGTAGTATCTCAGATGGGTGATGTCTGTTCTACATTTGGAAAATGAATGCGGATTTGTTTGGATTTAACATTAACGGTGCAGGTCACATTGCAGAAATCACTGCTCTGAAAAGTTAAGTATAAATGCTGAACAGTTGATAACAATAATAATTATAAATCTAATTTTTCTTCAGCCACCTGTGCAAAAATAAACTCGCCACACTGTGTTATTGAATTCCCTGCTTTTTATGCCTGTTCTCTCATTTAGCTCCATTGGAGAGCATAAAGTCAGGTAATTTTGCCACTAATATTTTTCAGTATTACAGATATTGAGGTGTATCCATAACTTGAAATTATCTGCAGAATGGTTCAAAACATGATAAATTTTTGCTCAAGCTTGTCGTTTTTGGGCAGGAAGAGAAGAGGATGTCCATGTGTGTGAGAGCAAAGGTAGTGCAGTAATGTGCAAGGACACTGTAATTGATGTGGCATCTGCCCAGGACCCATCCCCAGGCACTTACTCCACCAGCCCCAACTCTTGGGCATCCTCAAATATCCAAAAATGTCAACCAGCCCAGCCAGGCAGGGAGAAACATGTGGCCTGAGGGGATGGAGGGGGCAGCTGTGAGGGTCTGACTCCCTTCCGTGCTTGAGCTGCACGTGGGTTTGTGTGACCTCGAGGATTTCACAATCCCCATGCTTCTCTTCTGCAGCTGTAACACAGGAATAATAACGCTTCCTCCCCTTTCTCTGCTTGCTACTCTGCTTTTGGCACGCTGCTAATACAAGAGGGCTTGATCTCAGTTGGAATCTATCACTGCTACTGACATGTTAATAATACCAGTAGAAATGTTTCCTCTTTCCTTTGTACTGACAGAGCTCTGCACGGGGTAGCTGGTCCCAACACGTCAGCCCAGAGTGTATTCACTTTCAACCCCAAATCTGAGGCATTTCCCGGACACATGAAAGAGAGGATGCGAGATTCAGGCTGACTTTTAGGATTTTAAACAGGGAGAAGTAGTCATAACATGCTTCAGTTTGATGGTCCTCCAGTTATTGCATAAACCTCTGAATTATCCTCAGCCTCTTGGCTGCTTGCACAGAGTTAAACCTCGTGCCGTTGAGTCAGGTTCCGATGATTTTCTGTCTAGAAGCTCCTCTGGTAGATGTCGGGTCCTGAAGAGGACAGGGAGAGTTTGAGTGCGTTGCCTTGGCAACATGGATGTGATTGAGGGGATTTTGTGTCTTGAAGGAAAACCCCAAAGTTACTGCCAGTTTGTATAAAGACTGTGTGGAGTCAGGCACCCGGAGCTGCCTGGGGAGAGCTTCCTCTGGGACACAGGATCCAAACTTGGGAGTCACATAGTGGGGAGTTGGTTTTCCACAAAGGAAGCCTGAGAAAATATAAAGATAAAATAAGGTTGCGGGAAGATTCTTCTGATGATGTCTTTCTTCTAAAGATGCAATTAATGTTTTTGGCCTGAGTTTGAAAATCTCCTTTCATATTGCTTGTGGTCATACAAAAACATCACCCTAGCTGCTCTAGCTCTTACATAATTGATAATTTATAAATCTCTAGTGATTTAGAAGTTTTCTGAAAGTTGTCCAATAACAATAAATATGTTTGTTCAAGCAGATCAAAAAGTCAGGCCAATCCTGTTAATCTGTTTAACCAGTGCTGATAGCTGTATTATCTCCATTTTAGCAGAACTGAGGTTAAACCTCTGTAAATAGCTATAGAATACACAAATGCTATTTTAGCAGAGGCTAAAGCCAGAGGCTCAAGATCCAATTTGGCTTTGGTAGCTACTGCAAGCCTTGAATGTGGATACCTGAGGAGAGGCAACAAACTCGCACTCTGTCTGTGCTTTCCCGTTTGTGTACAGAACAGATGAATTCTGCAGGGTGCAAAACATGAAGTGCAGCAGCATAACTCATGTACACACTGTTACTATTTATTATTGGTGAGGCTGAGGCATGCAAGCTAGCAAAGGAAATAGCTGGCACATCTTCATTAATTCCTTCTGGTTCTAAAGTAAGTAGTTTTCAGGAAATAATTCTCCAAGACCTTGGCTACACACACAGTGTATTTATTCAGAGTTGGCAGGGGCACCAGAAAACATATAGTTCATAGAGCTCTCACTTCTTTGGATCCTGAAGGTGTTTATCAAAAATGATTTTTAGACAGATTAGAACCACACGCATGCACAGAACCGTGCCTGTGACAGTCGCTGTGTCTCCAAGCACTTTAGGTTTAATCAAAACCCCTGTCCACCCCTTGAATAAACTTCAGAAATTCCCCATTGGTATTAAGGGTTATTTTGAGAATGAGGAGACATCCACCTTAGCTTGGCAAGTGAATATTGGCTTCACAGGTTTTTTTTCCTCCAAGTTACTTGAATATAACTATTATACTTTCTTCTGAATTGTAACTATTTGGCTTATGACCTCACAGATACTTTACTTGTTGCTTTGAGATCTAGCCATGACTAAACCCAGAAATTTAGATATATATCCAGACTTTTTTATCTGAAAAATAGACTGAAAATCTTGAATATCAGTCTCTCTCATGAGATGTCCTGATTTCATGCATTACAACAGGGCCAGAAATAACACAAGAACAGCTTTTCTCACAGTATTTCAGTAGTTCTTTTCTGGCCATTGCCAAAAGCAGGATGTGAAGACACGCACGAACATTAAAGCAAACTCTTGTTAGAATAGTTTAAGTTCCTTTTGCATTGTGGCAAAAATTCGTGTCAATTTTCATTCTGTTCAGACCATTTCAACCCTTTCAGTACTTCCAAAATCCATCAGTGTTTTTTCTTAATAAATCGTTCTGCTAGCTTAAATATGATTTGTGGGTTTCCATGTTTTTTTCTTTTTCTTTTTAAACACAGGCCAAAGTTATGACAAAGTGCTCAGACCCAAATTGCACATTCAATTGTACACATAAATGTTGACTATCCCACTGGCTATCCCACTGACTTTGCAAGAAGTCCTCATTGGTGTAATATTAAGCCTCCAGTAAGTGTTTGCAGGATTGGAACAGAAGGTGCCCTAGGATGCCCAGGGAAAGACTGCAATTGCCAACAGTGGGGATGTGCCCCAGGGATAAGGACAGATCCAGTTTCAGGTTTGCATAATTGTTTCCTTCAAAGCTCTTCAAAGCAGACTCAGGTGCTGGTCACTTTGCAGTCTTTCCACAAAGCAGCGAAATGGTATAAAGTTAACTGCTTCAGCTGCCAGGGTAAACACTGGGAGTAAGTGCCAGCACAAAGCAGAGCTGCAGCCTCCTCCTGTGAGCTCCTCCAGGGTGGGATGTGCACCGGGCTGACAGCCGCGGCAGGGACGGGGCCGATCCTGGCGCTGCGCTTGCCCCATCCGGGCAGTAATTGCAGCACCTGAGGTGCTCCTGCCCTTTCAGTGGGATGGGCTCAGCATGTTCCCTGCCACACGGCAGGTTGTGCTCTCCCAGGGAGGGGCTCTCCACCCACTCTGGAGTCGTGGTGGCATCAGGCGAGGTTACAAATCTCTCTGCAGAGCAAGGTCTTCCAAATGTCTGAGCATGGTGTTTCCCAGGACACAGAAGAGGTTAGATAAGCCCTTTGGACTTTACCTTCTCCAGCAAGCATATCCCAGCCTGCTTTAACAGACCACTGCATCCCTTACTTGCCTATATTTTCTCTTCAGTGATTCAGTGAGGCAAGGATTGCAGGGATGTGGTGAGCAGCTTGCCCATGCAGCACATGCAGGAACAACTTGCTGCCACTGCTGAGGAGCTGAGCACCTTGCCCATGAACTAGTCTTTAACCAGAGGGAAAGTGAACAGAATTTTGGACTGCCCAGGGCAACAGTGAAAGCCCAGATCTCCTGAACTGATCTGTTCACTAACTGCAAACTTCACACATGCCACCAGGTAGTTGGCTCAAACACTTGGTGTCCTCAGGAGACCTGTCACCCTGTCAGGTCCTGGCTGGAGGAGGTCAAGTCACTGCTATAATAGAGAGGAGAACTCTGGTTTTTTGCTGATATTCTCCCCAAGGACAGCTGCCAGTGTCTTACTGTAGATGGGTGAATCAGAGTGTGAAAACACCTGCCTGGCAAGCCAAAAGCTGTCAGGCCATTTACAGGGTATAGTACAGAACTTGCAGCCCTGGTATTATGAATCCTAAAATCTCAAATCAAGGGTGCACTTCAGGAGCAGCCAAATCCTAGAAGAGGATTTTGCTGTTCATCTTTCTAGGGACAATAACACGACAAAACCACCTGGCTACATAGTATTTGAATTGAAAATGTATTTCCTTCTCAGCATTTGTTTCTCCTTCAGTGGCCTGTAATATCTGCCTCATGGGTTGGGATGCAGATATTTGGGAAGGAGCAGATGGCTTTCTACAGGGCACAAGTGACACACTACTAATTTTATTGAAGAAGCCTTTGAGGAGGACAACCACTGGGCCTCCTGTAGTTCAGAGAACTCAATTCTGAGATCTTTCTCAATGTTGTCACAGCCACTGTCCTGTAAAAAGCTGCAACTGGGATGCCTGGGCCCACTTGGAACACTGTCTCTCAAAAAAAAAGGCACTTTGATTTGTGCCTGTGTTTATGTGGGAGACTCTCCATGGATTGAGCCATAATGTCCCAGTCAAGGTAATTCTGTCTGGCAGCAGCACTAGATAGTTTGCAATGAACATTTACAAACTGTCCAAGGAATATGATTTCTTACACAAAAGATCCAGCTTTTTAAGGCTTTTACTCATGGAACTGCTTCAAGCAGTCCTCATACCTCAGTCCTCCCTTGGATGGACTCTGCAGCCCTGGACCAGGCGGCTGATAATACAGAAATGCTCGAAATGCCTGGAAAGGACACAGTCATGTCAATTGTCTCCACTGAAGGTAGCAGTCACAAACACATGGGTTTGCCAAAAGTCCCTGGCTAGTTCCAAGACGCTTTAGTTTGTTTGCACTGCTAATCTACCAGAGACTGAGACTGCTCAGAGAGATACCAAGCCTTCTGTGAACCTTCTTTCCCCCTACTTGTGTTGGGATCTGCCGGACAGCAGCCATCTGAGAAGGTTTTGGGAGACTGTACAGTTATCAGACTGAGACAGAAGGAAATAGTCTGAGCTGGACGCAGGACAGCCTGTGCACATATTCATTCTTCGAGTCCTTTTGCCTCTCAGCAGCTTGTCAGGGCTGTCATACTCAAGGTCTCACTGCAGCAGGCTTTTGACAGGCTGGAGGAATGCCCTGCTTAGATGCATCCCCATAAAATTCAGTTAATGCTGTAACAGACAGGGCATTTGGCTCACAGATTATGATGGGATCCCCACTAGAAAAAAATTCCTTTAAAACTTTCTGAAGCTCTCTTCTCATAGAGAGAGCCATGTGCTTTTGTGTATTTATGGAAAAGGAAGCAGCATGAATTAGTATAGGCCACATATCCCTTTTCCGAGTGGATGCAGCATTGATTCATGTCCCTTGCCAGCCAGGATGATTTCCCAAAAGAGGGGCTAGCTTTGGATCCTGACAGCCTGGGTTGCCATTCCATTATGCAGGATCCCAAAATCTGTGTTTCTCAGACTAAGAAACTAAATCATCTGTCCTTGCTTCTTGCTAAAGTCCATCCTTAAAAAAACCTTTCTTTCCACCTCACTTTCTTCCATACAGCAATGTGACTGACCAGCACCTCCCCTGCAGCTGAAGGTGCAGCTGCTTCACCTGGGCCCTGCAGCAAAGATCCAGGTGAGAGCATGAGTGCAGTTGTGCAGCCCTGGTGCTCCCAGGGCTGGAGCACACTGGGTGCCTGCACATGAGCTCAACAAGTGGGAATCACTGAAAGTGACTCCTCCATCCCTCCCCTCAGACTTTCCTTGGGCAGGAGTATGATATCCTACAATCCATGTCTGGAATTTATGCAGTCACTTATCACCCAGGGCTGCTCAGGACAGTGTTCCTGCCACAGAAGGCTGGATTTGCATCACGTCCTCAGCCAACAGGACGTCTCCAGGGGTAGTGCAGCCTCCCTTTGGCTCTCACTCAGCTGTTTTGCCATAATTTCACTTGCAGCTATTCAAGAATGCCTGCCCAAATTACACTTGCTACTGGCCAAGGCAAAATGTTACCTGTCTCAGCAAAGAGAAATTTCACCTATTTTTCCACAGACTTTCTTAAATGAAACCTTCAAGGGGTACCTGCAGGTGGCAGCCACATTTTGTAACTGAATTTCCTCCACATTCTTACAACTTTTTAAAATTGCTAGTCGTTGATTACAGAAGCACAATCTTGTTACTTAGTTTGCCTGTTTAATTTAGAAATGTAAATCTCATGGACTTCTGATAATTACTAACTTTCTCATTGGATTAAATTCTTAGACAGTTTTATTGATTCATTCTGTGGGGTTTTCCAAGGTTTTTTTTGGCTGGGTTAGCTTTTCTAAACGCCGCTTAGATTTGCTATGAAAATATATGCCTCTGCATCCAGTGCACACCCTGCCAGATGCACAGTGGAAGCCCTGAGCCCGGGCTACCTATCAGCCCCCTGCCCAATGCTGTAGGGTACTAACACCTCCATGAGGACTGCTGCTACTGGGAAACCCCATGGAGAAGCTCTGTGCTTGATATCAGCATCTCAGGACTTAAACTCAAGGTTGCAAAAAGATGCTTCACATCCCTAAAACTCTTTGTGGAGTTCAGCATTTTGGCCAGTAGTTTGTGAGGCACCAGCATCACAGTTGTGTTTTGTCCTAGTTGTAATGGTTGTCCATGACTTGGAATAGCTATTCCAAGGCCAAAAGGGGCCTCTCTCATGTCTGCTTTCTCTGATGGAGGCTCTGAGTCTTGCAGCTTCTGAGGGTGCTGTGGGACCCTGTGAGCCTGCATTTCTCATCTCCCAGACCAAGAATGTACATGGTAGAGCACACAGTATTTTCCTCTTAAAGCTGAAATATATTTCAGCTCTTTTGGGATGGTTAGTGAGGATGTGGCAGTCTTGTAGGACAGGACACACGATTCAAATGCAGTTCTAGCAAAAGTTGAAGTGGTTTCTGTTACACATTCCTACAAAGTTCAGATAAAGAACACATAAAGCAGTAATTAGATATCAGTAATTGCCAGTGGAACTAAAATCATAACATAGATCTCAGTAACTGTTGATGTAGAAATATTCACAGTAGGGAGTCTACAGCCATACTTGTAGAACCCTAAGACTGGTGAAAGGAGCATGTCCACAAAATGGAAGTGTCTTAAAGACATGCAAAAATCTGAAAAGCAACTTGAGGGGACTGGAAAGAGTTCTGTCTTGGGTTGGTTTTGTTTTTTTTTACTGCTGAATTTTGAAATAATTTGGTCTCAGTTTCTTCAGACAAATCATTCCTCTTTGTTTTGTAGTCCTTTTTTTTAATGCCGAGTTTGGAAATAATTAAACCTCACTTTCTTCAGACAAATCACTCCTCTTTGTTTTGTACCTCTTCACGCCACATCAGATCCAGTGCTTGGCAGTCACCTATATTCCTTAGTTGCTGCACTGAAAAACATTCACCTAGTCATTACATTCTGGGAAGCACACCAAGGCTGGCCCACAGATGTCCGCTTCTCCAAATATTTTTCCTTTTACATGACACCCCACCACAGACAGTTGTGGGGCGGGTTGGAAGGAGGCATCAATCTGACCGTAACTCCTGTTTCTGAACATATTTTGCCCCTCATCTGCAAGTGTGTATGGAATAGCTCTCTCCAAGAGTTGTTCTAGCTTCACTTTGACTATTTTCCTGCCTAACATCATGGAGGAGGGTAAGGACTAGGTAGTGTGATTTCCAAGTGGTGCTGTTAAAAAAAAAGAGTCAGCCATAAATGAGTTCAATGAAGGTCTGCAGAGCAAGAACGGCAGCCATGGGGACAGAGATTTTCCCTATACTGAGCAAACACAGGACAAAAAAGCAATCCTAGAGCCTCTGACTACTGCACCCATGGTGGCTGAGCAGTTATCAAGGACAGCAATACTTGTTATGAGAATGAAGCAATACTGATCTCTTCTCTCTGAACATTAGGAGCTGTTTTTCTTTTGGGCTGATCACCCTCTGGAAAGTGGGCAGAGAAGACCACTGGTTTAATACATGATGTTGTCCTCCAGTGGGTCTCAGCTCAGCCCTAATCAACCCCACTCCTATAACCAAGGTTTATATAACTGCTGACCATCTACCACCAGCCTCCTTCTCCTCTTTCTTTTTGACTTTTTGAGTGTCTGTTTGTCCCAATATGTGTTCCCCCACCCTTCCGTCATTGGAAGGTTTAATGCTGAGTGAAAAACCACGAACAGCCTTTGAACATGTTCTGCCAAGTCTCTTTACAGTACAATACTGGCAGGAGTAAAACTCTGGAGCCAGGCAAATATGCAAGCTTCACATTAAAGGAAGCAGAGCTGTACGGTTATTGCATCATTCTATGGCTTCCCAGACGTTGTTGTTATGTTTTCATTAGAGCAACAGAACTGCACTTGGTGCTTTCTGCTGAGGAGCCAAGGAGGCCCCAAAAGGCTGTCACTGGGGCAGAGAATGCGGCAACTGGAAAGATGAGTGGTTTACTGCACTAATTTTATAGTGCAGCCCTTACCAGTTAGTGGTAGAGGGAACCAGAAACATGATCTGTGTTCACTTCTTTTTAAAAAGGACACATAGCCAAATACTTATAACTATTTGCTTGTTCAAGACAAGTTATTTGGAAGTTTAACTACTACTGAATCAACCAACATTTTTCAGCACTAAATCATTTCAACTCCATATCATATGTTTTTAATTTTGTCAGAATCTGTATTTTTTTAATTACCATTTTTATTAAAGCCTTTTTGTTTTTTTCTTTTTTTTTCCCCAGAAGCAGGACACAAATATCTAGCTATTTAATCTGGATATTAGAAGTTATGGTTAAAGGCTCAGCCACTGAAGAAAAACTGTGCTGCCAGATGCATCCACTGGAGCACAGGTGCTGAGCTTTGTTTTCTTGCCCTCACCAAGCTCTTGAAGAAGTGGGCTGTGACACAGCATGGCTGGACAAAAGCTTACCACCACTACCAATTGCAATGAACAATCTGGACCCCCAAAAACTTCTCGACCATTTCTCACCTAATGAAGAATGGAGAAGCTTTAAAGGCACTCAGGATCCTGGTTGCACTGGGCAGTTGACTGAAAACTTCTGCTTTATGACCTCTTGTTTCATGGTTCAGCATTAGTACAATGTCATTCTTACGGTCCTTTTCCAATACACAGTCAAAGTAGCAAGAGGCAAAGTTTTGTCTGGCCAAGTACTGTCTTGTCACCATGTGAGATTTCTCAAATGATGGAAAAAATGTGAAATTAGTCAAGATGGCTTTATGTCACTGCAGAACTACAGAAGTGGCAGGATTAGGTCACACCATATTGTATGGAAGCCGAAGTCAATACTTCCTTATGTGCATTGATGAGCCTTTCAGAAGGATAAAAATTGTGTTTAAAGCAGAATTGATTGCAGTTGTAAAAGATCAAGCAATTTAAAGGTCCTGTGCTCTATGTAGACCAGGATAAAAACACATAACTTGCCAATGAGAACAACTGGAAAAGAGAAAGGAACTTGCCAACTGAAAGGTGTCTGGCAGATAACACAAAAGCAACTCAAGAGGATAAATACAAGCCATGGTGATGTTGTCCATGGAAATACTTCCCAGAAAGTTTTATTACTGAACTGATAACTAAGCAAAGCACAAGTTACAATGAAAATTGCACTCAAGAAACAAGTTCATGAAAATGGGTGACTTTTGGCTGTTTTCAATAGCCAAAGCACCAAGATACTAAACACTGAAGAAAATCACTGTTTAAGCAAGGGAGAGAACAGTAACTGGCAAAATTAATTCCTTTACAAATGGTGTAATGTAACTTACCACTGTAATGTCTATGGTTGAAACATGTTGGTCCTGGCCTGTGCCATGTCACTGAACAGTCCATAATGAGGTTGTCTGAGTTAAAGAAAAGCCAACATGCATCACAGCCTCCTCACATTGTTCTGGATCCTGAGCAGTGTGGGGCAAAGCTTAAGTGGCTAAAGAAGAGGCAAACCACAATTTGCAGTTAGGGGGCAGTCAGATTCTGACTGGAAATAAGCTCGGCAAACAGCCTGCATGGAAACTTGAATTCCTGCATGGAAACACATTACATGTTTCCATTGCAATCATCCTGCTGTCATGTATAAAACAAAGATTATTTTGGTGGAAATGTGCAAGGAACAACCATTTAATTTATTATGAGATGAAATTCTTAAACTAACATATTATCTAGCTCAGCCTCCTGAGATGATTCACATCTGACCCCCAGTGTAAGCAGCTCACTCAACTCACTTTAGGAGACATGGGATGAGAGGTACCACACTTACACAAAAAGTGATCAGTTAGTCTAAGGCATATTACTGAGTCAAATTTTGAGACAGCCCTGTGAGTCTCAAGCTCATTTACTTTCCAAAGGAAAGTTTTGGTGATGGAGGAGAATAATAAAGCCCCTAATATATCACAGATTCCTTGCACCCAGGCCGTGAAGTTTATATTTCTCTTACAACTTGGAGACAATATTGTGTATCAGAGCACATGCACTTGTCATTAGCATGAACACTAAAAGGAAATGAACATAAACCTCAGATTCAAATGTGTAGTTTGAACATCCTGGGACAATTAAATTATTGATAATGGTTATCTGTCACCAAGCAATAAATCATAAAGTCACAGAGTAGCAGAAGAAAAGCTATCTTGCTGCTGACAGATGTGTAGACTGAAAGATGTGGTGGGCCTATAAGGTTCCAGAAATAATTGTATAAAGGTGAAAGATTTCTTCTCTTGCTTTTTTTCTCATCAACTCTAGTATTTTTATACTCAAAAGAACACTTCCTTGTGACAACTTTTCTTACTTGGACTCTGTTTTTCTGACATTTTAGTGTAATTGAGGAACAAAGCTGACAATGAGCAGCTGGTAAAGAGCAGGCCTGGTGTTATGACTGCCAGTTGGAGCATGGCGCTCTGCAGAGCTGGGAGCTGGCTCCTGAAACTGTGAAAGGTGATGGATACTCCCTGCTGATGGTAACATCAATGTAAATAAACTGGAAAAAAAGAACACATTGCAAAACTGTGAAACTACAGGAATCACATACAGAAAACATGGAGAGAGCAGCCTGAGCAGATGCCAAAAAATGAACAGGACAAAGCCTGACTCCCCCTTCTAAATCACTACAATTTTGTAACAAAAATAATTTGTACATGAAATTGCTCTAAGTTGAAAATGATACTTAGCCCCATATACAGTATAACTGTATTTCCTAAGAGGCTACAGGTTTACATGGACAAGTAGCAGCAGGTGGAAGGAGCAAGGAGTGAAAGCATTTCCCTTCTAAGCATGGGAGCCAGGGAGTGGGAGCTGGGAGCACTGGTTATACGCAGTGGGAATGCTGGGCCTGGGTGGTGGCAGTGCCTTGGGTTGGTGCCAGGGCTTGAACAGGCTGGTAGGCACTGCCAGGAGGGTTGGAGGGCTTTGTGAGCAGCATGGGGGACCCAGCTTTGTGAGGATCCCTTTTCAGGGGGCTGCAGCACCGTGAAACTCAGCACAGATCTGCGGACAAAGTGGAAGCTTTTCAAATGCACATGCTGTATTGCACTGCTCACAGGGGCCAGGGATCACATTCATTTATTCATTTTCCAACAGCTAAATCTCTTTATATTAATTACATGGAATCCACCAGTTTTGGCCAAAAAAGATGCATTTTTCTAATACTAGTTTTTTGCCTGTGTGGTGATCTGTATTGATTTCAACAATTCTTCTCCTTGTACAGAACTTGAAAACTGCAGGCATGGTAAAGGAAAAGAAAACAGCACAAGTAAGTTAGCTTAAGTCTGGGATTAACTGTCTGAGGTTTTAAAACAAAGGTTTCAGATTAACTACTTGGAGGCATAAGGGCTACCAGTGTGAGTGAGAATGGCAAACTGAGGCCATTTCATTGTCAGAAACATGACATTTACTGCCCTGACACCTGTGTCATAAAATTAAGCTTGCTTTAGAACTTACTTCATTTGAAATCCACATTAAACAGTCAAGTCAAGTGTACCTTGAGAGGTCGTACTAAGGACAAGAGTTATTTTCAGGGAGTTTTTTTCCCTTCAACAGTTAGAAAAATAAGCTACCATTTTACGTGTTATTCATAAGTGAGACTGTGATAAACTATTTGTATCCACAGCTTCTCTCACAGAAAAGACAAAAATAAAATCAAGCCTCTTCTCTTTCAAATGAATTTGGCAATTAGCATTTATTTTAGAAGTATTTTTGGGTATAGCAATGAAGCATATGATACTACTACAGCTGTGACATCAGTATAATAATATAGACATGCTTATTCAAAATAACATACCAGGCCTGTGGGGCACAGCTCAAAACCACCTAAAATAGCATTTACGTGGTCACTGGATGCTGATGGAGTTTTTGATGAACCCTGTGACTACGTTGGTGTTTGCACTGATCAAAAAATACTACTTGGACCGACATTTTGATTTCCACACTGTTAGCATCTGTCCATAGCTGGCTTCCTTTAAAATAGCCTCTACATCTTCCCTAAGGGCCCAGTGTAATTCTCATTTTTCAGAACTGTGCAAGTCTTCCAAAATGAAATTTTAAATGAGTCTTCATGTCTGCTTCAGAGAAAACAAATAAAAAAGTGGATTGGCATTATATTTTCCTCAGAAGCTTCTGTCAGCAAGAAAGTTAGTTGCCTTGAGAAGTCATGCTAGTTGGAGGAAAATAATGAAATTATTTATTCAGTCTGAACCAAGAAGATTGTTAATTATTAAGGGAAGTACAAAAATAATTCAGAAGCGAGTCCTTGACAAATGCAAGTAATTTAAATATTTGCTCTTTGTCATCTTTGTCAGCAATCTTTGCTTGTAATTAAGGCATTACTGTTCTCAAAGAAATGCCCTAGCATTACTTGTTTAGCATTGTATGCACAGTGGGTCTATAATTTATAACACCAATAATAATTTCTGTGCATTTTTGAAAGCAATTGTAATTCTGAACATAATTTTATACAGAAAAAAGTAACTACATCAATACAATGTTGTCTTCAGTTTAAAAATTAAAAACCACAAAAAGATAATGTGCAAACGTAAATCTAATATCCGACTCTATTTAGAGCTGAGTTAAATGTGTTAATTAAAACACTTTTCACCAGCTACTTACAAAATTAAGGACTATTTTGTTTGATATTGGTAGAAATGGGAAATTTGGAGTGATGTCTATTGCTACAGCTGTTTGCAGTCTTTATATAATACCAGATGTGAGATTCATGTATCTGCATTTTCTGCTCTCCTGTGACTCACAAGTGATCAAATATGCAAAAGCATAATGAGAGGATTACTGGACAAGATTATAATGCAGAGAATTGTTCAAGACATTCATAAATTACTGCATAAATACACACATGGAGAAGCAAAATTTATTGAAATGTCACAGATAAGCAAAACCATGTATATCTACAATGAATTAAAACAAAAGCATATCAATTGTAGAAAATGTCTTTGACATATTTTAGCTGATGGTCTTTTGATGGATGTAATGCTAAAAGACACACAAAATTAGGTATGAGTGTTTTATCAAACCTAGGGCTGACAAACCAGTAATGTAAAATCAAACGTAACTTTGATTACTTACAGATTTGTTTTTATTAAATTATCTTCAGATAGATGAGCTCTGCTATGAAATACAGATGCTAGAAGGAGTAATTGTGTATTTAAATGTAGCTGAATTGCTAAACAAGTGTGTTAGTAAAAGCTGCTGAAGCATCAGCCATATTTTGCTTTTTCTGTAGCCAGAGCCAATCTGCGAATGTTTGCTATGCAACCAGCTGCTGCCTCCTGCAGAGCGTCATCTGTAGAGCCTACCATGGCCAGTAGGAGCTAGCAAAAACAGAGGAGAAAAAAACAAATCAGTGTGCTTCTGTTTCAATAACGTTCAAATCATATCTAGAACAATTGCATGAATTAACCCACACATCTGATAAATAAAATACTTACAATCATTACAAACAGTGCATTATACATATGCATATATCTATTACATGTATGCTTTTGTATGCATATATCTATTTACATCCACATAAAAAGCAATGCATTATATTTTACCGTATTTTTACATGTGAATTGATATTTTCATGTCTTATTTTCTGGTTATTGCACTATGTCTGTCAATCAACAGATTGTGACTTGTATTTTTGTTATTGTAAGGAGAAATTGCACATGCTTTATGTGAGTCATGTGAGTCATAATTTTCCCCTCAAAGTATACCAGTATAATTGTACATGCTCAGTATTTTTAATAAACAAAGCCATGCTTCTTGTTTCATTTTTTGTTTTGGTCTTTATCATGAAACTGGATTCATGTGATGGATCCTTGTGTCCCATTTACTGCAGCAGGTTTCTTTGATGCCACAACAAACACTCATGTTAAATATCTTGAGGGATATAAATATGGGCATATCAGTCTTAAACATTTGCATGTAAAAGTGAAAAAGAAAAGCTTAAGAAAGCCATCAAACTTTCTGGGATTGATTCAGCTTTTCAGTCTTGTGTAGTAGATCCTGTACTCTGGAAGTCTTCAAATTTTTCAGTGGAAATTCCCTGGGAGTAAGGTACTGTTCAATGAGTATGACACAAGACAGACCTTGGTGATAAAACATTTTTACATATCAGAAAACCATTAATAATGGGTTTGGATCTCACTTCAGTGTGTTGCAAGTCAGTGATGTAACCGCAAATGCAATATAGCTGGAAAGGAGAAGACTTGCTTAGCTTAAATCAGCTCCATGCAACCCCCAGATTTCTGAAAATTTGCCAGGCTTTCTGTGCGTTCAGGTATTTTGAACCTCAGACAGTTCTAATTAAAACCTGTATTTTCAGTCTGCAATACTTAGGAATCTGTATTCACCCAAACAATGTTGAGTTAAACCACAGAGAAATCTGTTATCACTCAACTCTGGTGCATATTTTTCATCCAGCTAAAATATTACACAAAATTATGAACTGCTAAATATAAAAGCATAAATTGAATGCAGACATCAAATTCATATGCTACCTTTTCCTAACCTTCCAGCAGTCGTGAGGCATGGGCCACAGCTGCACACATATGGCATTTACTTAGACAGATCAAAGCATTTTGTACTGGAGGAAGTATTTGTGTTAGCCAAATGTACAAAACAAGCATCTTTCCAGTCACCTTTCACCCTTTGACCCTTACATGCAACATGTGAGACTGCCTGCGATAGGCTTGAATTATGTCACAAACAATATTATGTCAATTAAGCATCAATGATAATTTTTTCTAGCAATCCTTCTTAAAATTTCCATTACTGTAATCAGACATCTATGTCCAAGTAGCTAGGCAGAACTCTTAAAATATGAACCCTTCTGAAATATGAGAAGAAATGATACGAGAAAGGTTTATGTTTCTGTACTTTATTTGTGTGCCAAACCTGGGCCAGGGTCAGCAACCAGAGAAGTCAGTGGGAGGTTCACCACTCACTTCAAGCAGACATAAGACCAAGGAGACCACAGGTCTAGCTGTAATGATAAAGTAGCTCTATATAGCACAAAGACCAGAATGCAAGTTTATCAAATGCTTAACTTCTATTTTTTTCCTTCAGAAATACTGCTGGATGAAGATATTTCTTCTTTGCCATTTGTCAAGAGATGATTTCTCATCAGCTTAAATTACCGAGTGATTCTTCGGGTGCATCACAACTTTCTTGTGCAACTAACAGAAGAAACCTGCTATAGATCCTTCATAACCCTGACTCAAACCCAAAAATATGTATGCACATGCCATTCATATGGTGCTTTAGTAAAGCTCTAGTTTTAAATTTGGGGGCAAGGAAACCATATGCCTTATGTGATTATTCATTGCATCTTCACAGATCTAATGCAAGGCTTTTCAGTGTAGTGAGTATGGAACTCTAACATCCATAAAAATTTCAGATAAGACTTGTATCCATGTGCACGAGCAGATGTTCATCAAAATAATGTTTTGGAGATACATTACCTAGTAGGAACATAGCAAAAACCAAAAATTGACCTTTGCCTTTATTACGACTACATGATAGGTAGGACTCATTTCAAGGTTAATTATCTTATTTTAACCATCACTTCTTTCTAGGCTCAAAAGACAAGAAAGAATAGGTATTTTTCTGTCACTTCCCACAGAGAACTCAATATTAAGCAATGACAACAACTGTAGGGGAAAGTCCATGCTCTTTATTGCAGGTGCATTTTGGAAAATCAGGATGAGGCATCAAAGAACAGAAATTGGTACAAAGGACCCAGATAGATGCCTAAAGAACTAGTGATACATATGCAACCAATGCAAACACCAATTTTTACAAAGATGATAAATATGATTTTACTGATTTTTTTCCCTCTGTGTTCAGGGGATTATGGATCAGTTTCTCTCTAATTTGCTGCTCTTCTAAATCACTTTCTAGTGGTAACATCTGCAAGAACTGCCACGTCATACAAAATCCAGTACTACACTGCGTCTCAGGATTTTCACAGCGAGACTTCAAAGGACTATTCTTGAAAACACTGTTCAATACAGTGGCTGCCTCTAAGGACTGTGGATATATACCAACATTTGTCAGTTAACCTACTCCTTTTGTACTAACAAAAAGAAAGCTGAAGATTATAAAAAATGCAAAATATTTCAATAGAAGTAGGTAATTCTGTATTTAGGAATCCAGCTTTGAAGATTTTTATATAAATCCTACCTTTAATGAAATTAAAATTTATTCTTTTTTTTTTTAATAAACCAAGACATTTATAATTCTTTCACCTCCTGATTATCATTCCTTGACCCTTTCATGGGTTCAGTTCTATTTACTGGCAATTTGGGTCATTCAATTCAGGTATGGAAATGCATTCATAGATAGTCTATACAAACTACACCCACGTATTAGGTATATTTGACAAATCCAAGAAATAATTTTCCTTTTTCCTTTTCTTTTATTCCAATGTACTAGGGCAATATGACATGCCATTTTTCTTGATATAATACCCTTGAACTTCATGTATCCTTTCCCTTTACTGTTCAGGTATTGTTTTCCGACACATGTAAATGTTAACAGATGTGAGAAGCAGTAAAAAAAGCATGTGGTATAAATGCTTCTTTCTGGCACATAAAAGGCACTTTCCATAGACAGAGAAAGCATTTGCAGCACCATGTAGCCTTCATTTTCTGTTGGCAGGTATCTATATTCTAAGGCTAGAGTCCAATATTTTTGCACAGTTTGCACATCATACCAGTAAATAAGCATAAATACAAGCTGTTTGGAGAATGTACAGGGCATATGTAGAATTTCTGGATTCCAAAAGCAATGTACAGCCAAATCATTTAAATATTCAGAACAATTAAGATTTTGCTATTACTACCCCAGAATTGTGATATTATGACAACACAATCACAGAGTAATTCAGAATGGAGAGGCTCTCAGGAAGTCTCCAGCCTAGTGTCATGCTGAAAGCAGGGTCAGATACAAAGTTTGGCCAGGTTTCCCAGAGTTTTTAAGTCTGATCTTGAAAAATTTCAAGAATAGAGATGGCACATCTTTGACAATCTATTCCAATATTTGACAGACTTGGTGGAGAAAAAGGCTTTCCCTATGCTCAGTTACTCTTGATTTAGTTTATCTCGTTGTTTCTCATCCTCTTGCCATGCATTGCTGTGAAAAGCCTAGCTCCATCTTTTTGATGACTGAACTCCCTGTAGGAACTGCAAGGCTGCTATTGAGTCCACTTAAAGTTCTCACTTCTCCAGGCTGAAAAAGCCTAGTTTCCTTAGTTTCTCCTCACAGAGCAGTGCTTCAGGGTCTGACCATCCTGGTGGTCCTCTGCTGAACCTATTATAGTTTATCCACGACTTCCCTAAATCAAAGGCCAAAGCTGGGTGCAGAATTCTAGGCGTGAGCTAATGAGTTCTAAAGGGAACAATCACTTCCCTCAACCTACTGGCTGTGCTCCTTCTGTAAGTCCACAGTTGTGACTTTGCTGTGAGGACACATTGCTGGCTAATGTTTTGCTTGTTGTCTACAAAATCTCTGTACCCTTTTCAGTAAAACTGTTCCTCAGCATGTCAGTCACTAGCCTTTATAACTGCAAACAGTGATGTCTTTCTAGAATTTTGCACTTCTACAAAAGAAGTAGCCCAAGGGAACTTAAAAGCAGAAAAAGCAGAGGTAAGTATTGTACCAACAAACCCTAAATCTGAAAGAATCTCAGATGGGATCCACGTACGGGTTACAATAACTTAGAATTACTCACTTTCCTTCAGCCACAGTCACTGCAGCTTCCACACTCAGAGGGGAAGCATGGGGTATCATATGCAGGAAGCATAGGGTGTCATGTTTTCAGGAAGTATAGAGGTTTGCATGGAATAATCTTTAAATAAGGGTTTAGTCATGTAATGTATCCACAACAAGATTTCTAAAACAATGGAAAGTCTAGAACAAGGCTGTTGGAAAGAGGCTCCCTTGCTCACACAAAACAGATAAAAGATCAGCCTATTCAATACTCCAGAGTCCTGTGAACATGAAAGAAAATTATGAATAAAGAATAACTACATAAAAAATTACTCAATGCCCTTTTTGTTCTTGCTTCTTTAGGTTTTCTGCCCTGTAAAACAAATCTTATTTAAATTTTTCTAATCAGAAGGAAATATGGACAAACTCCTTCAACAAGATTCCTATCTACACTGGGAAGCTAGTCAGAGTTCACATAGAGCTTAAAATTCCTGGAACTAAAGACATAACCTTCAGTTCCACATCTTGTAGATTGACATATCATTCATTTCCAGTTGGTGGTAGGACCTGTTTTTTTTCTTTTTTTTTAAATTTAGATTTAGTATCTGGCTTCTTTTACATGCAACATTTCCTGAAGGATGCTAAATTTCTAGCACTGTGATTTTCTAATTGCGTAACACTTCTTTTTCAAAAAAAGACATTTTTCACATGTTTTTTATAAATCTAACCTAAAAGAAAAAAAATACTTTAAATAAAAGCATATGGTAGAAGCTTATCCAAGAAAGTATCAGTCTAGATCCAGCCAGCATTTTCTAACTTTCAACACCATAGTGCACACTGGAAAATATTAAAGCACCTAGTTTGAGTGTTACGTTACACATATTCCTATGAAAATACTTCTCATAAAATTAAATTATAAATAATAAAACATACTCCACAATCAAAGCTTAATGAAGGTTAAGCTAAGTCACTGTTTCTAAACTAAAATTCAGGCCAATTTCCTGATTTTCTTTTTCAGCTGAACAAAAGGGTAAGACAACATGTACCATACCCAGACTCCTAAGAAGAAGATACTCATGCAAGTTCTGGGGTGTTTTGTTTGTTAGTTTGTTTTTTCTCAGGTGGCACAAAGGAAGCAGATTTCAAACTAAAGTCCCATGCACCAGGGAACACTCTGTGCTAGCAGCTGTACAAAATCCAGTACCAAGAAATTCTAGTGAAGGCAAAAAATGGGCAGGGCTGACACTCTGCTGATTCCCCTTTGCACAGGATCTCTCCTCCCTGGGACTAAAGTCAGAGCTACCCCTGGTGCAGCCGATTTCACTCACTGTGAACATAAAGAGGTCAAACTGAAGCTCTCTGGTTGGGATGGGAGAAATTTTGAGGAGATTACCCCTGGCTTCTTTTCCTTTCTTGTCCTATTTTGGTCTTTTCTCTCTTCCATGAGAAACATCTCCATTCTGGCAGCCATGGGAAAAGGGCAACTTTTTGGAAAGACTCAAGAATGGCTGTGGGGTAGCAGGAGATCCAAAGGATGCAGCTTGGGCTTAGGTACACCTGGGCATGGTGGTAGCCAGGAGGCTGACCAGGAACTTCATCTTTCCCATAATCTCTCAGAAAGAGTATAGAAGCTGGAAAACCTGTGCACTTCCTGCAAAGAGGTGCAGGACTTCAAGTTAGTATGACAACAAACTTGCCTGCAGTTTTTCATGCACTTAAACCATCTCACCTGGTCTTAACCATTTCATCTCATGACTTAAGACAGGTGATTTGTCCTTGGCAAATAATTTTTCTTATGTGACCACCTTGCACAAAATGACTGCTGGCAAGATGAATCCCACAAAATGCCAGGAAATGAGGGGAAAAGAAGAGTAAGGCTTGATAGTCTCAGTGAAGTATTCTGAACATATGATTACTGATACTTTATCATAAGATGTTTACTATTTCGTTAGAATAAAGTTTCAGTGGGCTACAACTGATTTTACACCATGATAGATTTGAAGTTTAAAATCCTTCTGGGTATGGCTTAATTTTTCCATTTTCCCTGCCTGCTGTCTGTCCACTCTTGTCTATTCTGTTTAGTCCCTCCCTTTGTTACAACTAAAGTGAAAGGTGTCTGGGACAAGGGCCATATTTCTTCAACATCTGAATGGAAACAGCACTCCTGAAAAGAAATCTCTTGACCACACAATAACAACATACAAAATAAGAAAACAGTTGTCATGTTCTCCACTAAGGTTAAATGTCGCATTGCATTACTTTGGATACATACATACAACCTATATGCCTAAAGGGAATTACAATATGGTACACACACACATACTTTCAAATGTTTATATACCTCCAAAATATGGTTAGATTCTATACCTCTGTCTTCATCTCATCTGTTTTACTGTCTTTTTCTTACATAGTTATTTAGAGAAGGATCCTTCTCTCCAAAGACACAATAAATATCAGTGACAAGGAGAAAATCAACAAAATGTCAAATGACGAAATGTAGAATAATTTATAAGATGCAAATTTGCAGACCACATTAAAATACTCTAAAGTTTTCTCATTTCAATTTGTTATTTACAGGATTTCAGAGGCATACTGACAACTATTTCAGGTGTAAATCTAACTGCCTATAAAAATATCATGCAAAGGTGAAGTAGCTAAATAAAACCAGTAATCAAAATTATTTCTAATCTTTGTTTAAAAGATATGATTATATGGAGCTAATTGGAGACCTTAAAGGCAGACAGCTTGAATCTACATTCAGCTTTAAGATGTTTGGTGCAGTATTAAGAAAGAATTCAATCATCATGAACATTCCAATGTACAGAAAGTCTTATGGGATATGAAATTCATCCCATAAAAAAACAATAGGCAGATCTGATAATCCAAAAGTGATGAAGCTCAGGGTCTCACAGAATATTTTTATTTGAACCACTTTCTCTATTTTATTTTTATTTCATTGTAGTTTTCGAAAGAAGATTAACATATAAAAGGCTTTTGGTGGCATAGAGAGAATAAAGAATTTTTTTGTAATTTCAATAGAGCAACATTTCAAACTTCTATTTTTCACTTCAATGGAAATTAATTTTATTAATATTAAATTATGAGACTGCTTACTTATTATACAGAATGGACACCCAAAACTGTAAACTTATGTCATGGATGTCCTCTTCCTTTCATAACTTACTTTAGCTCAGTAATATGTTGGGAACTATCCTTCCTTCATATCATTGCAAACCTGATCAATCTTTCTTTTTTTGTTTCCTGCTCCTTTTCCATACTTATCTGCTTTTTCACTCTTTGCTTTCCTTTTCATTTTGCAGGAGCATGATTTTTACCTTTTCTTTCCTTCTCAAACATTATTGAGGAGGAAGTACAGGAAATTGAGAAAGAATTGATAATTCAGTTTTGTTTCAAATTTTTTAACATTACTATGGATACAAATACTATAATTTTGTCTATTTCTGGAAATCATAAGAAGATTATATGAAAGTTAATTGGGGCAGTTGCAAATAAACTATCAGCAGCAAGTGGGAGGAAAAAATGAGGTATAAGCTGTCCATTAACTCTGACATTCTGAAGGGCTCTGCCTGATTTCTCAGTAACACCCTGAAAATATAATGTGGTTTTTTCCTTTGTTTTATCTAATATTTCTGAAAACCACTTTAGCTATTCTGTCTTTGAAGACAACACTGAACTGCAGTAAAGTGACACTACAGTTTCCAGACTTCTGACAATTTGCAATGTTTCTCTCAAGTGCATCTTATCCTGAGAATAGGCGTCTGAGAACATAATCTGATTGTACCAGCATTTTAAAAGTATGTTAGATCTACTGGTATGCATGAACTGACTTCAAACTCTTTTCTGTATTCAATTGCAAGTACTGATTTTGATCTCTGAAGTTAATATAGCTTTAGGTCCAATGCTCTAAGGGTCAGTCTCCCTACATATGATCATTTTAATCAAAACCAGCAAGGTGCTTTTGCTAGTACACCTTACATATCAAACCCTGGGGCTAAAAGCAGGAGGCTCTCCCCGTGAATTTGTACAATAGCATTTATTTGAAATAAGTAGCCA
>VWYI01042580.1:0-84579 GCA_013399455.1 Anthoscopus minutus | reverse complement strand
AGGAGAGGAGAGGAGGATCTCTGAAAAATTCATGTTCTACCAAATATAGCCCAGTGGTGGTATTTTCTATTTTGATCACCATTAGCTGAGTATACTCAAGCTTAAGTAGAAAGTGAACTCACATGAAAACTTCAAATTATCTTGTCACTTTTGAAATCAATAAATATCTGGTTTAAGAGAGCACTAACATGTCCAGATGCAATAGAAATTAATATAAATACACCAAGGTTCAATGGAAAAAGCATAAAACATATCAGCCGTATAAAACATGTCCATAAATTTACATAAAACATATTCAGTATAAAACTTGTGTTAACTGTTGATGCAGAAGTCAGAGCTCCATAGAAAGAAACTTCAAGTTGTTACTTCTTGAAAAAGAAACTTTTCATTCTGGAGCATAGCCAGTATAATATGGCTATTAATCCATTTAAATATAGATTGTCCACTGGTTCAATTTAAGAAATTAGACTTTGTTTCTTTAAATACATTAATAATCTGAAAATTGCCTGTGATCAGTGTATAATAATAAAGAATTTTACTGAACCTGGTGATTACCCATATGAGTAAATTCAGCTATCAACACTTTAACAATCAAATCTTAGTTTAGAAGAGTCTAGATAAGGACTTACTTGATTGAATCTTTATGCTAAAATTGCAGACAGCACTATTTAGTAGTATAAAAAATTACACAGGTAGTAGACATGCCTCTTCTATGCAATCTGTGACATGTACTGTAGGGTATGAATAGCCTTAAAATAGACAGAAATTATGACCAGAGGCCCAGAAGAAGAGTCTATACTGCAGTCCTGAGAAGAGGAGAGAGATGACTAAAAATTAACACCAGAAGGGGAAAAAATAATAAAAACAGACAGCATGATTAAAGGGTATCTGAGAAAAAAGAGAAATTACTTTGTTTGTTCTTTATTACAAAACAAATCCCTACAAGCCTAATTTTAAAATCAATTGTCTCCATTTCTATCACTGAAGGACTGCATCAGTGCAAACTGGAAGTTTTACATAAAGAAAAGGATGATCAAAGCTCTGGAATATCAGAATCATCAATCTTCAAAAAACTGTAAGGGCAATAATATGCACTCAAGCATCTACTGGGGTTTTAGTTTTCAAATAAAACATTTCAATTTTACACAATGTCAACTTACTCTAGGAAAAATAAAACAGAAAACTTTCTAAAGAACACTTGCTTTGACTCTGTTAGGGAAAAATGGTGTCTTTTAATCTTTCTTGATTTGGTAAAACTTTCACTGGTGACCCAAGTTTTAATATATGTTCCAGTGTTCTTTTTTAAAGTGTTCATTTTTATTTCCATTATTCTTTTTCTTCCTTGTCCTTTGTACAGATTTCATTTTATTAACATTTGACTGTTCACAGTGTTCCTGTTCCCCTGATCTTCTGTTACTTTCTTTGGCCATTACAGAAGAGTAAAGAAGAGTTCAGCTGTACAGAGACACTACTAGTGCCACAAATGTGTACAGGGCAGGAACTAGACAGAGCTTTTGCTTTCTCTTGATCTCTTGTGCACAGAAAAATGTTCTTACTGTTTTACTAGACCCAGAAACTTTTCCTATTTTGTGAGTACATTTTACTTTTCTGTAGTCTAAAGACTTAAAATTTGGTGCTTGAATAGTTGTGCTGAATTTCAAGCCAAGGAAGTTAAGTATGTAGGTATGGCCAGAAATGCAGTCCAATGAAAAATCATCTTTAGTGGGTTCACAGTTCTACAGGAAATGGTGCTGAATTATATCCAGATTAGTTCACTGAAATGTGAGCAGGCTTTTCCTGCTTGACCTGATTGAAAATGCTAATTTATTAGGTTACTCTGTTGACTGCACCACTGGACACCTTTTTTCTCTGTTTTTAGCTTTGCCACATATGCCCTGACCTAACAGAGAGATTTCAAATTTAATGTCACAACTTTTTTAGTTTGAAAGCTTTCTTTCCCACTGCTTCAAGCTGACAGAAATAATGGATACGTCTAGGGGAGGGAATATCAGGACCCTGACTCTGTGTCTGTCTACTATAATGCATTTTCATGATCTTTACCTCCCTTTTGCTGTAGTAAGAGCTTATCCTTAAATGGGGAAATGTTCTGAAGTGCCTACTTCTTGCTCTTCAGATATCACTTGCACCCTTGAGTCTGTCATTTTTTGTGTCCTGGATTGACAAGATGCCAGAGCAAAGGGAATAGCCAGCCCAGCAGGTGGAAGTCTCCAGCACTCACACCAGGGCTGGGCCAGCCTTGAGCAGAGCTCTGGACCCAAGTGCTGGCTCAGAGCCACGCTCTGAAAACACCCAAACACCGAGGGCAGGAGGAAGGATGACAGAGAGGCCTCTCATAGGATTTTCAAAGAGATTTATCCCCTTGAAAGTTCTCCCACAAAAGATCCCAGATCTCAGCTTACAGCCACTGATCTATGGGGGAGGAGCAAGGGGAGGGGATGAATGAGCCTATGAGGGAAACTCGGGGGAGGAGAACAAGGAGGGGTTTACAAAGTATAAACCAATAAAGCATCACAGTGGGATGGAAAAGGTTACATAAACCATTGAGGGACTGAATAACAGGGGATGGACAGGGAATTCTCTGGAACAAAGGTAGACTCCAGAGTGGATTGGCAGCTGGGATAGGAGAGCACGCTTGGGACTAAACTATTAACATAATGGGGAATTTTTACAACTTTACGGTACAAAAATAATTAAATCAAATGTAGTAAGCAAAAATCGTGCTGCAACACTGGATAACCTGTGGAGTAGGCCAAATACGGGTCCTCAGGAGTGTGTCACCACCAAGTGACATTGAGCAGTCTATAGTTCCTGTGCTGTTCCCAGGTATCAGTTTCATTAATCAGATGGAGGTTTTTCATTCTGAGTTTTCTAGTGTTGATTTCTTGTGGCAGGTGCAGCCACAAGCCAATTGAACTCATCACATGTCTTGAATGTTCCTCAAAGCAATATATGGTCACATGTTAATAAAAAATGTAATTTTTATGACCATTCTAAAAGGGTAAACTATCTTCACTTCAACTTCCAGTCAGAGAGAAATCAAATGAAAATAAAATAAATTCTGATTTTAAATATGCAGTCACCTTGCATTGCTGCTCTAGGGCAGAAGTTCCAGATTGTTTCTGTGGGAAAAAACCCAGCACATCTTGATTTTGGGGGAGAAAGAAAGATAAGAAAATGCCTGAGGATTGTGTGGGTTTTCTCAATTTACTGCCTGTAATCAGTCCCGTTTCAACAGAAAACGCCCACAATTGCTTTGTACCTGTCACACTTCTTCCAGGCAGAATTCAGTGATAAAGTGCCATATCATTCCTTTATAAAATAAGAGAAAAAAATTATTTGTTATCTCTTAGATAAATGATACCTTAAATAATATTTCAAGACTGATCTTGCTTACTTATTGTGTTATCAGAACCTACCTCGTTCCAGGCTATACACGATGAAAACTCCTCTGATGAAAGTAAGGGGCATAACTTCACAAAGACCTATATCAGCAAAGGGAATAGCTGAATTTAAATGATGGTAAAAATGTTTCTTTTAGGATCTGCTTGACAAACAAGGAAGGTGTCAGCACAGTGGACAAGGAGGATGGTTTGGAGGATGATTTTGCACTGGCTAGGCCACATCTTGAGTGCTGTGTCCAGTTCTGGGCCCCTCAGCTTAGGAAGGATATTGAGGTGCTTGAATGCATCCATAGGAGGGCAACAAGGCTGGTGAAGGGACTGGAGCACAAGTCCTGTGAGGAGTGGCTGAGGGAGCTGGGGGTGTTTAGCCTGGAGGTGAGACGGCCCAGGGATGACCTTATTCCCTTCTACAACTGCCTGAAAATTTTCTGCACAAGCAAAACATGAAAAATACGGATAAGGAAGACAGATGAGAAGCAAAAGAAGCATTTTGAAATACAGTAGTGTCAGGTAATCCAGACAACCCTCCATTGTGGATGAGACTTGAAGGAGAGAGATGACTTGCCTAAGGAGATCCACTTTTATGTACTAAAGTAGTGGTCTTTTTAATTTCTTTATTTTGTAGAAATGTTTTAGTTACATGGTACCTCTGTTTCACCAAAGTAAATTATAAGATTGGAATTGAGACTTTGAAATTTGCTTGGTTTAAACTCCATTCAAAGCAACATAGTGGAAGTAAAAGATCCATCATTCAAGTGATGAAGACCAATTCATTGCAGCTGTGGCCCAAGGGACGCTTGTGAATCTTCATTGCTGGGATTTATTTCCTAAACTATAGACAAAAAAGAAAAAACTCCAAAAAGCAAAGACTTCTTAGTTATTCCATGGACTGGTTTTGTTTCCAAAGCACAAGAACAGGCTATGGCATTTTCCACCATTGGTCACGGGCATTTTCCAGTCTCCTCTGTGAAAAGGAAAGCAATAAGCACACAGGCTGAACATCGCAAAATATTGTTAGGTCTTCCTCATGTTTCAGTGACTTAATTGTGTCTCTTATGGTCGGAAGTTTTCAGACCCCCTTGCAAGGTGGGGAAGTATGGTAAGATATGTAAAGGCCTGTGGCTTTTGTGAATCAGAAAGGCTAAAGGAATCAGATCATCATTGTGATAGAGATGAAAAAACATTTGTCGCATTCACATACACAAACACAACTGAAAACATAAAAACCCAAAGAGGCATTGTGATAGTTGAGTGTTGGTTCTTATGTCTCCCCCTTCCCACTTTGGTCTGGACTCCTGTAGTATTTCTTTAAAGTCACACAAATTTGCTTTAATTGAAGAACTTTTGATCTCATTAATACTAGTAATTTCTACAGAATGAGCATTATTGATAAATAAAAAGAAAAATTAGAAAGCAAAATTTTCAGTGAAATTATGTTACTATATTTTTAAATAACTTTAAAAATATAGCCTCTATGAATCAGGCTTCTGGCCAAAGACATTTTGTATTTAATGTCTTGCACACAAATTATAGAACATTAGACTTACTCAAGTGAAGGCATATGTAGTATAGAAATGTCAAACCTGAGTATTTTTTCTAAATTATTCTGAGATAAAATAGGATTTTAAATATTTATTTGGAGAAAATCTACTTCAAATAATTCAAGACATAATAAGAACTGGGACAGTACATGACAACAGGACTGAAAAGCACTTCAAAAGATTTTATAGATAGTAGATATTTTATTCAATATCTGGTAATATTACTTAGTCGTTTTAAATCAGTGTCTTTAAATTAACATTTGCATGTTCTTAAAAAAACTTTATTTCCCAAGAATTTCACTTGGTTTCTAATCTATCAGCACTCTGCTTCCCTGCTTCTTTTTCTGTAAGAGTACTGTGTTTATAAGGGTGTTGAATTTACATTAAAAAATTAGGAGTTACACTTTGTACCCATGAAATTTAATCCTATGTTAAACCAATCTTTGATGATCAAACCTACCACTTCGGAGGAGATACACATACAACTCATTCAGTACAGAGGTTTCAGTGTCCAGTTCTGTAATAGAAAATGAATCAGGATCTTTTTCATCTGTCTTGGTCTGGATGATGTAGTGCCTCTGAGATTCATTCAAATTCTAAATTCAGAGTAATTATTCAATGGCTCATATTACTGAACACCATCAAAACAGAAAATATTCCTTCCTTTTGGTGATGAATTCTGGATGAATTTAAAAGTTCTTTGCAAAAGGCATTTAATTTGCTTCCAGGTGGAATCCTGAGTAGTACCTGTTAGATTCTGAGACTGATATTGTTATTTATCCACTAGAAAATTTTGATTGTGGTCACTTATATGATAATTCAATAAGGTAAATTGTAGCTCTTTAAATAGTCTACAAAATATTTGGATGCTTATTTTAGAGCTTTACACGTAATTGCTTAAGTTTTTCTATTAAGTATTTCTATTTCTAAAATTAAAAAAAAAATCCTGAACAACAAAAAACCCCCACAAAACATTCTACCCCCTCCAAAAAAAATCAACAAGCCCTTGATAATAGTTTAAATGGAAAGATCTAGAATACTATCTAGGATACATATTTGCAATGCATCACATGAGCTGCATTCTCTGTCAGAGGAAACAAGCACTTGCATCGTAATTTAATGTTTCCACTACCAGAGAGAGTAGAAAGCTTTGAAAACCATGTTTTGTCTTTGTTGCAAAGGCCAAATTTATTCTGTCAAAGCATTTAATTTCTTCAAAACTGTCTGCTGAATTCTGAATTACTATGCAAGGAGAATTGCACAATAGTTATGGCCTGTCGTAAATTCAACAATATTCCACATAATGGCTTCAATATGCCTGTCATAAGCTTGTCTTGGCAATGTCTACAATAATGCAGAAGTCAGCCCTTTTAAATAATTAGATAAATGTGTATTTTTGACAGGAGCTGCTAGCTCTAATTTTCAGAACTACTATGACACATATTCTCAAGTGACTGCCTGCTACACATACATATCTTTGTTCCCCTTTCTATATGTGTTCCTTTTTAATCTTAGTAAGATATATTTGTTGTAGGTAATGTGCTCGCAAAGCTATTTGTTATATGGTATATGCATTGCATGCTCACAGAGAACTCCAAAAGTCGTCCTGCAGGAATTTATTACATCATTTCCCTTGACTTCAACAGAAACTGGAGCCTATTGTTTACTAGGTTTTTGTAGATGTATGTTTTGAGATACAGAAAGGTGTGCTGCTTCTCTGAAAGAGCGTGTTTAGGTACAAGAACAGTATAGCTACATCAGCCTGTCATTCTGCTCACAGGGTGAATTGGCTTATAAATTTTACCCCATGTAGACCTCTAATTTATTGGGTACTGAGGAGATTCTGGTGTCCAGCTGACCTTATCCACAGCCAGCTCAGCTGTCACCATGGAGCACAAAAAGAAGCCAGAATTATTATCAAGTAAACATCCTTATTAGTGTTGTCTGGTGCAATGCACGTGTTTGAATCATGCAAGTTAATAACATGGATTTAATTTTGTAAGGTTGAGTTTCACTTCAAATTCAATTGTCTCATAAATAAGTAGGTAAAGTGACTGAGTGGTGTTACTGTGAAAAGAAAGACTTTTAGTCCTTCTTTCCTCCTCTAGAACTGGATGGGGGAAATTTACAAATTCCTTTGTGGAGAAAAGGTCTAGGAAATTTTTTCAAACACTTAGGAAAATTACTAACAGTCTAAAGAGTGTGACACTGCTTTGAACAAACCTACATATATTATTGTATGAATCAGATAAGTTCCAGCCTTTTATGAACATCTAATTCCATAAATCTGAAATTTTTTTTGTGATGTTCATGGTGACTACCGTCTAGATTTTGGAGCTGGATAGATGTTAGCATACGAGCTAGTCACTTAAGTCTCCCTTTAACATCACAGGAATTGCTTCAAATATATGATTTATGTCATTATGAGGTAGATATTTGAGAGTGATGCTTGACTTCTTTCCATTGATTTTAAAAGGAAGACTTGGCAATTAATTCAGGTATAGTTTCTAATGCTGGAAACACAGAGTTAGGTGATGTCACTCTAGGAGTCTTCCAGTGTGAATAGCTTGAAAAGACTAACAGCTTCTGTAGGGTAAAATGTATATTTCTCTTTTTTTTCAAACTAATACCATTGTCCCATGCTCTTTAAACAAATTTATTCAATGACTTCGATCTATGTCTTATCTTTTACCTTGCATTTGCTCACAGATTCCAAAGAGGTATACTTCTTTAACAAAAACCAGTAGCTCTATGCATGGAAGAAAACATGGGAAACTTTGTACAAGTTTTGTCCTGTCTGCCCCTTCTTTTACATAGTTAAAGAAATTTCTAGATTTTTTTTTTAACTATTGCATTCCTTATACGATCTTAAATGTTTGTAGTTTCAATGAATAACTGAAATGGTTCCATTGACATCTAAAAATGAAATATTAGATTTAATAAATAATAGGTTAATCAAAAATATATTTTAATATTTATTCAGTGTAACGTGAGAGGTTAGATAGTGGACACCACTGCTGTTGAGAAGAACTAGTTATGTAGGAATTTTGGTTTATGTGGAAGGGCAAGGAAGAAAATTGTACATTAAGTACGATTTGGAGTTAAAGGACTTTTACCAGAATTTTACAGTGGTATAAAGAAGTAGAGAAACTCAGATTTTCTATTTGAAAATCCAAGAATGGAAGCAAACCTGTTTAAATAAATTTTACTGAACTACAGGAACTGCAGTTATATAAGGTTTTAATGTCGATAAATATTGCATTTCCAGGCACAAATGCTCTCTTGTGCCTCTGCCTCCCCTTAAGCCATTGGTTCTTGTATTTTGCAAGTAAATAGGAAGACTAAAAAAAGAGAGTTGAAGGATACATGCATTTACCAACAAGTCATGTGACATTGGCACAAAATATGTTCCAAAAAAACCAACAGAATCTGGCTACTATTCACACAAGAAATGGATGATGAACATATGGGAGCAGAGACAGTAAAAATGTTTATCAGTTATAATTTTGAGGGAAAAAGAACTGTTCCAAATCCATTAAGATTCATTGTCTTCACAGGCAAACAGAAGCACAATGTGTGTTTAGTGACACTAAACTTGTATTGAACAAATGAAGCCTTCTCATTATCTCATTAAGTTTATATATATAATTTTAAAACTTTGATTTTGGTATTTAAAATATTTGAGCTATTTCCTCACCATAATCAGGAATTCTTTTTCTGCTTCTTCTTTTTGCTCTTTCTAACATCAAATATTATGATAGTAAAAGAGAATTAGCTTGCTAAAATCATATAATTCCATAACACACCAGTGGGTGTATTCAGAAGATATATTAGTAATTAGTCTGTGATATGCGTCTAAAAAAATACCTTTTCTTCAAAAAATGATTGCCATAGCCTTTGTAAAATCCCCAAACCAACACATTCAATAAGTTCAGGATGTATCATTAATGTGAGAAAATGTTTGGGTAGTACTGATAGTAAATAAAAAACACTGGAGAGATTTATTTTTAATTTATGCTTGTGATGAAGAAAATAGGGAAGGATACAAATTTCTTCAACTTTTAACTTAAAAATAATGATGTAAAATGTGAAAGGTTCAATTACAGAAGAATCAGGATAAATAAGCTTTTTTTTTAAAGACCCTTATGGCAAAAAGATTAGCTGATTTTCTGTACTTATGTACTTTCCTGTGGGGTGCCTCCACCCAAGGGAGGCAAAGATTTGGTTATTGTTAAAGTCAGAGGCATGGCTTTGAGTTCCAGGAAGAGTGGACTCCACCCCTCTGCCTTGGGGGAGGTATTCTCTAACCTTGGGAAAGGTAAAACTCCACCCTTCCTCTATAAATCCCACCACCCCGCCCCTGTTCGAGGTTCTCTGCCTCTGGGTTAAGCTGAGTGTGTTCCTGTATTGTTGATGCCCCAATAAAAGGATTTTTGAGCTTAAACAAGCAGAGACTCATCTCTCTGTTTTCCTGTTGTGATATTTTCATCAACACTTTCCTGTTGTGATATTGTTTCTCAAATTTTTGGATACTTTGAATTTTTTTAATTTCAGACTCAAAGGGAAAAGATTGGTCTAATTTGTGTGTGCAAAACTCAAACCATATCTATATAGATAATTTAAAAAAAAAATTATCATTTAGCTGAATATTTGAAAATTAGCTCTGTTTGAAAACAGAACAGAAGACCTTAAAGGAAACAGACCTAAAGCTGACTCAGGAAAATGAGACTTTCTCTGTAAGACCGAGAAGATATAGCCAAGAAGGCAACATTTTATTTACTAGTCTATTTTGTGTAGACTCAGGAGTAAGCATGGTCTTGTTTATGTGTATTCCTGTGCTTGTGAAGGTTTGAGTAAGAGGCACAAACAATTGAAGGTAGACTCTTTGTAGGATATTTCTAGAACTACCAAAAATAAGTAAAAAAAAAGACACAAAACAAAATGAATAATGTGAAAAAAAGCCCCCAGGGAGAATATGAAAGGAAATAAAGCAGGATAAAATACACATAGACCCTGGAAGATTGAGAGTAATAAGGCCAGCAGCAAAAGATATTTCAGTGGGACATCATCTTCCTAAAAAAGTTTGCAATGCTGAAATTTAAGAAAAAGGGAGGCAATTGTTAAAGAGCCAGCATTATCCTTGTCCAAGATATCCTCAATCTTTTTGGAACCTTTTTGGAATACTTTTCCTCTGATATCTCACAGTGCATGTTACACAAATCTATAATGAGCTTCAAAGCACCAGCTAAGGCGGGTTCATCCTAGATATCATGTATCAGGTTTTTACTAGGCCTTGAATCCCAGCAAAACATCCTAGGAATTGAAATAAAGATCAGCCACTTCAGTGAATTATTGTGCCTAGGGAACATTGGTAGGGATTATCATTAGGTTACAGATTATGTTGAAAACTTGGAAATGGAGATATAAAATAATGTGGTTTTTTGCTCTGCTCTTATGACCCTTCTGTGTCTATGGATGGAGATAAAAAAAGCCTTTGTTTCCCTCTGAGGAAATTTTCTCAGTCTAACATTTGAAAGCAGAAAAGATACCTCTTTCTGCAATGTGGCAAAAAGGATACGGCATTTACAGTTCTGCAGATTACAAATTTATTTCGCCTATGGTGTGTCCATCAGACCTCTATGTCTTCTGTGAAAACCATTTAAAAACTAAAATTCTTTTGATTCTCTTTTGGGGAAAGAGTGCATGAAATATTTTCCTGTGTAGCTCCCACTGGGAGATGGGGGATTGAAGGAAAGGAGTGTTGTTATTTCTGCCACCAGACTATGAGTCTCTATAGATGGACCCCAATATATTCCATTCCTCTGTCTTCTCAGGCTGGAGCTAACCAGCTGTGGAAGATCCCAATGACCATTGGACTCTTGATTAGTAAATCCAGTTTTTTCATGGTTTACTCTTAGATGTTAAGCCTTGTTAGTTAATTTCATTGTGTACTTAATTGATTGAGACTTTAATATTTCCAAAGAATTTCAATAGACATTTAAAAAGTTTCTGAATGTTAGGGATTTGGACATAAAAAGCTATGTCACAAATCTATAGACACGCTTCTCTTCCCATACATAAGCCTATATGTAAAGTATGTATTTAAAGCTTTCTTTATATATGTACTAAAAATCTTCTTTATTTCCACCTAAACATTTCATTTTATAAGGAACAATGGAGAAAACAAATTAGTTGGTTGATGAGGAAATCAATTTCATATTCTGTAATGTTTTTCCAGATAAACAATAATATATTTTTTCAAGATGTTCATTTTTTAGTGTAACTCTACATTTAGGTTTTAGAAAAGTAATCAAAAGTTTATTATCAGTATGAAGCTGACCTTTTCATAACTGAACTGCTTAATCTCCCAGAATGATTTGTCCCTGCACTTTAATTATTTATCTTCAATATTTTTGGGACTCTTAAGGTTGAACTAGAAGATCAATATCTCCCCTGTATATTAGAACTAAACCCCAGAAGTAGCTGATTCCTGGAATACCCTAAAAATGTATCCAACATTTTTCAATATAATTACTGTCTTGATCTTTGCCATCTTTCCTAGCCAAATATTCATTAAAACTTAGTCTAAGAAATGATCTCAAGATGCCTAAAGTTGGAACTGTACATACTTAGAAATGACATTTGCTCGTGACATTTCTGACATTCAGGATCAAATCAAGCACTCTATGCTGCTATCAAAGAAGAAATGGCAATACTTTATCTGAGTATTGTTGCAATTTCAGCGCTTTATTTTCCCCTCCTTATCAAGAGGAGATAGGCAGAGCACTGGAATCCCACAACAGTCTTGTGTCTACATTTATATACACACAGAAAATCATAAACACATGCAACATATGTTGAGTAGCCATTAGCAAGACTCTCACTGCTATTTTTTCCTCCCAGTTGAAAAGCCATGCTTGTTTAATAATTTTTCATTTCTCCTTTTCTAGATCTTTGTTCATGTAGTCTAAGCCTCATCCTGAATTCTACATTTTTGCTCCTGCAAGAAAGTTGCTCCTGTCATAACTTCATTATACAAGTGACCTGTTCAACTTGATTCATTTCAGTTTTCACATCCTTTTTTTCTTCCTTGACCTGACAGATTAATTTTTATTCTCTATTTGTACAAATGTTTCTCAAGAAAGTAAACCATGTGGATCATCAGTAGCCCAGGCACTCCTCCAGAATGCTGGATTTAGGGCAGAGAGAGAGCTGAAAGGAGACAGATGCAGGAGCAGTGAAGAAGCACAGTATCCTTGCTGGTTTTGCATGTGATGCCCTGATGTCTGCAGAGAAGTACAAGATGTGGCATGCATCTATCTGTTCATTAACCCTCTGAGCCACAGGATCCAGAACCAGATACACCCATGTGGTGATTCAATCACAAAGTAGAAATATATCTCAGACCATTTTGTTTAATGACTTTAACTGAAAAGAATATCTCCTACTCAGTTGTGATTTCACATGTAACGTTGCATTTTTGTTGAGTTTGAGTCTTCTACAAGACTATCTCTCCAAATCAACCAAGTCATATAAACTGTTCCTTCAAGCTCTAATGTGGGTGTAAATTCTACCAATTTTGTGAACTAAAAAAGAAGTGAAAATTCTCTCTTTTCCTCATTTGAGACTGCTCATTCACAGGAGTCAGACATAGAGGAAACTTGGGGAAGTCATCAAAGATGCATTGCTTGTTTTTCTGTGCCATGTTTAATGCATTTAATGTAACCTCCTGAGAGCATGGGAGAAAGACAGAGTGCAGTGTTAAGATCTGAATATTATGATTGTTAGAGAGATATCTCTGCCCAAATTAAGGTGCAAATGAGACAATGCCAAAGTCTATAACACAGATATTATTTAACAGTAAATTTGAGGCAGAAAGAGATAGAAAGTAATAGACAAGGTAGGGAGGGATCAAGTGAGGGAAAGAGTGACAGATGGATTAAGTAGAAAGATACCACCACCCCTGTGGATCCAGCAGCATCCTGTTGGTCCTCTTCACCCTGGGCTTCTTGGTGGTGGGTCCCACCAAACCAGAGTACAACGGATTCATATATACTCTGGTTCACATGGAAATGCCAAGCATCTCCTTCCCTGTGGAGGGGAATGGTTTAAATTGTCTTTTGCAACAGACTCTGGGTGTTGCAAAACTGTGTGTCAGGACAGCTTCTGAGTCTGACTCTCCTTGATACTTTCTTCTCCCCCAGCCTTGTTTACTTATCCTTAGACCTTACCTAACTGGACACTAGTGTCAGCTTTATCTTATCCCAACGTAGGTTGCTTAATTTACAGTCCAATTTCCCAAAATCCAAGAGGCATAGTCAGGTAGGTGGGCCTAAGTTGTTGCAGCTTTCTTATACTGTTGTGAACAAAGTCCCTCTGTAATCTTAACAGTGTTCAAAACAGTTATGATTTTACGTCCCTTAAAAGGGGGAGGGAGAGCAGAAATGAACAGAGAAAAAAGAAGATCTCTTCACTAATACTCTGTAAATTTTAGTGTTCTAGCTGAAAGTTTGTATTTTATATCTCCCAAATTGTGAGAAAATAAGTTAGGTATTTATCACTAATCACTTTAAATTATTGAATGAAAAGAATAGAGAAAGTGTTTGCGCATACAAGTCAGTATTCTTGTGCACCTGAAGTTATTGCTTTTCCTAGGGTGCACAAAAGAAAGGTAAAAGCAAACCGTATCGACATAACTTTACTGCAATAGTAACTGAAGAGGAACCAACCTTAAATCTTATTATTATTCATCATTATGTATCCTCTAGATAATTACTTGCAGCTATACACACAGAATTAACAGTTCACCTTTTAAATTAGAACATTGTGCTCTTTCTTCACAATTCTCATATTACATTAGATTAATTAATCTTTAATAATTTCCTTCAGAGTAAGGAAAACAGAGAAACCCAAACTATGGCAATAATCTTTACATGTATGTGTATACAGACATAAACATATAAAATACATATAAGTGTATGTGCAGTTATGTGCATATGCAATTAAATAAAGAAAAACTTATGTTTCAAACTGTACTTTTAATTCAAATTTGTTCTTCATATTTATTTACAACTCTAACATAAATTCATAAATTCAACCAGCTTTTTAACATTGAATTCCAGCCTTTGGAAGGATTATCTTATTTTCTACTCCAAGTATTCAGAGTGATTTTCAAGCTCCATTATACATATTTTTGCTAGGTGCAGTTGGCAAGATTTTGCCAGCTGGAGTGCAGGGAAGAGAAGCATGATGTCACAAACTTCCAGTTCCAATGAACTCTGGAGGTTCCACTGCAGGACACACTTGAGGTCCCTCAGCCAAGGAAGTGGTATCTCTGGGAAAATGTTCCTAGGAAAGGCTAAAAAATTTGCTGCAAAGCAAGAGGGAGAAGACTGAAATGTGGAGGAGTCAGGGATGAATTGAACCAGGGAATAAGAGGTGGTATGTGGAGGTCTTCTAAGTTTTTATCTTTGCTTTTTTCCATAATACTGTATTTTTAGCTGGCCATAAATTAGACTCTATAGTTAAGTTAGACTCTTAGTCAAGTCTGTTTTGCCTGTGATGGTAATTGGTAATTAGTATCCTTGTTTTTATTTCAACCCATGAGCTTTTCCAGCTGATTTTCTGCCTCTGTCCTGGAAGCAACTGCATGGATGTCTGGCAGCCCATCAAGGTGAAGCCATCACAATATTTTCATCCACTGATTAATAAATGAAAGCGTGGTTAATAAAATGTATATTGAATTAGTAATTTCAGCCGTGCTGAAATCTGCTGCTTCTGACAGCACCACAAGTCTTTTCCCACTGAATGTAGAGGCTACAGAATTGAAGAATATTAGATATGTTTGTCTATTTATCAAAGATCTATACAGAGTCATAGTCATGTAGTTGGGGTTTAGCCCAAAGTGTCTTTCTTTAAGGTTAAATATTGGCATTTTTTCTAACATTTTGTATGAGTAATACTTAGTTTGAAGCACAAGCAGTTGATGGGAAATTCTAGATCAGTAGAGGAAAATGCTAATCACTGTTCCTTTTTCCTTAATTCAGTGAACACAGTAATTAAAGTCCTGTTTGCTGGCATAAATATCTGGAACTACAATACTAAACTTGTTCTTCCTTAATAACAAATATTAAAAGATAGCAGTAATAATAATATTAATAATATTAGACAACAAAACCAAATTATTATTAGTGTATGTAGTATGGAATATTTTATGAGGACTTTTACAAGCATACAGTAAATTGTATTTTCTGCTTCAAAGGAAATATTAAACAGAATTGTATTTTCAGCGACTCTTATGATAAACTTGTTTATTGGGTATACACAGAGTAAATATAACAACAAAAAAGGAACATTCTCCATATTTCTGTCACATTTTCATGAAAAATACTACAGCATGAAATTTCTCTTGATTTATCAGGGCCTGACTTAAAATAAAAGCCAAAATAATTAATATATTTATTTACCTGAGGTATGGAAGTAGTCAGCAATTGATCAAAAGAAAGAAAAATAAATCAATTATTTTATAATAATTGCTGAAGGCATAATAGCTGAAGAACAAAAGCTTTCCATTTTCTTTCTATTTATTGTTATTCACAAAATCTAGCCAACAATAATCTGTATTCTATCATATAAATGTTGTGCTCTTAGAATATTGCTGTGGTTCCTTTCACTTTTAAAATGTAATTTTCCCCTGAATATTAGACTTCTGTTGATGTTTTCTTGTAATCATTAAGTTGAAAATCATGTGTTCAAGTTGCAAGCAGTAATAGTACTGGTTTGTTTTGAACTGAAACCTAATAGGTGGGAATTTTATCTATCCCTTATATATTAACATTAATTTCCTATTTGCTTTTTCCCTGTTAGCCACGGGGTTTTATGCTATTTTCTTCTTTCAGAAGCTCTAGTTCATTTAGTCATTACCTGAATAAATGTTTACACTGTCTGTTCATTCCTTACACATATGGTGCAACTTATTTTGCAATTTTTGTTGCCCTTCTCCATTCTCTCTGGCTTCCAAGTTTCACATTATCTTTTTGTGATAAGGACAGTGTCTGCACACAACATTGAAAATATGAGTTTATTTTATGGTTTAATTTTGTTTCTACTCTTCCTTTTCTAATACTGTTTTCTTGACCACCATTAAAATCTGTCATACTGTTTTCATACATCTATTTATTCTTCAGAGCTACAAGACATGATAAAGATCACTGCTATTTAGACAGAATAAGACAATTTTTTTCCTATGTATTCTGGATCTGTATTGAATTCTTCTTGCTGATATAATTAGGTCTAACCATTCACCATCATTATCTTTCTTCTATATTTTAGCCAATTAACAATGAGTTTATACCTTTGCTTCACTTTAGTTTCCTCAAGGATCTCTTTGAAAACTTAGGTAGACTCTATTACGTTCCTCTTCTCTACAAACTTCTTAATTGTTTTTTTAAATAGGTCCATCAATTTTGTGGAAAATATGTTTCCTTAGAGGGTCTTGTCTCTTCTGAATAGAGCATATTTATTCCCATGCCCAGAAATTCTGTTTTTAATCCAGTCTCTACTGAAGGCCAATATAGAAATTAGGCTTTTAAATTCTCAGTTCTGCAACTTTTTCTCCAAACCTTGTTTGTTTTTGGTTTTGTTTTTGTTGGGTTTTTTTTGTTTTGTTTTGGGTTTTTTTTGGTGGGGGTGTTTGTGGTTGGCTTTGGTTTTGGTTTTTTTGTGTGTGTGGTTTTTTGGGGGTTTTTGTTTTATTTTTTAGTAGGCACCACATTTCCCATTATCCAGTCATCTAGATCTGGTACTTGAAGAAACCCAAACATCTCTATGGTACAGTTAGCAATTCCACCACTGTCCTTTTCTGAATACCATGTAATTCTTTATTTTGTCGGGTGATCCTTTAATCTTCCTCATGACAAATCAAAGACGGACAGACCACCTGTGGTTGCTGGAACCCCCTGAAAGGCACTCTTGCTGGATGCAGCTGCAAAGAATGCATTTGGTAATGATACTGCTGTCTTACCTCAAATGCTCCTATAATTTTAATTCACTGAGCTTATCACAACCTTCCCTGCAGTGATGAAATTGCAGAAAGCTTTGTTAATTGAAAGAATGGTGCAAGTTGTATCTCCAAGACTTCTGGGTGTGTTTGCTAAATCCTATTATTAGTTATTTTTACAGGTTTTTTTCCTAGTATCAGTAGTCTTTCTATGGCTGTGTGTGATGTCTTCTCTCCATTTGCTTTCCAATTCCTTCAGTCTTCTCTCTGGTAGGCTGACCTTGGCTGGACACCAGGTACACACCAAAGCTTCTCTATTGCTGTCCTCCTCAGCTGGCAGTGGAGACAAAATATAAAAAAAATGGTCAATATAAGAACAGGAAGGATAATCACCAGTTACTGTCAGAGTCAAAACAAACTTGACTCAGAGGAATTGGTTTAATGTATTACAAATCAAAGCAGAGTATGATAGTGAGGAAAGAACTTTGAAATCTTAAAACCACTTTCCCCCCTGCTCTCCCCTTCCTTTCCCTTCTACCAGGGCTCAACTTTGCTCTTGATATTCTTTACCTCCTGGCCTTTGGTGGTGCAGGGGTATGAGGAATGGAGGTTCTTATGTTCTCCTCTCCTCTTAGCTGTAATTGTCATTGTGCAGCACTTTCCTTTCCTTTTTTTAGATACATTATCCCAGAGATGCACTGCCATCACTCATCAGATTTGCCTTGGCCAGCAGTGGGTTCGTCTTAGAGCAAAGATTGGCTCTGTTGTACATGGAAGAAGCTTCCAGCAGATTCTCATGGAGGCCACCCCTATAGCTACCATGCTACCAAAACCTTGCCATGCATACACAATACACTTATCTCTCTGAAAAATGACTATATAATAAGAGCACAGATGATTCTGCTAGTACCCAGGGCTCTGTGTTCTGAAGACATGAATTATCTTGGTTTCCAACTTCTGTTCAAATTTGCCACGTTTTTGTACACTGAGTGCTTTTCCCAACAACTATCCAAATAGTTAATACAGTTCATTCATCTTTTGTAACTTTCTTTAGTAGATCTGTTTACTGAAAACAAGTTTTATTCAAACTAGCAATGAGAGGAAAAAAAATGTATTTTTTCCTGCAGTCAGAAATGGCAATACTTTACAGTGTTCAGGTTCTCATGGATGAGAATTAAATAAGGTATAATCCTGTGGCAGACCAGGTGGCTTAGCAGCTGTTCAGAGTATTGTGGAATGGGAAGGTTGGTTTGAAAGCAACCTCATCTATCTTTCTCTCACCCATTTACTTGGCTGGGAAAGCTCAGCCCTGCTGATATTGTGAAGGTGATACAGTTCTGTGGCCTGACCTTGGCTCCTCTGCATGATGAGGGATATAAGTAGAGGAACTGGGGAAATGACAGCTGCTGAAGGTAAAGGTACCTCCTGCTGATCAGCTGATAAAGTAACACCGAAGTTACTTGCCTGCTGGCTTTCTCACTGCGTTTATTTTTGATAGCGACTACAAGGCACACAGACAATGATTTGCTCCCAGTGCAATCCAATGACATGTATATATTGGCAGATGCAGACAAACTTGAGATTATGCTGCTCATGCTATGCAGACAGCTAAAATGAGGAATGGAAAGACCTGAGCTTTTATGCTGTTAGATGCAATACACTTCTGTTATATTTGATCACTTATTTTAAATAGTACAGGTTCTAACCTCTACATATCATTCTAAAAAACATAAGAAGCCTTCCTTATATGTACTTCATTCATTTATGCCTTTAGTTTACAGCCACACAAACAGATCACTTTAGATTTAAAAATTGAATTGTGCTGGAAGTTCATACCAGAAACAGTGTCTTAGGTGAGTTTTAGGAAAAATAGGAGTCAGTTTATTGAGAAAATTATTGAATTTGTACCTATATTATAAAGAAGGAAAGGGGAAGAACTGAGGTTTGTGTAAATACAATATTAATCCTTCCTGAGACTCACCAAGATAAGTCAAAAGTAAACTTTGCTGGTTTCCTTTCTGAAGACAAGATTAACCTCTGTAGCTTCCCTTTCCAGTTTAGAGATAAAAATAGCTGCAATATAAAGATATAAGCATAACTGTGCTTACTAGGAACACTCGGTGAATTTGGCTGTTTGTTGCTGCATTGCCATTCTTGCTTGTGAGAAGAAACACAGCATAACCAGCATGTGTCAGATTCAGTGACTCCAGGTGAGGTCTCATAAGAGCAGAGAGTGGGAGTCACATCTCTCAACCTGGTGGCCACGTTTATTTTTATGCAGCCCAGGATATGACTCTTTCTGTAAGCATACATTGCCAGCTCATTTCCATTGTTTTATCCACTAGGATGTCCAAGTCTATCTTCTCAGGTCTGCTTTCAGTCCATTCGTCCCCTTGTGAATAGTGATACTTGGGGTTGCCCTGTCTCAGGTTCAGGACATTTTACCTGCCCTTATTCAACTTCAGAATCTTCACATGGACCCAGTCCTCAAGCCTGTGAAAGTTCCTGTTTCCTCCAGCACCATGAACTGCATCACTCAGTTTGGTATCACCTGCAGACTTGCTTGAGTCCTACTGTCTATGCCAGATATTAAATAATAGTGGTCCCAGTATAGACCCCTGAGAGACAGCACATGGCACAGTCTTCCACTTAGCCATTGAGCCATTGACTATCAATTTTCATATACACCCATCCAACCTATTCTGTATCTGCCTGAAAGTGCATTCATCATACCCATGTTTTTCCAATTTAATGGCAAAAACATTGTGAGGAAGCATATTAAAGGCCTCACAGAAGTCCAAGCAGATGAGATTTGTAGCTCTTCCCTTGTCCACTGATCCAGTTACTCCTTCAGGCCACAAGTCAGGCATGAATTGTCCCAGGTGAAGCCATTTTGACTGTCTCAAATTCCCTTTCTGTCTTCCATACGTTTTAATATATCTTCCAAAGTGATCTGTTCCAAGGTTTTACTGGGCAGAGAGCTGAGACTGACGAGTAAGCAGTTGCCAGAGTCAATGAATAATGACTATGAGTAATGGTATATCTAACCACGCTACCCTACCATGCTGCTGCCTCCTAAATTCCAGGCCTCAGGACTGACAAAAATGTGGCAGACACACACACAAACACACACACACAAGCACACATAACCCCCCAATTATAGATAAATTATACTTAAGGCCTGTGCATATACACGGGGTAGATTTGCTTCCACAGCAGGAACTTCTTTCTTCTCTCAGAGCATCTAGCAGAGAGAGTTTGTCACTAACTAATGACTTATCAGCAAGTCCCATTACTAAACTTGCTGATGCACTGATTCAACAACTGTTCATTGTTTCAAAGACAACAAGTGGAAAACTTTAGAAATGTTAGTATGAACAAATAAGACAGCCACACCTGCCAGGAGGGGCATGAAGAACAGCAGATAAACATAACTCAATAGAGAAATTTTGCAAAGATTTTTTTATTTAAAAGAAGTCTTCTCCCTATGATCTATTATTTTTAAATGGAAAAGAGAGCTAATACATACTGTACTGTAGCGTCAGCATTTATTTTGTAGCATTCATTTATATCTCTTTTGCATAACCTCTAGAGAACTTTAATTTAAACATTTTTTGCCGCATTTACTGTTGTAGGGTAGCAATTCACTATAGATGTCAAAAAATTTAGTGTTTCTAACTGTTCTTAAACTATGGAATATTTCTGTTGCAATGTGTTTTTGTTCATAATAGTTTGTTCAATTCCCCTCTGTATGGTTAAGTTGTGCCCACCCCTCCCTTATGTTGGTGGCTCCACCCTAAGTTGTAACCTCCCATTCAGTTGTCAATCCCTATTCCTACTTCTCTCAGTTGCTATTCCTCTCTTGTGCCAACCCCCGGACTGCCGGGGCCTGCCTGGACTGCCCCTTTGGAAATCCTCCATTCCTCGATGCCCCACTGGGCCATGTGACCCACTCTCCTCCCCTTGTTTTTCCCATTGGTTTGCATATTGTAAATCCTGCCTTGTACTCCTCCCCTAAGTCTTCCCGATTAGTTGAAGTCCTGTACCTCCCCCTGAACCGCCCCCATATATAAACCCTTGCACACTCTGTTTAGTTGCCTTTTCTCCCTGGACTTTCCCAAGAATAAAACCTTTGGGAGTGCACACAGAAGACCCATCTAGTCTGTGTTTCTGCATTGATCTGAGGTGACTGGTTGGGGATGCCAGGGCCCCAGGAGAGTGTTGCCCCTCGTCAGTGAGCACTTGGAGAGTGCTGCGCTGCGACACACTTCATTAATTTTCAAACAATTGTTTGAATCAGAGAAGGAAAGAAAGCAGAAAGAGAGAAAAATGAAAAAAGATCGCTGGATACCTCCTCTTGCCTTACCATTTATTCAGAACCAATCTGATTTCTCTGAAAATTTTGCTCCCAGTCCTTCTAAAGATATCTTTGTGTGTTTCTTGTGGCTGGGGAAGAAACAAACCCTTTTACAGAGGTTTAATTTCTTCATAATCTACATCTGAATGAGACAAGGCCATATCAGTGCAAAACGTAGAGACAGCTTTGTTGTTAAATGGTTTTCCTCAACCAAATAAATATATCTTGATGTAGTACCTAGAAGAAAATGAGACATCAAGATAATGCCTGATCTATATTGCTCTAATTGAATACAGAGGCCAAAATTTCACTAACATTTAGGAATTTGGTCTGCCTAATAGCTCGAATAGTTGTCATATTAGTGCAAAAACTAATTATGGTCTAACATGTCTGTGGACATGTAGATGAGTAAGTTGAGCATAGATAATGTATGAACTGTGACTGATGAATCTGTGCCACGCAGCAGGTTGTAGAGTACATAGGAAAAATTAATGTAGTCTGCCATGTCAAAGCATGAGAGAAACAAAGCAAAAATCTTAATAAAATGCTTTTGGATACTTTGTTTTAAATGATTTATACTTTTAATCATAATTTATCTGCTGCTTTATAGGTAATACTTTTTTTTAGTCTCCCCTTTACTTGCAATGGCTTCTAAGAATAGGAAAAACAAATCATTTCTAAACACTCTTGTGTTTTACTGTTAGTTTTTAGTCTGGTAATTCTGAACTTGAAACTATTTATTGCTTCAAGCTCTGCAACAGAGCAGAACTGTTTATCGTATCACTGTCAGTGTCCTCCAGGCCCCAGGGTTTCATTTTGTAAATTGAGTCTGGCTTACTGTGGTAATTCTCAGAAAGCAAATTAGAGTTTATTCTCAATACATGACGAAAATAAAATAAAATAAACCTTTACTGTTATGAAGCCATATTAGGTAAATATTTTAATACAATGCAGCACTGTAGTCAAATTTGATGATACCAGTATTTCAAAAATGGGAAGAAGTAGTTTGTTATTTTTACTTCTGAAAGTTTGCTCTAGACAAATGTTTCATCTCAATATCAAATCATAAGTTGCACTGATGCCTAAGGTGCTATACTTCATAAAAAATCTGAAAAAATAATAACTATGCTAGAAAGAATTGTATAAGGAAAACTCAGTTACTGAAATTTTCTTTTTACACTGAATTTCCTGTATTCTGAAGGGTGAATTGATACAACTGAATAGCAAAATTTATGACTCTTTAGATAACCTCCCAGCAAGAGGCAAATTAATGTTAATTATAGGCAAAGACTGAAGTTGTGTTTTAAGAATGAGAACTAACTCAAGAATACAAATGGTATTCAAAAAGAGAATTTGACATACTTTCCAATGAGAGCAATATCAGTATTGTGTTCTGAATTGGAGAAAATGAGGGAATATCCATTTGAACTAATATCCACTTTACGTTTTAAGCAATAAAAACCTAGACTGAAGTATTGTCATTACTGGATAGATTTTGGCAATACAGTTACATCTAATTTATGGTTTTAGTTATAGTAAATTATAATTTTAAATCTTAAATTCACTCTTTGTTCTACAGAAGTAGTTGTAAATCTCTTTGTAGGCTTATCACTTGTCTCATCTTTCCCCATTTATAATGCATATCCAAAATGAAGGTATCACTAGCGATAGAGTTATTGTCTGATTTGACCAAATATTAAATACAGACACAAGGAATGAAACTTATAACCTCATAGATGAGGTATGGAAAGGTAATGCCAGAAATTTTTGCTAAGTACCTAAACTGGATCCTACTACAGTTTCCCTCTGATAGTCCCGTGGACTATAAGAGTATGGAGCAGCCCATGCTGGATTAACCTGTCTCATGCATAAGAATCTAAAGGAACTTTATACAGATGTCTATTTTAGTTACCTAATCTCTTTCCTACACCTGTTTTCCCAAGTTTGAAATTGTCTCTTGCAGTATCAATTTTTTTTTTACTCCTGCTAAACAAAGTCACATTTCTCCCCCCAGTGTATATATGCAGGTAGCATTGAAACTTTTCCTCTTTTTTTTCTCCCCATCACTTGCTCATACGCTATTGATTAGATGGATGCAAATTTTTCTTTGCTTTTCACTGCTATACTGTGAACTGCCCAAGCTATTCAACAGGTCCATACTATTCTTACCTCCATGATGAATGTGGCCTATCTCTTCTTTAATCCCTTCAGGCTCAAACGAGAGTCTGTCAAAATCACTACAGAAGCCTTTTGTTTGTGTTGATCTTTCACAAACTCTGACATAAGCTCCAGGCATGTCTGTTCCTGTGAAAATTCATCAAAGGTCAGAAGTTTTTTTGTCTCTGATAAGCATGCCTTAAAAAAGAGCTGTCTCACTGCAGCTCTGCCAGCTTCTACTTCTTTACCACAGTCACAGATATCAGTTTCCAGGCAACAGTGATATCAGTAGGCATTAATAAAATAGTAAATGGTCAGTTATGACTGATTTGATAAGTAATTATGCAGGCAAAATGAGATGCAGCCTTCATTTGCAGAAGAGTATTTTGGCCAGAAGTTTTTAGGGGCAACTAAAGCAGCAGCTTTTCAACATATCTCTTATTGTCAAGGTGTTTGCAAACGCACACTAATCAACACAACTGACTCTAAGACTATGATACTCTTCCAGCTGGTTTAAGGATTCAACTCTAATTTCTTGATTCTTCCCTCATCTTTTCAGAGTAATTTAGCCTGTACTTCCTTATAAGGTATTACTTGAGAACTACTAAAACATTTTCTTGTGATTCTCTTTCTACAAATTGCATGGCAAACTTGTTATTATGACATTGTTGGCATGATAAAACTGTCTTAACATCAGACTGGTCTTCTTTATTTTCATAAACAGAAGATTCTTATAAGGAAGGCATAACAAAGAAGCCAGATTTGCAAGGTATTTGGAAGACTAAAATTCAGCTAACCCTCTAAATCCCGTGGATACCAAAGTAAATTCAGCAACAAAATATTGTCAAAATTGTCAGTGGTGTTTATACAATTTGGCAATTAATCACGCTTAGCATGTCTCATTCTTACATATGGATAAATAATGTTTGTTGCTGTTTCCCTCACAAAATGAAATGTGTAAAAATGTATAAAATGCATTTTGACAACATTATTTTTTTCCATTTGAAGATGAAACCGAAATTTCTCTGATAATCCAGAAGAAAAGTTCACCAGTTATTGAGTCACATAGTGTCACTGTGTGGTAGTCCTAACTTGAATGATGTATATATTTTAGTATTTTCCTAGGAAATATTTTCTTGCTTTTTAAAATAACAGAACAAATAAATGACCTTATTGTGATATAAAAACGAGAGGCATCTGACTGAGAAAAAACTTATTTAAAAATTTAAGATTTTAGAAACTGATTCACTCGAGTTGCTTGACAGAATATGAAACTGCAGCATAATGAGCAGGAGCACTGTGAACTCCCAAGACCGTAGAAGTTACCATCAGAATAATTTTCATCAAATCAGTCATGGGGTGTGATATTTATGGAATTGGATAGGGGAGTAGCAGAACTGGATGCCTGGCACTGAGCTCAGCATAACGATAATTGTCTTTGACTTTTATTAACCAAAAGGAAGGATAAAAGTAACAACAGCAACAACAATAAAGGGTAAGCATATTTTAAGCTGAAGTGAATATTAGACTCTTCTTTATTTATTTTTTTTCAGGACCATAACATAAAAAAAACCTCTAAGTAATGCAGAGAATGAAGTTTGGCAGAATATGACATTACACAAAATACAAGGTTGATCATGACCATCTCTCCTCTTCCTAATCAATTTTCTATAAGGATGAATTCTTGTGTTCCAATTAATAGATCTATGTTCCTGACAATCCATTATGTTTCTGACAATCATAGGATGAACCTAGCCAGAAAAAAATTCTGATTACCCTTACATCAGAGTGTTACCACCTGAAGAAGTAAAATACTTCTTTGCTCAGTGAAAAATACTAAAATAAATAAGTCCGGTACCTTGGAAAGCAAATAGAAAGATTGAAATGAGTAAAGTAAGCAGACTTTTTTAACCTTTTCAATTTAATATGTACACAAATTATTGCCAGTTTCATTTCCATCTTTAAGCACTTTGTCTTGAAATACTTTGAAGTATTGACTTCAAAGTCAATACTTTTAAGTATGGATATATGGAAAGTTATGTTTTATCAATAATTAATACCAGCTTAACAGTCTGATCATTATTTTTAGACACAAGCAGTTTAGAATTTATTTGTATAAAGCTGGAGGTGTTATGTTTCCATCTGTCTTCAAATGCAGAACATCTACTTTGATGTTCCTTTTATATTTGACATTGTTTTCAATTTATATATCTTGCAGGGCATCCCATAAAATCAGCCAGATGACTTACATATCTACATCTAAAGCAATAGTTTGGCTTTTATATTTTAGTCCAGAGTGGTCTCTTACATTATTTTGGTTTACTGCTCTGATTTTTACATTCTCTGAAGTCTAACTAGAGGAGGTAATTTTTCAATTTCTTTCATTGTTTTTGATAAGCTCAGAAGTGTTGCAAAAGGGTAAATTGTCCTTATCTGATACTAAAATTATTTTTTTCTTTTCAATTGTTAGATCTGTTTGTCAGCTATACCTCAACAACTGTTTGAGACTTTGTAGAAACAAAGTCATGTAAAAAGGCTGTAAACCATTCAGTCCTTCAGGACTTTTTTTTGTGTCCTTCAAATATAGCATCTCCCACAACATTTATAAAGGGCCAAAGTGCTTACTGCCTGCAACAATTGCTTTATCATAGCAGAATGAAAAGAACATCTGTTACGGTAGCTAGCACTAATATATGCCATGTCATCATGTCCAAAGTAAAAAGGCAAAAATTTTTTTTTTTACACCAAAAAACCAAGAAAAAACCTGATGATAGTCTACAAGGAATGCCCTAAGTGTAAGTGTTTCTGCTTCTGGTGGCTGTCATGTTGTCAGTCAAAGCAGGTGGACATGAAAATGTGTCATGTCAGTCTGGGTAATGTCTTGCTGTAGTGACACCCTGCCAGAAAGGTTAGAAGAAGATTAATTGTATATTCACTTATTTAGTGAATCAGGAATAAATTAGGAATAAATTATTATGGTCATCCCTATTCTTACTTTATAAATACCTTTCATATATTCGTTGCACATCTATTTACTGCTGCTTTGTTCACTTAGCATGAGAAATACACATTTCTTTCAAAACTTGCTACTTCTTTACTTTGCACTAAAAACCTCAGTGCCAAACCAACCAATCAAACTAATAAAATTAAACAAAAAACCATCAATCAACCCCCTTAAAAGGTAGCCCCTGCTGGCACATACCACACACACACAATACCCAAATACCCCCAAACTGAAAAACTAGTTATTATAATCAGTATATTTTAGGGGTGATATCACTCCTGATCCAAGACTGGCTCAGTAGCTGTGAAGTATAACATAAAAATAAAATTTGCCCTAGGAGTGAATTCTCATGGATAAAATGCATATGCTTACTCTGGACTATTTCTTCTCTTATGAAATAACAGTAGATTTTTTTCTCTATTTTCCTATTACAAATACAAGTTTCTGCAGAATTGTAACTATCCTGGCACTAAATCCTCAGGAGATGGTACTTGTCAAGAATTTTTAAGAATGTTGCAAATCAGTGCCACTTATCAGCTTATAAATCGTTTTCTTTCCTTCTTTCTTTCATTCCTTCTTGTTTCTTGCTTTCTTTCCTTCTTGCTCTCTTCTCTTCTCTTCTCTTCTCTTCTCTTCTCTTCTCTTCTCTTCTCTTCTCTATCTTTCTCTCTTTCTCCCAATCCTCTGTCTATTTATCTATCAAGCTATTTTAATTGCTCTGAGATTTTCTTCAGGCAACAGGTAATTTCCTCTGCGACCCTTTATGAAGAAAATGGAATTTGATAGTTTCTCTCTGACAGTTTGTATAACCAGAAAAAACTGAAGAGTTTTTAAAGAGACATGAACACTTTCTTAATAATGTTCTTTATTCAAGATAAGTTGTCCAATATCTATCATCATCGTTCTATGATTTTAAACCAAAAATATATTTTATCTTTCAAATAAGACTATTTTAGTTATATATGTTATGTTATGTTATGTTATGTTATGTTATGTTATATGTTATGCTACACTATGTTATTCTCCAGACAATTGTTTTCCCGAGTTTCAGAGAACCTGTTCCTTGAAGAGGCTAGAGTATCCTCCTTCTCAGAAATAACGAAAAAAGAAAGGTGCAAAGCATCATGCTCTAGTAATAGAGGAGCTCCTCTGAAAATTGGAACAAATTATGTTACATTTGTGGACCATTGATTGGTATAATCAGGAGGAGAATCTATATTGAATTGTAAGACTGGATAGCAAGAGAAAAACTTGAGGATTAAAGGTCGTAGGCAGTTTCTCAATAATACAGTTAATCCACAGAAAACAGATGCATCAGGCTAGGAAATCGTAGACAACTAGCCCAGAATTCATTCACTGTTCTGAATTTGGGCATTTTATAAAATAAATTAATTTTAGACTTCATCAAGAGACATGTCTAAGCAAATGATACCATTACCTTAAAGCAGAAGGACAATAGAGAAGTGCAGTGGTGAGACCCTGCGACCCTTGGAGGTGAGGAAATGTGAAGTTTTTTCAGTGTCTGGATTCTGAAAAAGCATAGTTTGAGAAGAAACCCTAAAACTGTAAGACAGGTAACTTGTTTAGATCTAGATGGTCACAATATTTCGGCAAGTGAATTCTTCTGAATGGAACACCCAACAAAATTGATGCAAATGTGAGGTGGTAGGTTGATCTGAAGCCAGACTGGGGCTGGCTCAGACACGAGCAAGAAATTGTCAGTGCCTTTCACCTCAGTTTATGAGGTTAATGGTGAAATCTATTCAATATAAATTTTGTGAAATTACAAAAGAAGTGCTTTCTGAATCTGCATGTGAATTTGGAGGAGGGTAGTAGAAATAAATGTTGGGACTTATCACTCCAATAAAATTTCTTATTACCTAAAATCTAAGCAAGTCAATGACTGAATCAATACAAATAAAGCAATCATTTTCTGAATACATATGAATAAATCAACATTAGTTCAGGCCTGTTACATTTGTACAGTGGCTGCTAGGAAAGACACTTGGCTTCTGAGAGCATCTACTGCAATTAACAAAAATGAACATGCTAAATGTGTTGTGGGTTTTAATCATCTCTTCCATATGTGAAAAGCATCTGCTATTTCTTTTACTCAATTTAAGTGTTTATATTTCATTTTATAGATGAAATAAACAAAGCAGAGATTTAAGGAAGTGGATATAATAATTGAGATTTGACAACATATCTATTAAATATATTGATTTTAGCTAAAATACAAATAAATACAAATGTGAGACTTGTTCTAAAAAAATAATTGTGAAAATAACTGTACAAAACTGAAAGTTTTGTATCAGTAGTATTGAATATAAGAAATATCTTCCTTCATATGCCTCTCATCTGTTCTAAGACTGGCTATGGCCTTGGACCTTGGAAGTACTTGTCCTTGTTCCAAGGATCTGCCTTGCTGTCCCTCTCATCAGAGATGCCTTGAGAGGCTACCTGGAACAGAAGCTAGACAGTGTTAAAGGAATAAAGCATGTAGTTATTAAAAGGCCTTCAAAGGATACACCTTGGGCACAACAAGAGCCCGGACCCAGCACTACTTAAGGTGGACACAAGATGGACCCAAGATGGACGACCGAACCGATCATGAGTTTTCACACTTTTATAAGTTTTGATCCATTTACATGGAGTTTGGGGTTAAGTGTCCCATTACACTCCAGGTTATGAAGTCCTATCCTCCTAGACTGCTCTCCTCAATTTGCTGTTTATACGTTTTGGGCCTGAAGCTGCCCAGTGGTGTCCTTGGTTCTCGGGCTGGAAAAAGGATTGCTGACTGAATGGTGAAGAGAACTTGCTAACACCTTATATGAAGTTCAGAGCCATACATTAAGGCAATAAAGAATCAGAAAAATATAAAAGCTAAAACTTAAAGCATCATCAGAGGTATCTGGTTTAGCTCTGACATTATCAATCTTTCACATTTTATTTCTTTAACTTCACAATGTTGAAGGAACTTCTTATAGTGACCAAGGATTATCAGACCCTGAGTCTTATTACCATAAATGGCAAAATTTGATAATTTTGGAGAAACAAGTAGATTACAAGGATGGTCTAAACTGCCAAAATATTCTCCAAAAGAAGGAAAATGAAACTACTTATGCCACTGTGAGCATATTCAGAATTAACTGAGTCTCTTGTTCCCTAGACATGAAATTGTTACAATATGGAACTGACTTCATAGTGAAGTCCAGAAAGGTGAAGTATCTCTGTCCTAAGTTTCTAATGGTTAGAAATAAATATGATAAAGATTATCTGAGATTAACAGAATAATTAATATTTCATAATTTTTGTATGAAAAATTATGAAGTGCTCTGACTTCTAGGCATAGATCATATTAACTCAGTAGAGAGCAATAGAAAACAGGTCAAACCTGCAGAGTCTTATTTGCATTGCATTTCTTGTTTTGATCGAGATGTCTTCTCCAACCAAACTTCACAACTGTCCCTCTGCTTTGGTTTACACCACAGATCACTTTGGTTTGCACAAACTGCTTTCTTTCCCTAACCAGAGTAGAAGACATGGTAGAACCACACCCACGGAGGCTGCAAGTAGGCAAAGGGCTGGTTATGCCACCCATCATGCTGTCTGATGCTGAGCTTTCTGCAAAGTTCAAAGTGTGGATATACTTACATTAGAGGAAATAACCATTATGTTACTATAAAAATGTGTTTCCACAGCATGTCACTTTTTGCTAATGGAGACAAAGCCCTAAATTCCATGCAGACGAGACTAGAAAATGTTAGCCACTTAAGTAACAACTAGAGGGATAAAAATGGATGGACCCTATCTGTCCTATGAGTAGTGAAGAAAAGGTGCCACTACTGCTTAGGAGTTGAAACAGCCAGAATGTACCTCAGATCAGACTGTCACCCACCTAGGTATGTAAGTGGTCTGAAGAAGAGAAACACAAAGAGTCCAAACAGGGGTATTTTATATACATTCAAGCATGTTTCTCATTAAATATATGACTGTGTCCTGGTGTAGGACAAATTTGGGAGAAAACCTCCAAAGGGGGCCTCTCCAGGCAGCAAACCCACACGGCTCCTCCCCTCAATCAGTTTGAAAAGGACTCCTTGGAGAGAAGTGGAAAGAACCTGTTTATTGAACAGGCGAGGCACCCCCAGCACACAAAATGAACAACACCAGATAACAACGCTCTTTCACGGCTCTGAAAAGATGACAAACTCAGAAAGTCTCTCCCGGGAGTGGTCGCTCTGTTACCGGTCCCTCCGATGCTGGGGCAGCTGCTGCAGGCCACAGGGTGCAGACTCTTGGTGTTTCCCAGGTCCCAGTCCGGAGCAGGTTCAGGTGGTTCCAGAGAAAAAAGGGAAAGGAGAAGAAAAGAGCAGTCCAGGGAAAAAATTGGACTGCTTAGATCAACTAACTAATGAGCAAAAAAAAGCAAGAGCAAAGCAAAGCCAGAGCCAAGCAAGAGCAGAGCCAGAAGCAAAAGCAAAAGCTGCACTACCTACTGCCGTGTCTCTGTGTCCCGCCAGCCACTGGGGGAGTGAGCAGACTGATAGCAAAAACCAAAACAAAACTTCACTCTTCAAAGCCAGTCTTGAAGACACAGAACATAATATCCAGCATAAACAGAACACACGATTGGGGATACAAGCACTGTAACATCACCCTAGGACATTCTGTATCGGAGCCTAAAAAATGTTTAAAAATTTTTTTAGGTATTTTTATTTTCTTATTACTCCCTCACCAAAAATCTACATAACTCTAAGTATATTCTGATCCTTCCCTAGTGTAATTCAAAACTGTCTTTTCTGTTGGGAGTAGTCCACCTAGTCCAAAATTATGAGCTGTCTTAGGTTTCGTATATGTAGGAGAAGCTAAGCTGTCCATGCGCTAAGATGTGGAAATCTTAGATATTGCCAAGATTTTATGTATATTAGTGATGGGAAAATTGAAGCACTGAATTATCAGTTCATATTTTTAATATGTTTACAGTCAAGAAAAATGTTGCACTGTGATACCTCTTACAGTAGAAGGAAACCAACTTTTGAGGAGAAGATAATCTTGTTAATAAAAAATGAGAAAAAATATGTTACGTCTAAATGAAGTACCTACATAATATATTAAATTCTGCCATGAAACCTTGATAAACAGTAAAGGTAGAAATATTTCCAGTAAAAAGCTTTATCAAATGCCCTGGGGCGTTTTATGGAAACAAAACCCCAAACTGATTGCATTAAACTTTTGATAAAGGATAAAATAAGTACAAATGCATAAATCACCTTGTTAATACAGACTGAAGTATAAACTACTGGGAAAAAAACCCTTCAGGTCTGAATAAATAAGATATTTTCTAAAAGATAGAGGTTTTTTTTGACATTTCAAAGCCACAATAAAACAGTTATTTCTAAAGAAAATATCTTAGGATATAAAGGAAGCTACTCCTTATTTAGATGTACAAAAGTGTTTATTAAGATATCTTTTATTATTGATTTGTTCATACAGGTGATCATGAATAAATATAGTCAATCTATTTAATTTTATGGACATATTTTTAACACATTGCAACAAAGTTTGCATGTGAAATAATTATGGCTGTATCTAGCTTTGAAATAGATAGGTTTCCTTTCTTTTTTTCTCACAACTATACAGAAACAACTGGTTTTAAAATAGGAGAAAATATGAAATCAAGTATTATTGTAAACTGGAAAACAAATTTAATCAAATTTTGGCAGTTTGCAAGGTCAAACCTCAAGTTCCAGAGCCTTGACCTCTTTCTACATTATTAACAATTTTATTATTTATTATTATTTCTGTGAGGAAGGTACATTTGATTTTTTTTAATTGTTTTTTAGTCATAAATTTCAGGTCCAAATACATTTTTTGCCTCATCTCATTCCAGCTGCAAAAGTTAATTTGTATGCTTTCATCTGAATATGTACTAATCTTAAGCATATACACTCTTTCATCCACAATTCACTTGTTTTATAGGCATTAATGCAATGGGTGGAATCTTCATGCTTAGGTTCTGCACTGATAGAAATAATAGACTAATAACCCTTCTTAACATTAGTCATTTCTGTGAGCTAATGATCCCTTTCCTTGGAGGAAATAATCTTTTACAAGTCTGTCACGGTCTCGAACGATTGCAACTTTAGATCAGGCTGTTAAACACTAATGGATTTATCAATTGCTTTTCTTCTTTTTTTCCTTTTAATTGCTTCTATAACTCCTCTACCATCCTTTCATCCTGGATATTTCTAGCAAGCTGTTGGAAGAAGGTGGGTAATTTTTAAATCAGTAAACATTGGAACAGCAGCATTCTCTGTTTGCAAAACAGATGCTTCTATCTCCTGTCAAAATAAGCTGGGTTAGACAGAGTTTAGTTATGAAATTGTGCAACACTGTTCAGTCCCCTTGGCGGTGGGGTGTTGGTTCCTCTGCTTCAGTAGTCTATTATGTGCCCTTTCATGCTCTTGTGTTTTCACCCCATTGGGACTTCCTGGTGGGAGATATGCTCAAATATTAGATATGCTTGCTATATTTGAATGGCTTAGATTTATTGACATCCTTTAAACCGGGAGATATAGACATTGAGCAGTGTGTGTGTAGAAGGATCGTTTCATGGAAAATTACACTTCCTGTAATGCAGTGCTGGATGTCTTTAACAATGGTCATCACAAGTATTCAGGCAAGTCAAAATGGATCTCCAGAGTCTCAGGTTATTAAACTTCTGTCTCCTATCGATTTTGCTGGAGTTCTGATGGAAACAAACAAACAAGAATCCCAAACCAACCAACCAAAACAAAATAAGCTACCACACAACAAAGAAAGCTAACAAACATACAGCTTTGCAGTGACAAAAAAAAAAATCTGTGGATAAACAGCCATAGCAAATAATGTATTATTGATGAGAGTAAACCAAAAGTAATTCTTGTTTTTTCCTCACCATTAGACAAAATGGAATTCTGAACAACCATAAACACCAAGAGTTGAGTATAAACACTCCAGTATAATAGCTCACACGCTTTTGCATGAGATATAAAACTGTTGTTTTGGAGAATTTACATGCAGAGACAGTGAATTAATTCTATTACACGAAGACATCACATTTTTATTCTTTTGCTGTATACATTAAAGCATATAGAACAAAAAATTATCTCACTCCTATCTCACAGAATTTCTGAATATGGGTACAAACCAACACATTAATTATACTTATAAAATTGATATTGCTACTTTTTTTTCTGATATAGATCCTTTTTTTTACTGCCACAAGTCACTATAAATTGCTCATTAAACTTCAAGCATTGCAATGCAATGCTTGCTACCATTTATAGGCAAAGCTCTCCAAAGTATAATTAGAGGGAGTATTATGACACAGAACAATGGAGACAATTATTTCTGAAGTTTATTAATGCTAATTAGCATATGGCATCTACGACAGCTGCTGATACTTCATTGCTAAATACTGAGGGACTAATTAGTGTTTGATGTTAATTAGCTTCTTTTCCATGTGCATTGTCCTTAGATGCATATGCACTGTCACCACTGGGCTATTAAAAATCTGGCCTAAGCCTTCTTGCAATGACAGGATACAGCATTTAGATTTTGCAGACTGTAAAATATAGCTCTCTAATGTGCCCTTAATAGCCACTGTACAAGTTTTAACAAGGAAAACTCACAAATTCCCATTGCAGAACATCAGAAAATTTATTTTAAATGTGGATGAATAGTGTATAAATTGTTTAAAATTGACAGCTTCTAGCACTTTTATTGATAGAAATAGCAGCCTGAGAGATTAAAGAAAGTCAAATCCAACAAACTAAAGAGGGAAACAGAATTTCACAGGCTTATGCAATGTTATCTTCTACATAATCTCTTTAATTCTGATTATAGATAAACTTCTTTTTATTTCCTACAGAGATCTGTGGTCTCTGTGTATAGTCGTGTCTGTCTTAGAAAAGTTTTTTAGAAGTTGAAATACTATTTACAAAAAAACCCTACACCAATTAAGTCATCACCAGCTAGCAAGGAAGAAATAAACATATCTTTTTTTTTTTCCCTCAACAGATTATTGTTGCTTTACACATGAGATTATCATTTAAGAATGTATTTTTTCCAGAGCATATTAGCATTCCAATGAGAATTCCCCATGTCAATCATAAACAACATTTATTTGGTAGTTAATAAAAAATGGCTTTAGTGTAGCCATTTTCCCATATAATTAAAGAATATTCATTTCCTTAAACAGTGGGAAACAGACATAAAAGATTAGATGAGTGAGGAGAAAAACAAGTCAAGAAAAGCAAAGTTTGCTAGTTGTTTTTATTTTCATCAAGCTTGCCCTTCAGTGTGACAGCAAGGGTTTTGGTTGAAAACAGAAGGAAAGAGGAGATGGGACAAAGCGTTAAAAGAATAAGAAAATAAACCAAAACAAAGCAAACAAAAGATGATAACATAAGACTGAATAGCAAGGAATATGTGAGGAAGATTTGAGGTGACAAGTAGTGGAGAGTTTTAAAGTTTTGAAAATTGAAACATATTGTCCTCCTCAATTTGATTTTTAGCTTTGTCTTTCCCATCCAGTTTGAATACCTAGATAAAGACCTTTGATTTATGAAATCATTTTAACACTTCAGCTATATTTTCAGATATTGTCAGTATTTAACTGACAATGTTGTAAGTAGAGTTTCCACAGCAGCATCAAGTACCTTGGTTATCCAGGGACATTTAATATTAATTCATTAAACATAAAGGATTTCTATCAAACAGCTTGTTCTGCCATAATGCTTAACATTTTTGGGCTTAAAAGCCTGATTAGGAAAATATCTATTAGATATTGATGATGCCTGTACTTTGTGTGAAATTCAAAGCCTCTGAGACTTGTTAAATAAACAGGATAAAAAAATTAAAATTTTTTGAGCCTTCTGATCCATGACTGAAATAATCATATAGTCAACAGTCATACTATTTCTGCTGGATAACCAGGTATTTGGTAAAAAAAAATTATTGAAATTCAAAATAAATGTAAAAGGAATAAAAATAGGGCTCAGTGGTGTCCTTAACAAGGTGAATAACTTTATTGATATGACTGCAAAAGAAAAATATGAATAATAAAAAAAAGGGACCTCTTCCAATGAAATTCAATTTGAAAATCTAGCGAAAGTTACACAGGGAGTAAATATAGTAGAAAGACCCAAACTAAGAGAATGTGAATTGAAAAGATACAATAAATGCAGTAGATTTAGCTCTGCAGCTAAATAGTACAGATAGAAAGGACTTAGCACTATTTGCATGTTTATGTATTCTCATACTGCCAGGAAAATTAGACACTTTGGTAGAATAAGGGAAATGATCTGTTAGTCCAAAACTGAAGTGGCATATCTGTTTTCAGCTCTACTCTGGTGTATTCAATAACATGTTGCCATAAACAGCAATAACTATGCTGAAAGCATAAAAGAGATAACGTTTATAGGGGTTTACAGGGTAAGTATATCCCCACAGAAAAACTGAAACTAGGCAGAGGAATAGCAGATTTCAAAGGATAAAATTCATAACAGTCCCAGGCAAGAGAGTCCTGAATATGTGATAGTAATATCATACTATAAGACCAAAATTTTATTTGATCTTATTAACAAAACAACTTGGATATTAACATAAATATTAATAATATCAAGCCTATTAATATTATTAAGACTATAAGTATCTAATTATTAATACTTATCGGTAATGCTATTACTGGAGAAAATCTCAATGGACATTGGAACACAGTTGTGATATTCTGTCCCATTTCAAGTCCTTGAGAAGGTTTTCCTAAATTTATTCTTAACTGGGAAGGCAGGTTGCTCCTTGGTTCATTCATCAGTTAAACCCATCAGGAATGCATTCATTGATTACAGAAGAGGGAAGGTAGCAATACATCTTTGTGCGTAATAGAGAGTCAAAGGAAAAGGTAAATATTTTCTTATGGTTGCTGTAATCACAGAATCACACAGTGGGTCAAAATTGTGCAAAAAAGTTTCATTCAGAAATTTTTTGAAGAGTTCTCAACTATAAAAATTCACATCCCAGTTCTTCATGAAAAATGAAGAAAATAAGTCTTATGTCTCTCCAAAATATCACTGTGTAGAGTCTTCTGAATACAGGTCTTCTGCCTACATTCATTCCTTGCGTCCTTGGTTGGTGCCAGCTAGGCATGCAGGCAGGTTTTGCAGTCAATTGTTCTCAGCATGCTTGTGAGATTGGGCTCTGAACAAGCCCAGTTGGTGGTGTTTGTCTTCGCAAGTCATCAACTGGGATGGAGATATGCTTTGCTGGGAATAGCTGAACACCTCCCTGTGCATGGGAAGGAGTGAAAGAATCCCTTGTTTGGCTTTGCTTGTGTGTGACTTTTGCTTTCCCTGTTAAACTGTCTTTATCTCAACCCATGAAGTCTCTCACCTGTATTTTCCCAGTTCTCTCCCTGATCCTACCATGAGCAGCAAGCTGGTGTCTAGCTGGGGCTAAGATGCCAGCTAGGGTTTAACCAGGGCATTTATAATCTGGACACTACAGTAAACAACTGGTGAACAACAGGGACACTAGTTCAGAAAATGATCCATGTGGCAGTTTTCATCATTTAAATTTAAAAGCTATGCCCATCTCTTCTAGAAATATGCTACATTTATGGCTATTTTGTGTGAAAGATAATACTTAATATAAATCTTCTACAGAATTTAAAAGGAAAATAAATAGTTATGTGCTACCTGATATACAAAAAAATATTAAAAATATTTTTAGGACTCTGAGTAGCTCATATTCAGAGAAAAAAATGTCTAGCACATTTTTTTGCAGGCCACTTTGCCCTAGAAAAAAGATATGAAAGTCAGGTTACTACTCAGTCTTTAAATCACTGCTGACAGAAACTGTCCTACTGGGTTATAAAACACTATGAAAACATGGCCTAAAGAAGGGCTGAACTGGTAATGATTTAATTTAATTCAGTGTAACCAGCTGTTAAAATCATATCCTATTCCTAAACTACCCTGGCTACAAATAGAATCAGTATTTTAGAGAGTGGGGAACCTGAGGGAGGAAAAATTATCACCTTGGGATTAAATCCACAGGTCATTTCTTAGTGTATCTCATTTTTTTCTAGGTTTTATTTTGACAATAATCTCACAGCCATTCTGGATTTAGAAAGCTTTTTATGACTCTGAAATGTCAAAGTCAGAAGACACTCAACTTTGAAATCCCCTTTTGCTTCAGTTTGTTCAGACAGTTTGAACACTGTCACCTGGGCTCATGTATACAGCATGCAATCATTAGACTATTGACATAAACCTGGAACAATAAGTACACAAAATTAGATTTTGTTGATATATTTCAAGCAAAGAATGTTGAAGCACTAGCAATAGCACTTTTGTGCTGTTTATCACAACCCTGATGATATCATCAACCACCTGGCAGAGCTGTAAAGGGGAATACTCTGAGTTTGAGGACTACAGCTACTCTGATTATAGTGGAAAACAGAAGGAAGCTTTCAGTTTTGAGGACAAAAGAACATTGGTGTTTGTGAACTAGTCCTGCAGTGTTTTATAGACAGGCTCCCATGTATCTTTGTAGTTGGAAATAGCTAGAGAATGGAAAAATATGCATAAACCAAGACATTAGGGGTGTTAAAATGCCCAAGAAGATATCATTTATTTAAAAAAAAAAAAGCTTATAAAACAAGGTATTTAAGATTCAAACTTAACTTCTGGAAGGCACACACTTGACACCTGTGTATTGTGGCTTTACTTTTAACGGGGAGGAGATTTTTCTTGTTTTCACAGGTCTGGGAAAAGAGTACTTTGATTGGAACTTATACACCAATTTAAAACCTGAGGGCAGAAAAATAAAATTCTAGTTTTTAATAAATAAATCTTATTCTTTTATTTTATTATTTGGTTAAATTAATTGAGTCGTGCATGTGAAGAACAGAAGGTGATATCTAAATTGTGACTGGTAGTAGAAAACAAATAATGAATTTTCAGAGTCTTGCTAGCAAACATTTCATAATCATTAACTTTCCTCAGAATTTACTTAGCAGCTTCAACAGGATAGTCCATTTGACAAGTAAAGGGTAGAAACAACAAAAGCCACCTTTCCTTAAAAAATAACCCAAACCTCCTGCTGTTTTGGGGGAGAAAAGACTTCTAAGAAAAGCCTATGTACAAGAAGGCAAGGGTTTTTCAGGAACAAGCAAGCATTTTTTTTCACTGATATTGTCTAGGTTTTATTCTATGCTTAGCCAGGAAGATCAAGATCAAGATCAAAGAGCTTGAAATATCTCTTGGATTTTTTCTTCATTCCATATGTAAATTCTGTCCATATGAAACTTCTAGTTTTTAAAATACTCAGAAATACCATCAAATATTTCCAAAATAACATGCCCCCTTACTCATTCATCTGAAACAAAGTTTAATTCCTCTTCTTCTGTATCTTTATATTATTCTTTTTTCTCTTTTCCTCTGCTTTTGCCTCTACCTGGTGTCATCTTTGCCACTTTCCCCTGTTCTCCTTTATTTTCTCATGCTGACTTGGTTGTCCATCTAAAGTAAGAAACAGAGCTAGCTGGTTGCAGGTTCTGCTAACTCTAGCATAGCAGTCAGAAGACCAATGAAAACCAAAATTTTGTGAATGACGATGGAAACAAAAAGTTCAGGGGATAAACGAAAGCAAGCACTAAAAGGATGGAAATTGAGAAGGAAAGAGGAGGACTGCTTTTTATATTAAGTCTCTCAAAGAAAACAGAGCATGTTCTTCTGTCTGATGGGATATCAGCAGGGAAGGAAAAGTTTTTAGAGCCTGTCTTTTCTCTTTTCCTGCACATTCAGCTGCATATAGTTGTAGCTATATTCCTAAATCTCTTTAGGGGAGCATAAAAATACTGGAGAGCAATACCAAAAAAGACTGTATTATAACAAATTTTAGAAGCAACTTTACTGAAGTTGTCTGCAAGGCTGACAGGCTAATATCCTGTGCAATCTCAACACTGATACATTAAAAAAAAACCCAATGACTCAATTTCAGGTTCTTTTTTTTTCTTTGTGCAGTTTCCAGTCACATTGAAGACAACTTTAAATAAGGAACTGAAAAATGCATTGGGTAAATTTTAACTATGAAGTCATTGGTGCTCCTTTGTCATCCTGATATCAGTACTACTGGAGGGAAAAGGAGTATCCGTAATAGAATATTTAATAGATTATATGCTAGAATTATTTGTAGAACATAGTACATCCCTGAAAATCCCAATTCATGCTTATTCCAAAAGGCTATTGGAGAAATGTTCCTAAATTAGGTTGACTTATTAAGAGAGTCCACATTAGTAACATAGGCAGAAGAGTCAATCAATTTGCAATTCACAGTATGGAAATTGAAATATAAAAAACATAAGTTGGATATTGCCTGAAGAATATTGTATTCCCTATGTAGATATCATGTTTTAAATGCAGATGTATTTCACATTTGCAAATATAGAAGTTGTAATTAACTTTAGTGGAGCTGGTAGTGGAGTGGTTTGGGATGCTTAGTTTATCTGTAATATTAGTTATTTAATTTTTGTTATTTATGAACATGATGAGGTCTCGAGGGGAATGGGAAAACATTCCCTACTCTCAAATTAATCTGTATTCAATAATAAGGGATAGTGAAGACATGTTATTTGATTATTTTTTCCCCTACAATAGTAGTAGTACATTGGTACTTGTCCTGTCCCAAAAGTTAGAGAAGTCACTCAAGCATTGAAAGAACCCATTTTTACATATTACATTTCATAATAGTTCAAAATTCTTTATTATAATCCCTTATTTTTTCTTGTAACTTTATTCAGATTGTGCCTTAGAACTGTAAATGAGTTTCAAAGAAACTGTATTAACAAAAGTTCTAATTACAGAAATACCTAAATTTGCCAAAAAGTGTTAAGTGGTAAAAAAACCTGGAACTGAGCTTGAAAAATGGGTTTTCTTGCATCAGTACAAAAAGAGAAATGTTTTTTAGACACAAGGATCAACTGAATCATCAACCACATAAAATACCTATGGAATGCACCATCATTCTGCTCTTCAAGGTCTCTATTTCTCAGGCAAACTGTAGCCTGAATTTTTCTGCATATTAATGGTTCTTTGTAATTTTGTCTTTTACCCTTCCTTATTAAAATTTTTGTTTGGCTTTTCTTTTTGGTGGTTGTGGAATTTTTTTGTTTGTTTGTTTTTCTGTTTTGTTTTACCTTACTTTGAAATAGACAGTGAAGAAATAATAAGGAAGGGTATATACATTTGCTGGGCATGCATTCAGCACATCCAAAAACTTCTCCAGTGCAAAAGTTAATTATTGTACAGTGAGAGTAGAAAACTGTGAAGAGGGGGCTAATTGGCTACTATTAAGAAGTGCAAATGAATAATAAGCAAACCATTTATTTGAGGAGAACATTAAATATTTATTCATCTTCCTAGCATACACATTCCCTTCTCATTCCTCTTTTCATTAACTCCATACTGCATCCGAGTTCCTCCCGAAGGCCATCCTGCTGTCGTGCTTTGTAGTTCCTGTATCTGGTGAGTTCACATTCCGAGGCAGGCTTGCTACTGAATAGTGTCTTCTTCTTCTCAATTCATAGTTGACAGAATCAAGGGTAAATTATTTTGTTTCGTTGTCCAGAATTTCTTAGTAACAAACCCCCCCCAGTGGAAGTGTTTTCTTCTGCCATGGAGGAAATGGACTTAAGATGTTTTTGGTCAATAGGAAATCAGTGAGTCTTGAACTCTCTCTGTTCCAGTTTTAAGATACTAGTTTGAAGAGTACCAACCCTCTTGTCAAAGATAAAGCATAGTCTTGTGTTTTTTTCCTAAATTGCTTTCCTAATCTCGACTTCTAGAAATGCGAGAAGCTGAAATTGCGATCATAGATATACTTAGAACCTTGTATAAGTCAATTCAACAAAAAAGCAACAGTTGTATTATTCCAAACTCAGGAATTTCATATTTGACAGAAGAAAAAGAGAAAATGCAGAATAAAAATAAGAATGAAAATTTTACAGTTTTGGAACATTTTATGGACAACAATATGAATGCTTTATTTTGTAAAAACCTCTAGAATGCATCAAAGAAAAAATTAGAGGTCTTAGTACTAAGATGACCATAATATTTATAATAATTTTTGAAGGAGAAAAAGAATAAAGACAACAATAATCTTATAAATGAGCTAGGGATATGCCTTAATTTCAAACTACGGAGTCATTCATCTGTCTTTTGAAAATGAAAATTATTTTGCCATGATGATAACAAACACAAAGTCAGGCCTTTAGAGGATAAATACAAAAAATTCATTAGAAACGCCATTTGCAAAAGCATTGAGAAGCTAATGAGGATGTGTGATAAGAGGCTCAGAGACCCGGGATTGTTCAGCCTGGGCAGTCTCAGGGTAATAAAAAGTAACACAGCCACAAAGCCAGACACTTCATTTTAATGCCTAGTGGAAGGGCAAGAGGCAGCGTGCACAAATCAAAACACAAATTCTACCTGAATACATGAAAATATTTTTTTTTATCCTGACGATGGTCAAACAATGGTGCAGGTTTGTGACTGTGATTTCACTTAGATACTCTTAAAAGCCAAGTGTCCATGGGTGAAATGAACTTTACTGCAGATCCAGAGGAGGTTGGATAAGGGGCAGAAGTAGGAGCAATAAGTTAAGGAAATACCCCTCCACTGAAAATGAGAAAGTTTTATTTATTTGTAATCCAAAAATAGGTTGGCAATTATCATCCGATCAGTTTATCAATTTATCAACTATTCCTGTGTGCTTCATAATCTTCTCACCATTTATGCTCATTAAAATTATTGGATTTTTATAGCTGAGAGAATTCTAATTCTAAGAAGTCTACTTATGTCAACATGTATGTAGTAAATGATGAACCTTCTAATCCTTGTAAAGTTTTGTTTCCTTTGATTAATTTTTTCTATCTCAATTTCTTCTTTAGGTAAATTATCAGAATATTATTCACATATTTTCCATATGTGAATTACTGATCAATTAATGCTTATACACCTTAATATCCCTGGAAGTGTACATAAGTGTTTAGAATATTTATTATTAAGTAGTTTAATAGGTATTTTCTGTATCTCAAAAAATACAGAAATGTAACTAACTTTGCAATGGCTTTACCTCAGGAAAAGGCAGTTCAGAAATATAAACAAGAAAGAAAACTTGCCAAACAAGACACCTAGCTTTATATTCATGAAAAATCAATAACATTTAATGCCTCCACAACAGTAGCAGTAGAACCATGTTTGTGTGTTAAGACTGCTTAATAAAATCTTCCACAAAAGCCATCTAAGAAGAAAATTATTTTTATCTAAATGATGCTCCTTTTAAAATGACTAAATGTTTTTGCAATATGTAGTATAGCAATGTGGGGAAAAAACCGTTGTAGTAGGTAAAAGCATGCAGACAGCATGACTGACCAGCATGATTGAAACTAGGAATTCTAAGTGCTCAGCATTACTAACAGATTAATATAAAAGTAGAAAGGTTAATATAAGCCTAGCAGAATTTACACTTCTTAGAAATAACTTGGTGCTTAAAAAAGGCATAACTGATTCATCAGGACGGCAGACCCCTCTCTTTGATTATGATAAAGAATGGTCACTCAGATGCAGAATCTAATCTGGATGTCAGATCTAGGCTGGAAAAACAGGAATGTCAGGCGGTGTGTGGAGATGCTGGTCCCAGTGTGGCACTCACCAGTCTGAGGCACTCACCTACTCAGGGAGCTGGGCTTCCTCCCAGTACAGGCACTGCCATCCCCTTCCCTCTTCAAGGAAAGGATGAATCCCATCTCACCAACTAGATGTGCGCCCAGGGGGCACCCTAGGTAAGTGCTGAGGAAAGTGGCAATATTCCAAAGTGTGGTTCAGGTCTAGTTGCTTTTTTTTGCATGTGGCTTTTGCTTTCTGTGTTTCACTCTGTCACTTGCAAGCTGAGTGAGACCCACTGAGTACACTTACTCCCTGAATAAAATAAATCAGAAGGAACAATTTTGTGCTAGTTTATAAATAAACAGATTTTCTGGAATATTTGGTACGTGACACAAAAGCATGGTCTAACTTGATGTCCTTTTTGGCATGCCCTGTAGTTTGAGGAGAAAGTGCGTATAACTGAAGTGAGTGAGACATCACTGTGTGGGTAGAGTAGTGAATAAGTAAAACAGAGATTGATCATGCCTGAGACTGTCCATTAGGATCTAGGTATGAAACTTCTACTGTGTGTCCTGGTTTAGGACAAATTTGGAAGAAAACCTCCAAATGGGGTCCCTCCGGTAAAAAACAGATTCAAGCTGTCCCTCCCACAACTGGTTTGGGAAAAATATTTCCTTGAAGGAAAGTGGAAAAAAATGTTTATTTAACAAGCAAAATATCCACAAGCATAAAAAATGGAATAAAATTAAACAATGAAACCTCTCGCTGTTCAAAGAGATGGCAAATCCAGGAAAGTCCTTGCTGTGAGGTGCAGCTCGGCTCGCTCAGTCCCTTCTCAGTCTCTCAGGTGCCGGAGAGTGCTGAGGCCCAGGCCCCGGTGGGGCACAGGCGTGAGCTCCTGGGGTGTGCTGGGCTTCCAGTCCAGAGCAGGTTTGAATGGATCCAAGGAAAAAGAAAAAAAGAAACCACAGTCCAGGGAACTTCTCTGCCCCAGGTAGCTAAAACTAACTAAAAGCAAAGGAGAGCTCTGTCCTGCTGTCTGTCCCTGCTGCAGACAGCACAGTCCGGAGAGAGCTGTGGGGGAGTGAAGGCTGTTTCTGAAAACAAAACTGCGGCTTCTTCTTTCTCCTCTCTGCTCTCAGAACCAGTCTTAAAGGTGCAGAACTTAATATGTAACATAAACAGAACACACAACAGGGGATACAGGCATCATAAAGTCACCCTAGGACACTGTATAACCGATGTTGTGAAAAATCTGCACTATTTCCTAGGGAACCCATTACTTGTAAATATTTCCCTATGTGCGCAGCTGTTTACAGATCTAACTATGCCATTTGTCTGGGTGTGGGGCAGCTAAGTTGCTATCAAGTGATTTTTAGTTGAGCTTCAAGTTCACTCCCTAATAAATAGCCGATTTTAATTTAAAAAATTGTAACATTGACATGATGCTCCGGTCCTGATATTTGATAGATTTCACAGCATAACATAATTACAGAAAAAGAAATTACCTTCTAAGACTAGGAACAATTTTCTCTAAGGATTTTTTATAGGAACAGTTCTGCTTTAATTTTAGGTAGGTTATGGTGCAGGTAGGAAGTTGACAAAAGTATCCAAATCGTAGACATCATTTATCTTCAGACACTGTGGAGTTACTTCCTTCCCTCCCACCTGTTAAAGTTAGCATTAACTCTTGGAATATATATTTTTTATAATTTCATATATATATTAGATATAATTTCATATATAATATAAAATTATATCATATATAATTATTATAGGATGTAATAGGAATAGGATAAATAGAATAAATACATAGATGCACAATTTAAAATCATGGTGTATCGATTCATTAGTCATGTCTGTTGATTCATTAAAGATAACTTGTTTGAAAACCAAAAATTGCTCATGGTCATGTTCTCCATCTTTTCTATTTTTCCTCCTATACTACTCACCAAAGTGAAAATTTCCAACCAAACCCTTCATTCTTGAAACCCAATCTTTCTGTATTTGTTAAAATATGGAAAAAACACAATTATTTTTTAGTCAGAAATGAACATCAGAGTCTGATGCAGGAATAAATGCCCATAATGCCTTCTTCTGAATCCATTATCCTTAAACAATGAGGAACTATTATCTTATCAGAGAATTTGTATTTTGCCTTCCAATTTAAGTATTAGAAGATTTATTATCTCTTTTTCTAGAGGGTTTGATTTCTAATGGCAAAAAGCAATGGGGGTTGATTTTCATTCTAATGCTGACTATTTTTTTTTTCTGGATAGTTACAAAAGATACAAAACACCACTGCTATCCTTTCCTTACTTAAACATTTTAAAGTCCTGTATGCAATCTACTTTCTAAGAAGGCTCCAGATTCCTTACTCTCGTGCTTTTGCAACGACTTCTGTCTCTAGGAAAAAGAATGCGCTATCAAGCTTCTCCAGATATTTTAAATTTAAAAAATGTAGATGTCTCTACAGTGAATACACAATAAAATATTCTATATCCAGTTTTGTGGATTTGATCTTTGCTTTAATATCAGTGTTTGGTGCCTTGGGATGCTTTCATGCCTGCTTTTAATTAATTTGGTCAGTTTTCATTGACCAAATTTAAAGCTGCCTCACTAGTTTTAAATTCTTTCAGTTCTTTAATTACAATTCTTCATTTGAGACTAGTCCTGAGGTGGTTTATTTCTGCATGTTTACAAAAATATTATGTTCAGTTTTGCACCCTGGAGTGCTTTTGACTGTAACTAAGATAATTTACTGTAGGCCTTTAAGAGCACAATTGCATTCACATATTAAAAACACACTCAATTTTACATCTGGGAATTGAGAGGACAAAGTATCTGCAGCTTAAGGATACAAAAAGAAGGACATCTTAAAAAAATGTCCCAAGGATCTTGTCATGCAAAATAGTCCATATGGGGTCTGTAGAAACTTCATTCTGATCTGGCTTTCATCATTACAGACACATCTAAAGCACTGTCTGATCTAAGTTAGACAGTAAGAAAGACTATCTAGAAGTTTAGTGAAAAATCTGAGCTGTCTGAAGGCACTTGGGAGAGTCTTCTGTCAGACTGTGTGTGTATGCGTGATTAAATCTTTGCTGCAAAGCCTGAGTAAAAGCAGCAATATTGCTACCCTTCCCTTTAACCCCCTGGGAAGGAGCACTTGGTGTGGAAGGAGAAAGATCAAAACATTCAGCAGAAGCTTTATAAGACTGGGGCAGGGACCTGAAAAGGAAAGATAAAAGTTGGAACTGAAAGGTGATGAAAGCATTGAGTATTAAACTACAGCCAAAGACCTTTGTAAGAACATGTGACTCCCCTTGCAAAATTTCCTCCCCTTCCCTCTCACATAGGAAGATGTAATGATAATACTGAACAGATGAGAGAAGTGGCCTCAGCAGCCTTTTCTTGTGAATCCTGTTATCTTAGATTGGAGGAGAGGCAAACAGCAGCGATTTTCTTACCTTTCTTCTCCTTAGACATATTCAGTATCTGTGCTCTTTGTACATTACATGTAACTTGAAAACAAGCATATATTTCTAACTGAAGAATAACTATGACATCACAACTGTGTGGCAATACATGTAGGTATATAGCTGTGCTGTGAACTGTTCCCAGTATACCATTTATTAATTGATCACTCAAAAATATCCAGTTTCCACTATTCCTAAGCCCTATCATTCAAGAAAACTCAAAAATGACAGTGTGATCCCATTCCTCACAATAATGATGTCTATTATTATTATTATTATTATTATTATTATTCAGTTGTCAATAGACAATTCATTTCAGACCACTCCTTTCTAGGGGACCCTTTGGCAGTGCAGACACATGGAGCTCATGAAAGGATCACATGAAATTCATGAGAGGGATTCCAGATCAGCCAGCATCCCTTCACAGCTAGTATTCCCAGAAAGAGTAGGATAAGTTCCCACTTATGGGTTTTGTGGGAGTTTTGTGGTGGGTGAAGTTTTTGTTGTTGTTGTTGGGGTTTCTTTGAGGTTTTTTTGTGTTCATTTTTAGTAAATTAAGCATGAACAGTGATGTATACTTGTGAACACTACCCAAAGGTGATGCGACAAAACTGAAAAGGGTATATGAATTACTTTCAATGTTGATAAGATACTTCTTTTTCTACAAAGAGAAATGTATATTATTAGTGAATGCCAATATTATTTGTTCAGTTCTGCTTTGGTCATGATGCAAACATCAGTGGAACAATTCCCTCTTTTATGTGAGAGTCAGTAAGCTGTGCTTAAACGCGTATATGGTGCCAAAAACATTATTATTGATGTAGAGATAAGAAATAGCCTTCCTTGAGTAATTTAGCCATCTATTCTTCTGTATTTAGTGTGTTTCTAGATTCTGTCTTTTCTTAATGTACCATAAGATAATTTATTTTGTATAAAGAAAAGAGTTAAGGAGAGAGGGGAAAGTAATGGGTCCATCTAAAACTCAAAGCACAACTATCTAAATGTTGAGATTAGAATCTGCACTACTAACAGGACATAGTGGTTCTAAATGACTTAATTACCAGAATATCATAACCTATGGCTTACAAATGGAAGAATGATTTTTTTAGTAAGCAGTTGTTTTATCTACGCTTTATTTTAATAAAAGATCTGATTTTGTATCTAGTGATATTAGATGATTTTGTATAGTTGATTTTGAAACTATGAATGTAACTACTGTACAGTTTATAGTTACAGCTTGGATGAGACACGTGTCTACCTAATTAGAGAGGCTAAATGCTAGGCAGCTATGTGGAAGAGTGAGCTTTAACATTCAGTATTTTGTATCCTGTTAATTAAAGGGGAATGACAAAAATGAGAGAATATATTCATATTAAGTGTTATCTTTGATGTTAGGGAAGATAAGATAAATTAAGGCAGAAGCTTACTGTCCTTTTCAGAAAGCATAATCAGCTAATTGTGGTTCAGAGTCTATCAACACTAGGAGTAATTGATTTGTTGCTTTTGATTTTGGGGTGGGGAGGTTTGGTGGGGTTTTGGTGGTTCAGATTTGCCTTGGTTTTTTGTTGTAGGGTTTTGGTTTGATTTTGAATGGTTACATAAGCTTTCTGGACAGCATTTGACATGATATTTTTGTTGATGACAAATGACTGGTTATATCATATAGTTTTTACCATGACACACTTTAAAAATATTTGAGACTGTGTTTTGGGCAAGAATTCTCTTGCAGTAAAAAATGTGTCATCCATGTTCAGTTGGGAAATTTACCTAATTCACATTCTTTTACTCTGTCTTGGGAAAGATTACATTGTGAAATATGCTGCATCACTAAATTAACATCTGGTCTTAAATAATTTCCTTAGAGCTTAAACAGCTCTTGTGCTCTATGAAAGATGTCAAATATGTAAAATAGAAGTCTATTCTGGCCATGATAAAAACCTGTAAAACTTTCATCTTTCCTTAAAAAAGTTCACATGAATTTTCTTGAATATACTGACTGTATTGGACTTACATCCTCAGTTGCTTAAATTAAAAAAAAGATAAGTCATGAATGCCACATTAGAATCTTTTCATAGTTGCTAAGCTCTGGTGGGAGAATGTTGTATTTCCTTGTATTTTGATATTTGACATATATGTTTGTAAGAAGTAGAATGTGGAAAAAACAACATGGACACGTGAAATATTACAGAAAATATATAATACTTGAAATACTTGTGGCAAAAAGAGAAAAAAAGCATTTTTCAAAAGTTTTATAATCTAAGCTGAAAAACACATATGTGGTGAAAAAAAAAAAGCAAAAATACAGGAGACAACACTACAAAATTAATTTTCTGTATTGACTTCCTCGGGTTAAATATATGGAAGAGGGATTTAAATTAGGGAGAGGGAAAATGTTTATTTAACTAGCTGGTTGTTGCACAGGAACTTTATTGTTCTTTTCATAGAACCTCCCTCTTGTCAAAATTGGCTTTGTCATCCATTCCAGATATGTGTCTTGAAAGCTATATTAACAACATTGAAATTATTCTGGGTAACCCTCGCTTATATTTGCCACTTTGCTGAACAGTTTCACATCCACCTCCATACATTTCACATGGAAAAGAGTCCTGTCCACAAAGATGTTTACCTTGTATTCTCTGATGCCCTAAGAGAGATTTACTTTTTATTATTTATAAGGGAAATGTTAGTGCTTAAATTGTGGTTTGAGACTTCTTTCCATGTGTAGTTATTTATTCTCTATGAGGCTAAATAACAAAAAAAACCCCAACAAACAAACAAAACAAAACAACATACCAAGAACCAAAAACAAACCAAACAAAAAAAAAACCAACAAACTTTTAAATGTTCCCTGCCACATATTATGAAGATCTATGTTAAAGTCTGTTGCAGTGGTTTGGTAATTTATTCCAATTTCTATAATAAGTTAAAATGGTTTTGTCCTGTTCCTCCTCCTATGCTGAATGGTTTGTTCCGCCTTTCCAGAAAGTTCTGTATGCCTGCCCACACCGCTGTCATTTTCCCAGACCATGCCCCTTTCCCTGTCACATCACCCATAACTCAACCCCTATTTCCAGAGAATTCCCTATCCATCACCCAAATCACTCCATTACCCACCCCCTCTCTCTGGAAATCCCCTAAATTCCCGAATCCCTTTGGTCCTTTCCCATGTCTAACATCTAAACCCACTTCCTTACCTGGATCTGACTGGTTCTCCAGAGAACCACTCCTTCCCTTTATAAGTAAGTGCAAGCTCTGTATTCGATGCTCCTGAGCACAGCACCCTTCAGGGCTATTGCGTTGTTATTAAAGCTGTTTTCCCTGGAACTGCTGGCTCAGGGATCCTCCTTCACCCTTTGCTCTGAGGACTGCTCTTCTGAGAGGACCCTCGAGTCCTGCTCGCTCCTTCCAACCCCACCGAGCTGAGGAACTTCCCAACCCGAGGCTTTGCCTCTGCTCGGGAGGAAGCTCCCAGGAAGTCGAGGTTGGCTGGGGTGGCCTGCGAGGGCTAACCGGGACTGGACAACAGAGGCAAAATCTGGGATTGAAATACTAATTAATTCTGGGCTTTAATTTATTCTTATATTTGCAACACTCTCAGTGCTATTTACACAACTAGCCATTACTCTTAAAATCAATGATATCCCTTTCCCTTTTAATCAGTAAAGGAATGTATTAATTGTCTTCAGTTTTCCCATGTACTCAATTACAGCACTCCATAACCTACAGTCTACAGTATCACATGGAATTCAGTTCTGAAAAGAACTTAGACATCCCCAAATCACAGGAAATTATTTTTCATTATCATGGTTTGCTTGGCTATTTAAATGTAATGATGTTTCTTCTTTTTCACTGGATAGCTGTAACATTTTACAGAAGAAAACTTTCTCATTACACATAGCAATAAATAGTTAATTGATTTTGATCAAGACAATTTTTCTTGTGAAAGTTTTTGATGCAAGTTTCAGGAAAATTTCTGGAAAGAACCCCAAGTACTCACGAAAATATAAGTAAACAAAAAACTGTTCTTGAAACTAGGAACTCTTTTTATAATTAAGTCTATAAAATGTAAAACCCTTTCTCCTTTTTCTAGCAAATTAAGTCAGCTTTGATTAAAGCTCTTTTTACTGTTGAAAATATAACCAAAACTAGTAGAATGAAATAAGTTCTCTCCAATTTTAGATTTAATAAATTTTACTTTATTTAATGTTGCTAAGGAGAAGCAATTATTCAAAACTATCCTATCAGGTTTTCTGTCTAAGGCATATCAAGAACATAATTGCCCAGTAATCTCTGATTGAAAGTTTGTTATATAAGACTGAGAGTTTTTAATTTCTTAGGTCAAAATGGAAGGGCTAAACCCCATATAAATCAGCCTTTGACTTACAAAGAAAACAGATGCATTACATCAGACTTTGAGAGAAGGATAAATATGGAACCTCATGATGTCACTGATTAACAGCAGTGCTATACTCACAGTACATGTCAAAAGAACAAGAGGATGCCTGTCACCCTGAAAATTACAAGCCTTCTGATTTTCTCTGATGTTCTTTGGAGTCCCTGATGTTCTTCTTTAAGTTCTCTCATGTTTTCATGTTTGTAGTGCATGTTCCTATGAATTGTAAGTTAAAAAAAAGTTGTTTTCCACATTCCTCTCTGAGGATGTCACTTGGTGGACTTTTCCCTTGACCGGTGGAACTGGTGAGGAAGTCACCTCATTCTCCAATCCCTGATCATTGTTCAGAATGTATATAAGAAAAGAGGTCAAAAATAAAGATAGTTCTTTTTCGTGTCTCGATGAGAGACTGAGTCCTGTGTCCCTTCTGTGCTCTCCAGCGACAGGATGCCTGTCACTTTGCAGGTAATCTAATAACTGCAATGGATTCCTTCTGTTGTCAGGTATATAATATTGTCTCCTCCTTCTCCTCCTCTTTCTTCTCATTCTCATTCTCATTCTCATTCTCATTCTCATTCTCATTGTTCTTGTTCTTGTTCTTGTTCCTCTTCTGTGCTGTGTTTTAGATTTGTGTTGAACTCAGGGTTGATAATACAGAGATGCTTTTGTTATTGCTGAACAAGGATTGCACAGAGCCAGGGCTTTTTCTGCTTTTTGGATTGCCATGGTGGGAACTTGGAGGGGGGTGAATTGGAAGTGGGGATGGGACACAGGTGAGACAGGTGACCCAAACTGACCAGAGGGATATCCCAGACCATATAGCATCATGCTCAGTATAAAAAGTGGGGGGAAGAAGGAGGAAGGGTGGATGTTTAAAGTGATGGAATTTGTCTTTCTGAGTCACCACTGCAGACAGTGGGGTCCTGCTCTTCTGGAGGTGGCTGAATATTTTCTCAGCCACAGGAAGAAGTGAATCAATTCCTTGTTTTCTTTTGCTTCCAGGCATAGCTTTGGCTTTCCTTATCAAGCTGTCTTTATCTCAACCCACAAGTTTTCCAGCTTCTACTCTTTGATTCTCCCCCACATAATGCTGGCTGGGGACTGAGCAAGCAGCTGTGTTAGGCTTGATTGTCAGCTGAGGTTAAACCACAACAGCAAGATATTTTAGAAAGAGGAACTTTGATTATTCTATTGAAAGGGCTTTACATTGAAAATATTCAAACTGAATAGATCGCTCATAGCAACAACTGAATATAGAAAAGGGGCAGAAAAAATAAGACAGTATAAACAGATGATAATGCAATATAAATTGCTTGCAAACAGTTTTGAAAAACTCAGTCTGAATCTGTTTTACTGATGGTCATAGACCACACATCTGTAGAAGGAAAGAAATAAATTATAAAACAATGAACAGTACTATAGAAATGAAGTACTGATAATGTATGTGAGAGATTTTTTGCTTTGCTAGGATTAATGTTTTATATGAAATTCACCACAGGGAGAGGCAAATCCCAGTAGATTTAATTCAGCAGGAAGAAGCTTGTCTAGATAGGTGAGGCAAAGTAATGCAAGGAGTTATACCTTGAAGCATGGGCTTGTACCACACATATTCACAAAAGAGGAAACAAAACCTCAAGCTACTCCTTCCTTAAACAGCTACCTTAAAGATTAAAGTCTATGAGAGGAAACCAGGTTTTCTGTGCTAAATTCCTTTCTTCTGAATAGTTTTTTTTTATTGTGCCTTTTCTTCCCTTGAAGAGACATTAATGTGAAATAAATGATTGTATAGTGTCTTGCATATTTATTAATTAGATAGATTCTACATACCTATACTTGCTTCTAATTTGATCACATAAGCTGTTAGCTTTGTCTTCAAGTAAAGCTATTTTAAAACATTTTGAGTCCAGACATTTTCTCATTTAGAGCAATTTATTTGTCAGTTAATATGTGGCAAATGTGTAGTCATCTTCCAGTTATCCATGGATAGTTTTACTTGAACTGTTTCAAAATCCTATTTAAAATGCAGTTTATCTTTCATTTATCATTTATGAGTGAATTCATAGCATTCAAAAAAAAAAAGGAAGTATACTGCATTTTCCTTATATCTTTGCTCTTACAATTGCTTCTTAATTAAGAGCACAGGGTATGAATTATACATCTAATATCTTAATAAGATTAGTTTCAAATTTATTGTGAGATTTTTTTATTTATGAGAACACTCAAGAAAACCTTATATAACACATACTGGATATATTAAATGCAAGAAATGCCTAAAGAGAAAGAAGGTCTTTATTGGACATAGAAAACACTTTATAATGTTGTCTTTTGGAAATTTATATACTCTAGTATTTACCAGTGGACTGTAAGAGATTAATGCATTTCTTTCCTCAATATGGAACACTCTATCTCTCTATTTTACCAATGAAATAGCTGAGTCACACTGGTTTAAGATAAGAGAAAGATAATTCTCTTGGGAAAAGTCTTTAAAAAAAATCAGGAAATTTGACATCTTCATATCTCTGCTACATTCTGTTAAGTTTTCAATTTAGTTTTTCAGCACTAGCACCTCTGAGAAAATTCAGGTTTCATTCAAAGAGAGAGAATAACTCTGCAGTGATATTTGCAAATAATTACATTTAGTGGTGATAATAGGTTGATAAAAGAGCTACTGTATTTATAGGAGAACTTGCAAATGTTGATTCTTGAATGATTATCTCTACAGTTAGGAAATCTACGTTTGTTTTGGAACAGGTCTGTGCATGCCCACATAACTGATTGATCATCAGCCAAATTAATCCTGAAGAGCAAACAAAAGTTCTTCACTTAACCCTGCGTAAATAGGGCTACCAAATATCCAGTTATCTGCCTTGACATGTGTCCTTTCCTGTCCAGACCTCTTCTTGGGATGTATGGTATACTACACATGTACAGACCTGTGTATAGATATATATTCAAAGTTTATACTTCCCAGATAAACTAGCTATATTATCCATACTTTGGCACAGGTGGGATTCAAAGCCTGTGGTCTTGTATGCTTATTTGTGTTCTGTCAGTCTAAGAGAAAAAGACAAAAGGTCTGTACATCAGGCAGTACTGGAAGACGTCAACAATTACTCATCAATTCACATTATAAGAATTCACACTTGAAGCATGAGACAGGTGAAAAAATTGACAGAACCTTTTTTTCCCTAAGTCTCTTTGAGTGTGTAAGCCCTTCTCATCCTGTCCAGAATCTGAAAGTTCAGGATGTCACATCTTGATTAAAACATATGAGAGAGAAATAGACATTATTCAGATTAAAAGAAAAGGTCGAAGTATTAGTGAATGTAGAGTGGCAGATGTTTGTATAAAGCCTGTCACTGTGGCTAATACATGCACATCAGGAAGAATGTTCTTTCTGATGGCTTTTGTAAAAATAGATGGAGAGTCAGGAAAAATGTCAGCATTCCTTCATAAGCAAATAAATATTCTCACATTGAGCTAAACAGAAGAGAGGATATTAAGGTAATTACTTATCAGCAGGTGACCACTAAAACATTTAGGCTCTTCTTTGCCATATAATACATTGCAATGTCCTGCAGAGCAGAAAAGAATCATTCAGGTTTTCAATGAAAGCTTTGCAACCTTCTGCTGAAGCAAGATGCAAAGATTTGCTAACTCTTCCAGTTTCACATTGAAAGGTCAAATGAGTAATGAAACTAATAAACAAGAAAAGCTTAACTACTGAACATTAAAAAGGTCCTTGCCCTCATCCAAGTTCCCTTCCAAAACAATCTTTATGCACTGTGGGAGTTGGATTGACAGGGACTGTCAATGAGTTGGCCTTGGCCCACTCTGAAATGGCCATTAAGGCCGTGGAACACATCTGGTTAGGTCATGGTGAGGTAATGTTCTTTGTTCTCATTGGTTATTATTGTTTTACATATAAGGTTATGTTCTGAGTTCCTGTTGATGATTGGTTATCAGTGTTCTGTATATTGTTATGTTCCCCATTTTGGGGTCTTTTGAGGTTGCCCTACACTGTTGTTCAGATCATGTTCTTTTGTTTGCTCCCTTATTAAAGTTGTCTTCCAGGCTTTCTCAATAGAATACATCCCTAATAATTTATTAAATTTTTGCCACTGCGGCTGGTCTGAGGATTAGTGCGACACTGGCAATAATGCACCAAGACTTTTCTTTTTTAAACAAATTTAACCTGTTAAGAGCACTTCTTTTTGCCTGTGTCCTCAAACCTCAATTGCTTGGAGATCTTGAGATCCATGTGGAAAATTAGTCTGGTTCTATAAAGTAATTTTTAAATTTGAGGTCATGGACTAGAACAAAAAGATAAGAACAAAAGCTCTTGTCACTTACTAGTTGGTCAGGACTTATGACACAAAAAATTCTGATCATGGTAGAACTGGTGTGAAGGGCTGTCAGGAGTTCTTTAGTCCAAACTGTTGTTGAAAGCAGGATCAGCTACGGGATAAGACCTTAGTGTTTAGGGTTCAACTTAGCAGATCTTGGAAAGCTCCAAAGATACAGACAATGCAGATTCTCTGGGTCACTTTATCTATCCATTGTTGTGGAACAGTTTCCTGTGGGGAAAAGGTTTCTTCTTATATCCACATGAAACCTTTCTTTGTTTAATTTATGGCAACTGTCCTTCATTCTCCCCTATTTACTTTTCATACATCTTGTGAAGAGCCTAGCTTCACTCCTCCATAGACTCCTTGACGCCTTGACATATCCACACACTGCAGTTATGTGCCTTCAAAGCTGTCCTTTCTCCAGGCTGAATTTTGAGTCTTCATAGGGCAAGTTCTCCAGTCCCCATTGTCTTTCTGTCATTCTGCTGAACTCTGGTTTATGAATGTGTTTCTTGAGCAGATTTTTGAAGACATGATCTAATAAGTGCTAATAGAGGGTGAAAATCACTCACAATCTGGTGGCCTCGTGTGCTGGTTTTGGCATGGGTTGATATTTAGTGGAGAGGGAGGAAGTCACTTACAGAGTGATCTTTCTGAGAGAGGCTGTATGCTTATTTCCTCTAACTGGAAGAGGTCCAATAGCTGGCTAATTCTGAAAATTGACAGCTTCTAAGGCCATATAGAAGCTGGGTCTGCCTTTGTGAATTCCACATTTTAAAATCCAGGAAGCCTGGGAAGGCCCCTTTTTGCTTCAGGCCTCCAAAGGTGACTGAGCTCTGGTGGGGCCGACCCCACTCTGCTGTGGCCCTCGTGGCCTGGGTGGGCCAGGCCAGACCCCGGGGGCTCCTGGGTTGTGGAGGGGAGGCCTCAGGGCCCTGGCAGAAGCTGGGCCAGGTCACAGCTGCGGAGATCTCACTGATGCTAAGCCCTGCCCCTGCTCCTCCAGCGTGAGCTGAGGCAGGGTCCTGCGAGCCCTGGGCTGGGTCAGGCTTCCCAACCCCAGTGACTCCCTGGCAGAGGGAGGCGCCCAGTGTGGCTGCAGTCCATCACCGTGACTGCTTCAGCCACTGCCCACCAACACCTGCTAGCCTGGGTGAAATGTTAACCCTGTCAGTACACAGATCAGACCTGCAGACCTTAGTCCTCTCTCAAGGGAGAAAAGAGGACAGAGGGGACACATAGAAAGGCAATATGAAGACACCAAAGTCAGTAAAGAGAGTCAAGTTCTAGATGGAAGGAGAATGAAGAGATGTCCTGGAATTGAGGCTGAAAGTTCTTTTGGTAAGGCCATGGAGATAGACTATGATATACTACAATATTCCTTTTAATTCATGTGGAAATATGGGGAGATGGAATGCTCAAACTGTAGACCTGAGCAGAAGCAACCCTTAATATAGCAAGGCAGAAGTTGAAGAAGCAGTGATCCCATGAGAAGCCTGAACAGAGAGAGATGAGAATGATGAAGACCCTGTGCCCCCAGGGAGAGAAGACGACGACCTCTGTTCCCTGATATGAAGATGATTGCAGAGATAAATGAAGAAAACCTTTTCCTTTAAACAGCTCATCTTTAAAAATAATACTCCATAAGCTGACATAGCCCATTCCTACAGCTGGGAGAAGGCTGTGAAAATGGGAGGAGATTCAGGATTGCAGGTTTCTTTTCCTGGGTAGCTGCTGTTCGTGAAAACGAAAGGCCACAAAAAAATTGTTTTCTTGTGGAGAAGTCTCCATAACATGGCAATAAAAAACTTCTCAGCCCACAAGAACTGAGGAAAAACTATTGTAAAAGTGATAACTGATTTAAAATCTCGTATTTTGTCTCTACATTGTCGGTGGGAAAAGAAGTTAGGCAGGGGGAGGGAAAGTGTTCTGAAGGTTTTATTCTAAATTTTTTCTTCTTCTTTTAGATCTATGAATAAAGTTTTTTCATACCCCTTGAAGTTTGAGTCGGTTTTGCCCTCCTCCTAAACTACAGCTCACAGCAAGAAATGAGTAAATGCACTGGTAAGTTTAGCCAGCTCCAAACCATAGCTTGGGTCTGTTCATTCAGCATACAATTTTGTTGTCAGCATTTGCTGCCAGGTTATACATCTGGCTCAGGCTCGTTTTGCTGTCTGCCAGGCCCCAAAGAACTGATCCCATCATGTCCATCCCCAGACTGTATTATTGCCAAGGCTCCTCTGTCCCAAGGACAGGAGTTGTTACTCTCAGCTGAATTTCATAAGTTTCCTACCAAGCCATTTCTCCAATATTCCTAGGTCCCTCTGGATGTTGTCCCCATCCTTGAACGTGGTACCCCATCCCAAAGCTAGTGTCCTCTTTAGCAGTGAGCTGGAGGACATTTCAGATTGTACACTCATCAGGTTTAAAGACCTTGAAGAGCTCATGTCCCTTAACAGATCCAAGTACTTAATTTGTTACAAAGTCAACCAGGTAGAACATGACCTATTAGCCATGAACTTTTGAGTCCAACTGCCCAGTCAGTTTATTATCTTTCTGGTTGTCTATTACCTGGACTGTACTTTTGAAATGAGAATACTGGGAAAAGCTGTCATGAAAGTCCTGCTAAAGTTCACATAAATTATATCCACTTCTCTCTTCTTTTCCCGAAATCAGAGGCCAAGTAGTTCAGACATCATTTATCTCTTATCAATTCATGCTGAATCACTTTCTTCTCCTTTAAGTGTTCAGGGGGAACAAGAAAACTCTCAGCAAGTTTATGAACAACGGCAAACTGAGTGGCGTAGTGGACACACATGAAGGATGGGGTGCCAGTCAGAGAGACTCAGATGACAACCTCATGAAGTACCAAGTGCAAAGTGCTGCGCCTTGTATGGTGCGCTCCCTGTTTGATGTGAGCTGCAAAGGGACATTCACAGCTCAGGAAGCCAACAGTAACCTGGGTGGCATCAAAAGAAGCGGGACCAGCAGGTGGAGTGAAATGATTCTCTGCCTCTACATTGTTGTTAGGATACACCTGAAGTATTGTACTTATCTCTGGAGTCCCAGTACAAGAAATGTGTTGACCTAGTGGAGTGGATCTGAAGGAGACCCACAAAAATTATTAGAGGGATAGAATGTCCATACTATGGTGAAATATACAGAAGAAACCTTTCACATTGAGGGTGTTAAAACATTGAAAGAGGTTGCCTAGAAAGGTGGTGGTAAATCTGGACATTCTCAAGATCAGGTTGGATGGAGCTCTGAGCAACTTGATCTAGTTCAAAATGTCCTTGCTCATTATAGAAGAAACTGAACAGGACAACATTTAAAGCTTACTTCCAACCCAAATCTGTGTGTGACTCTATCCCACAATTTTTAAAACATGAACTACTCTTGCAACAAAATATGGCAGAGAGAAATCATATAACAAGTCTATTCCAGAGAAACAAAATTATATGTCCATATAGCAAGAGCTATTTAATTAATCTAAGTAACTATCTAAATGTTGGGCTGTTTTTTACCCAGTAATACCTCTCTGCTTTCAGAGATCTCTGTCCCACATGAAGTCAGATATCTGAACCACTGGGATTGCAAGAGTTAAATTGTAGTATAAATTCTTCTGAATTCTGCTCTCCTACAGTTTACGTGTGACTGAGCTTTAAGTTTATTTTTATTTTTACCATGATAGGTAGAGAACAAAGAAGGATAGAGTGACTGGTTGGGACTGAGCTGAATCTGCCTGATTAAGGTTTTGATATGAGATGATGAGGAAAGTCCATGAACTGTAGAGAAAGCAAGTGATCTGATCAAAGAAAGCATGTTTATGGGTGTCTTGAACATTGTGTTTCATTTCAGCACTGCCTATATTAAGAACAATACCCTTGATTGTTTATTTCTGGTTAGAAGTTTGATTTTCCTGGTCAGTGATATCTAAGTGAAAGTCTAGTGTTACTGGATATTGTTTAAGAAGGTGAACAAATTTTGACTTTTTGTTAAGCAGCATTTTTCCTTTTTCTGGGAGATTTTTACTTCATGATCTCAACAGCCTTGGAAGGTAAAATTAAATGATGACACAGGCTTACTTTAATTGTCTTCACCTGTCATTAAAGAGTTTAATACTCCTATTCAGTATAGTAGTTACTTCTTAGCAAATGTTCCTACAGCTTCTAAGACAGTGGAATACTTTACTTCAGTTAAAGCTATTATGGCTGCCATGAAGAAATAATTGCAGCTTTGCACTATCCATAAAACGTAACATCGAAATTAAACAGGCAATAAAAATTTGAAAAATACTAATATAAATAACCTATATGTAAGGTTTAAATAAGGACATTTATACTTGAATTAAAATCAAATCAATTGTACTCATTCACTAGCTACATAAAGCCTTCCTCTTAATGTCAGAATTGCATATTGATTTTAATGCAATTTAGATGCAGTATTTTCATGATATGGTTTACCATAAACTTGATGATCTAAAGCAAGTGCATAAAACATCTGACTGTAATAGTATCAGGCAGTTATAAAAATCTGGAATGCTCTATCTTCCTTGCAAATATCTTATTTTATACATAGAAATATTGCACTTTTAAGAATTTTTATTTTTTATTTTCTTAATACATGACCTCTTATGAAAAAGCCCTGAAATATTTCATGTGTGATATCATAGGCAGTGGTATAAGAAAGCTTTTCATAAAGATTTATAGTATTTCAATGAAGTGATTTACTTCTATCAAAAACTCCGCTGCTGATTTTTAAATTTTTGTTGAAAACCTAATGTTGCATTAGATGATTCTATTACTCCATCATTCCCTTTTGTGTTTTTCAGTTTTGTAAATATAACATTGTTTACTCTCAGTTTTCGTTTGTGCTTTGAGATCAGTATGGTGCCCATAGCAGAGATATGAATATGCACAGGAAAATCCTCTAAAAAGGAGAAATGTTTTAGAATGAGTGTAATGGGACACTGTAACAGATTGTCCAGAAAAGTTGTGGATGTCTCATTGTTGGAAGTGTTCAAATTGAGGTTGGTGATCTAGAGAAAGAGGGTTTGACTGGATGATATTTGAAGGTCTCGTTCAAACCAAACCATTCTGATTTTGTGCTCCTATGTATGTGTCCAAGAAGATATGCACTAGACGTCCATAAACTCTGCAAATTTGACCTGAGTCCCATAGTTCCATTGTCCCATAGTTCATGGTTATATTTAGTACAATCCAAGTATTCTCCCTGCTATGTCTTTGCAAGCATACCAGCTCACATTTATTGACTGCAAGAACACTGCATTACAGGTAAAAGTTATCTGAAAATCTTGTGTCTTATCCTGCACCCAATAGATGAATTTCAACAAAATTTGCCTGGTTATCCCTTCTACTACAGAGATGCTTTTCAAATGCCAGTGGAAGAGGAAATATTTTACTACTTTAACATATTACTTCTTGACACTAAGTTTGGAGCGAGTTAAATACCTTTACATTTCCCTTTATTACCTAAACCCTTGCATTTAAATTTAAACTTGTTTACATTCTTGTAATTAAGAGTAAATTAGAAATCCATAGGACTTGGCAGGAAAAAAAAAAGAGACTGAATTTTCCTGTGATTGTGAGCACATCCAAGCAAATCAGCTCAGATCTGCTTAGGACATAATTTAAAAAAAACTTTAAAGATAAGAAAATATAGAAATGCCATTTGCAGTTTATACACATCACGGTGTTCACATTGAATCTGATTTCTTATAATTAATTCAATTTCCAAGATGTCTTAAAGGTAAACTTTTAAGGAAATAAAGGAAGGAAGAAATTCTAAGAGAAAACTCTTTCTTTTGAAGTTATTTTGCAACCAATTCACTTGAAGACTGGATACCTTTAAAAAAAGCTGATAACAATATGTTGGGCATTAAAAAAACCATTGTAATAAATGGTTGAGGACTGTCTTGAGGACTCTGAAGCCAAAAAAGTATTTTTAGTGGAAATCCTGAAAATGTGGATGGTGAAGGGATAGTTGCTGTAAATGAAATACAAAAATGGTACTAGATATACTTGTATTGAAGAAGCATAAAAAATATTTTACAGAAAACAAAATACTTCAACTAACAAAAATATTCTGCAGAGAATTTTTACCATCTCTCATTTTCAAGTTTCTACTACTTCCTTTAAATAATTGGTTAGAACCTAAATTAATCACTTTCATAATTTTTCTCTAATAATGAAAAAATAAGCTCAAAGAAACCACATAAGACATGAATTTCATTTTTCTTTGCATTAGGAAATGGTTCTTCTTTCTGATAAAGCTGAAGACAGTTATAGCAAATACTCCAAAGGATTATTTCCCCTCTACTTGAAATAACTTGAGATGTACAAAAAGCAATTTGATACTTCTGAAATAAAACAATCTGGGAGGGCAAAGGCCTTAACAAAGTGGGAAAAGATTTGCTTGACACTTTATGAATTACACTGCAGACACAGAAAAATATACAGCCTCTTTTATAAAGTATTGTTAATCAGGTTGAAGGGACCTCACTTCTACAGCACATAGATTCTGTGATAAGAAATATGATGGATAAATCATACTGCATATTTTTTTTAGATTTTTTTCCCCCCTTTAGGTTTTGGGGGGTTTAGGGGGGTTTTCTGAGGCTGTTTATTGACAGAAAACTCTCACACTAAATACTTTGAAATGAATTGAAAATATTCAGAAGAGAATTATTGGTGTCATGTATATGAAGAAAAGTATACACTATATATTAAAGTATTTGTTAATTTAAATTAAAGTAGGAAGATTATATTCTTTCACCAGTAAACATGGCAAAAAAATCTTCATAAGAAATGTTAGTTTTCTAGTTTCCCTTTAAACTCTTCTGTCTTTGGAAATCTTTCTGGTCTAGTATCAGAACTCAAATAGAAAAAAAATAGAATGGAGTAATCTTAAAAATTTGGGATTTAAGATATGTTCTGTCAAATTTTATGAAGAAAGATGCTTTTTTTAGACTCTAATTTTTTTTTGTCCTGTAAAAGTGATGCTAAGAACACAACTGGAACCATAGATAATTCTGCAGAATTACCTGAATAAAGTTATATCAATGCAAAACAGAGCATCAAATGCAGGGGAACACTGCAAAAAGCACAGTAAATAGGATGGACTATCAAATTTGCATGTTTAAACACAATATGAAGTCCGGCAAGCAAATTTTTAAGAGAAAAAAAATACATGCATCTTCCCCAAGTTGAGAAAGCTATAAATTTCTCATTAGCTCTAGTGTAGATCAAGGATTTATTGAAACCAAACAGGAATTAAAAGGATAAATGCAAAGAAGTCTAGATACCCTTCTCCCTTTGCTCTCGTTCCATAGGACTTGACTTGATTGGGACCTCACAGGACATGTGATGTGGCTAATTAAAGGGGGGTGTGATAGCATCCAGCTATCACAGTTCCTGCATGTCATTAAGAAATTGTATGCTGATGAGAACTCCATCTGGACCAGCATTGCCTTTTCAGCTGGTGTGGGCTGGAAACTGGAAGGTAAAGCACCTGACACAAGCTGGGCTGCAGCACATTTTAAAGTAGCAAAGAAGGCCTACTTGCTCTTCAACTGAAATATTTATGGTGGATAAAAAATGGGGAAAAAATTTATTTAGGTTATGTATGTCTAAATCATGATATTCGCATTTCCCACACCTGAGGGTGAGATTATAACTTAAGATTTTATTAACTTTTTTATTAATTTAGTAAAAGAAGAATGAAGTGTAGTTACTTTTTGGTGAGTTAGCAGCTCTGGTGATTGATACAGATAGATGTGTGGATGATTTACTACAGAGGTGGGAGGTGACTGGATTTTTAATGAGGTACTAAGCTTTGTGATATGAAAAACTGGGAGCTTCAGCTAGGTTAATAAAGTTGCTTTGACACCTATTTTTGATAAGGTACTTTATAAGATAAGTAATTTTGACTTTAAAATCTCTCATGTGTATTTGTAAGGCTATGTTAGCCTTAAATCCATTCTCACTCTATGATCTAAATACAAATAGGGTTGTGCCCAATCAGTAAAACATTGTTGTTTAGATTTGTTTTTCAACAAATATTTTAACTGACATATTAATGCCCAACATATGTCATGTTTGTCATGCAGGAAACAAAAACATGACAGTACTTATTTGTTCTACTGTTCATCGTGACTCTGAATTTCAACAGCAACGTTTGTTGAGAGGTTTTCTTTTGGTTCATATACTTTTTATTTAAGCCTCTCTAGGGATGAACTAAAAAAATTAGTAAAGAAATAGCTTTGATCACTGCAAATTTAAATGGAGCCTGACTTTTCAGATATGCCTTCGTAATAACATATTTACTGTCAACAAATTACTCTAACAAAATTAACATCTTTTTGTATATATGTCTTTAGTTCCATAAGTTTCCACTACTTGCTAGAGAAAGCACTCCCTTTTTCCTTAGATATGTGCATTAGTCAGGCAGAAAAAATACCCAGAATGGGTTACTTAACTGAAAAAAGCAAACATTAATGACAGTAGTTAACAACAAAATGTAGGCAGAATTCAAACTACTTATGTGTGTATTCAACTTGATTTTCTTCACTTTTGCTATCAGATTTTGTGTTTCCTCATTATAATTAGCCACTAAACTTGATATGTTCCCCTATTAAAATCCATTTTTAATTGATTAAAGAATTCTGTAACTTGATCTGTGACTCAGGGGAAAATTAACTTTAATTTTGGAGCATAATGGACTTAGAATTATAGATCTGAAACGGGGGTATCTGAGGAAGATATAAACCAAAAAATGAGACATCAGACTTGTTTGTTCCCTAAAGAGGAAACTAAAGAGTACAAAAGAATGTCTATGGCTACTAAAACAACAGTAAAGGACACTAACAGCTCCTTTTTCTCCTAGGTCCATTGTTTTTCTACAGATTATTTCTTCCAATAATTGTCTTCAGGAAGGTGAAGGACACAGGGCACTGAATTAACTGATAAATTCTTCAAATAGTCCTTCCATGTTAACCATAATTTTAGCATTTAAACTCCAGCCTAATTGTACATTTCTCTTAACCTATAAGTGCCATATATCTTAATCTCACCTTTCTTTATACATGTATTTTCAGAAACTGATTAATCTTCTGCATCTTTTATTGTCCTGATGACTTTCCTTTTCTGTTGAAAATGAATTTGAAGCATCCCATCATGGAAGACTAAAAGAATAGATTGGTAAGCACTCCCTCAGATGCAGTATTTTTTTTCTCTTTACACATTGACATTTTGCAAAATCACCCAATAAATGAAGAATGAATTAACTGTGAATACTACATCATTCCCAGAAGCAGGACTATCTTCTCTCTTCCTTCATCTTTCCTTTGCAGAAAAGGTCTAGGACATAGTATTTATTTCAAAAAATAAAAGGGAAGAACTATTACCAAATGGGAAAATTGTAGCAAAAAGAAAATTTGAAAATAGATGGGATGTAGATGATGTAGTGTCCTTAAAAAGCAGATAGGATACATAAAAAGATGACAGTGTGAAATATACAGCTTGGATGATAAAAAAGAAAATGGCAGCCCTTAATTATATATGGTACAGTAAAAATTACTGAAAACTGATAAGCAGTTCCTGCTTTCTCCAGCTGGTTCCTGTGCTCTGCCATTTATACTTCAGTGGTATTATATGAATGAAAGAAAAATTCGATGCCTCTTTTGTGTCTCTTTTCTTCCTTTAACTGATGCCCTGTTCCTCTTGGACAGTGCAATAGACTGGGCTTTGTATTTGCAATATGCCTCCTCTCAAACAACAGAACATGTTGGCTCTTTGGAGTCAGTCTCCACTCAAAGTTTGCTTGGAAATTTGGAGTTTAATCTTTTGCCCTTGTATGGAGTGTCGGAAATAATATTTTGGAGCTAATAGTTTCACATTAAGATTTCAATAACTTGCTAGATATGCAGCTTGAAAAAAAATACTAAGAAGTTGATAAGTAAATGAACACTAACATGTTTAGATCTTGCTCAGCAAATAAAAGGTGAATTTCATAGAATGGTAAAAAATAGTTCACCACTTTTTGTTAATAGTAATTTGCAATAGTTCAGGCACTCTGTGCCCTTGGTGAAGCCTTATGTAATTATATTACTATGCTAAAAATATCTTTAAAAAACATTCTTAAGTTTCTATTGCAGTGCTATATTAAAAGTTTAAAGTGCTAACTAGTCTGAAATGCTTTCATGACATTAGTATTACTTTCAGAAGTTCTGTAGATTTAATGTTCAGGCACTAAACAAGAAAAGTAACAATGATTTTATCTCTAACCCGTTTGAGATGACAAAGTTTAATTCTCTTCCCTGGGCTAGAAAAATATAAATATTGCATAATAAATTTTTTTATTGTTTCATTGTGCAGATAATGTTAATGGTCTTTTCTTAAACAAACAGTTGCACAATTTAGGATTCCTTTTTATAAGCAGGAATAAAAATGCTCAGTTTTAAAGTCTATACTCCAGAAATCCTTATATAAAAATGTAAGGTATTTATAAATCCAGGCAAAATTCTGTTATAGCTTTCTGTGTTTACCAGTGCTGTGTAAAGAATTCTTTATATTCTGCTCTCTCTATAAAAGGAAAGAAACAAGTCTCACTGGACAAAGTGTAGACAGTTGCTTAGAAAATGTTCTGGAAACTGAACCTTAATTATGAAACAGGTGGCATAGAAAGTGAACCGTCTGCTAAGTTGATTTCTGGATAAACAGGGGATGAGGACCTTCTACTGAAGTATAAAAACTTTTTTGTTTTTTTTTTTTCTGGTTTCATATTTGTTAACTGGAAATGTGATGATATTTCCTTATCTAAATTGTTCTAAAATAACACCAGGCAGAACTACTGTGATCTCACTGATTTGCAAAACACATACTTTGAGATTCTTCTAAATGTCTGCATAAGCTTCAGTAATTTCAGTCAAGCAAATATTCAAAAATATCCTGTCTTGGTTTTGAAAATATCAACTTGGCATAATCCTTCATAAATTCCAAAGTAAATTTTAGTAAGAGTGTCATAAGTATCTTAACCTTTATAATTCCCATATATTTTTTACTTCGACACTGTGTTCTTTAAGCCAGTGTTTGCCTGCATAAAATATGCAAAGTAATTCTAGCATACTCCTTTGTTATCTATATAAAAAATATTGCAAAATTAAATCTCTATTATTAATCGTTATGTAACCAATATTGCAACAAAAGTAAAGAAACTTCAGTGATTCTGTGAATTATATGTGCTGAAAGGATTTTAATCTGTCTCAGTAATTGATTTCAAGTTGTAATAATTACAAGGGTTTTTAAAATTTACTTGAAGCATGGCAAATCATGTAGTACAATGATGGTGTCTGAAAAGCATTATCTGGGAAGATGAAAGCCCAAGCACTATTGATTTTACCTTTTTCATTACTCAGTTTGTTGGTTTTTTTATTAGTCTTCTCAAATTAAATTAATCTAACAAATGTCAACTTGGTTAAATAGCATTAATTGCATCTTCCTTCAGTTCTCAACTAAGAATCTGCCTAATACTTCTATAATCTAACTGTTCACCAATATTATTTACCCCTTTCCAAAAGGGCAGCACTTATCTTCTGTTTTCTGGGGTTATTTTCCCCCTCCCATTCATACTTCAGGATTCTGCAGTTTTATAAAATTGCCATTAATGTTGCATGAAAAACACACTCACAGTTAACAACGTGACAGAAAGCTTGGCTAGGGCATACATTCTTTATCTTCTGCCAATGAGTAGAATCAAAAGATAAGGCAAATTTTTAGCTGGAGAAGAGTAGGTAGAGTCAAGAAAATGTGTAGAACTCAGAAAAATTGTGCAAAAGTGTGCCCCCAGAAACAGAACTTCACTGGATTAATGCAGGAAAACAATTTTCCTCATCAGAGGAAGAAATAGTGTCTTCATCAATCTTGATTTAATATCAAAACATGATTTTAATAATTAAGAAGGTAAATAAACTGTTCCTGAAACAATGCACTGTACATCAGTACACTAATAAAAATTCATTTTTCAAGTAATGATTTATACTTTTCTATTGTTAATAGCTTCTGTACTAATTATTAAAATATTTATAACTCAGGAAAGTGTTGCAATTCATTATATTGTGGCACAAATGGCCTATTAGTGCAAACTACTTTTTCAGTTGATCAATTCCAATCTGTTAAAATAACACTGTATTTTATACACAGTGTATAAGTCAAGGCAGATGTTGCTAGGATTTTGTCAGTGAGTCATGCTCTCCCATACCCCCAGGTCCTCAGCAAAAGCACTGGCAATATGGTATAGTGCAAGGCAATCTGTAATGAATTAAGATATTGGCTCCATCCCTGCCTCTCAGAAAGTTTCTTCTGCTTGACTGAAAATGAATACCATTAGATTCAAGCTGCAGAATCTTCTTCCAGACAGCATGGACAGCTGGTACTTGCAGTGATTAAGAATCTTTTGACCTGTGGTTATGACAAGCTGGAAAAATTTCTCTAGTTTTGCTGCTCAGTTTCATTATCAGTGAATGCCTTAAAATGATACTTTATTTATTAACAAAGACAAGTCCCTTAAACAGTGCTATAGATCATCCTAATTTATCCAACATACCTAATACTACACTGCTATTCAATAAGAGTAACTAAAGATAAATTACTTCCGTTGCAAAGCAAAATTATACTTCGTCATCTCCTTACACCAAAGGCATGGGTTAAGTGAAGAGAAAAAAACATCCTTGGGAGACAGATTAGAGATAGAATCAGAGCAGGAGGGAGCAAAACCCAAAACCAGTGGTCTAATTATTTCCAACTGTAAAAGGCTATCTTTATTAAATAAAATGCATTGTATGAGCGTAGTGACTGACACTAGTATAAGTTCCAAAAGATCTAAGCATTTGTTTTGTACAGTTTTAAACATTTAATCCTGCTATACATTTCTGCTCATAAGGGAAGAAACTTATATCTCCAACAGCAGTATTGATGACTAAATTCTATTAAAAATATATTTTGTAGGACCTCTGGTAAAACACAAAACCTTAGGGTACTTTGATTTAACTCTTTTAACGATATTAAATTATTAATAACTATGATACATTACTTGACTTGCTTTGCCACTTTAACAGAAGTAAAAACTCAGTTGAAGCTGATCACATGATGACTAAATTAAGCGTATCTAATGACAAAGATGAGTAACATTGCATAAAAAATGTGCTCAGCTGCTTAGAACTTCTTCAATCATCATCTATGTGATTGGATATTTGTCTTTGAGAAATCTTTTTATCATATACTGCATCTGTTCTTTCTGGACCAGCCATAGGTGAAAGAAAATCTGAGAAAAGATGCTTTTTGTCAATATTATAAAGTTCCAGAAGGTTTCACTGGATAGTGCTAGCACATATGTCCTTTGGGGCATGAAACTATCCTTTGTGACAGATTTGGTTTGCTGACATCTATGGAAACATCTGACCATATGGTACCAGGTTCCATCTTTTGAACAATTCCCCTCTGCATGCTTCAGCAGCAGTGTCTTAGTGTTTTATATTCCCTTAAGACTCTGTCCACATCTCATGTGCTCCAGTTTCTGACCTGAGCTGGATCCAGCTACCAGAAGAAATACTGTTTCTCTATTTGGTACTAAGAACTATTAAAAGAGAAAGCTACCAGAGCTAAGTTCAGGAAACAGGTATGTTTGTTCTTAACTATTATGGGCCACAAACAACAACACTCTCCAGCTGAAGATTTTGATAATAAAATGGGGTGTCTTGAACTTGTGCCTGCATAGCATAAAGAATTTGACAAAACTTTTGGAATTATGTCAGAAAGAACTCAATAAAATATAGATTAGGAAGTGTGTTTAGGTCTGTAATACATGACAAGAAATACTTAACTGACTTGGCCAGAAGTAATGGGTATGTGGAGCTGGGTGTTATGAAGGAACTGGAAATCATTTGTCAAGGAAAGAGAAACTGTACCCAACAGTTATGTTTGAATCCCTTTTTGATCTTTGTCCTGGTTTCCTCTCTTGGTCATATTGCATGAGTCCATACTAATTGCTTGCTTCTAAAGTAAATTCACTAGTTTCTTCCCAGATATAGGGGAAATACCTTTGTTCTAGGATCTGCTCTAATCACTACATGTCAGAATGATCTTTTGACAAGCTTAGTCTTCCAGTATAATCCATCTTGTTCTGCACTGTAACAGACATCCATGTATGCTCAAGTTATGCCTGAGACATAAAAGAAACTCCTGGAGCCATGCTAATAAAAGGAACTCTGGCAGGCAGCATCACATCAGCATGGATATTCCAGGTTCTCTAAGTTGAAAATCCTCAAATATGTTTTAAAATAAAGACCATGATGACAGCACATAAGACCAAGAGTATCAGACTATGTCTGAGCAGCTGATTGCCATGAAAGTTCTAGTCAACCCAAACAGTTCTAAGCCTGAATCAGTCTGCAGTGACTGACATGAACTTCTGCTGTACAGTCCTCAGCTATATAGTATAACAATCAGCTGATGGAGAAAGTAAGGACAACACCCCGATTTTTGCAAAAGGAAGAGCAGATGGTATAGAACCTAAAGAGGTTCTCTTCCAGGATGTCAGAGGTTTTGTTCTTCTGTTTTTAGTAGTTATTAATACTGACTTGCTTTACATTCCTAACTTATATCTGTGTGTTATAGTGTGAGATATTTACAATCTCACTGGACACAGTCCTGGGCAACCTGCTCTAGCTGAACCTACTTGAACAAGGGAGCTGGATGATGATATCAAGAGGTCCTTTACTGACTCAACGTTTCTGTGATTCTGTGGTTTCTCAATCCATCGCATTTGCTCCCTACTCTGCAAGAACTATAATAACAAGCCTTCTTCAGTATCAAAAATGTTGGACTTGAGATTTCTGCAACAATTCAACTTCTTTCATATGTAGTTTATTTTGCAATAGGGAATTCATATTCAGTGCAAAGAATACTGCTTTGCTTTTTCAGAATTTTTTTTTAAGAAATGAGGAAAGGGAGATATGAAAGAGACAGAAAATCTTACACCTAGATATTTAAATGGTGCTATGTGGAAATATACTGTCCTAAATGCCATCAAATCCAGTGGTTATGGGAAGGGCATGTTGGTCAAACTTCTTATAAGACACTAATCTAGCTGTCCTCCCTGAGAGTCTGAGGATTGAATGTGTCAAAAGTCTGGACAGTAACAGAAAAATGCAATCAGATGCTGCGTTTGTTGCTTTTCTAATAAATAAAATGCCATATAATGTTACATGGGATAAAAATATATGTCACAATGGGAAATCCAAGTTAATAGGTGTATCTGACCTTCTCTTCTTTCCTGTATAGAGGAAAAAATTGTTTTCCAGATATACTGTAAAAAGCAAGTGATTTGTTCATGCTGTGGTGTAATATCAGTGATAAATACTTGAGAAGCCTACAAAGAAATTAGCTCTGCCTTCAAGGAAGTGTTTGAATAATATTCAGCAAACAAGACATATGACCACACACTGAATAATGAAGGTAAAAATGTTGTGCAGGAAAAATACAGAGTATGAAAAGCATCCTGAATTAGACAAGGATGTTCAGAAAATTGTATGAAAGTAAAACATGATTAAACATTGTATGTGCACAGAGGGGTTGAATTAGGACAAAATAAATATTATTTGTTATCTTCTGGCTTTTGAGTGCTTGGTTTTGCATTGTAGAATTCTTAGCATAAACTTGTGAATGTTATATTTCTAAATTTTAAGAATCGCATAATTTTGAACACTAGCTGCTCTTAGTGCCCAGCATTTAAATTGCAATGTATCTGACAGTATACATTTGTTCCTTGGGCTGCTCACACATACTGCTGATTGCCTTCAGGCTAAGGCTTGTAATGAGGTAACCCCAGCAGAGAGGTACTACCTCACTCACCTGCATCCTGGGTTTGAGGACATAGATGAGCATAATCATTACACACATGTATGCTGACCCACTGCTCCCTTTTTGAGAATAGTTGAGCTCCAAAAGGAATTAAAATTGAAACTCTACAGGTACAGGACTGGGTTCATAGCAATCTTTATCTACTTGTTAAGTGGAATTAGTTTGAGAGTCACCATTTCTTCATTCATAGCCATGCTAAGCTAAAATCACTGTAAAAGCTAATACTTATTTAAACTCTGGCAGCAGAGTGACTTTTTCAACTGCTTACAACCCTCACATTAAACTGAAGAGAAACAGATCTAAGCAGTGTGCAGAATGAAGAAAGGCAGTTCAAATGGCAAAAAAGTGAATCTGCAGTTACAGTCAATTATTTCAGCATGCTGTCTCAGTGGCAATTAAGACCCAGCTCTAATGAGCTTGGTGTCAAAACTGGCAATGGCATCCTGATCCTCATAGACACTCTTTAATCTTTATAATATAACCCTTTCCTATTCGTATTTAATTACAGCTTTTTAGGTTTTCATTTGGGAAATGCAATGTTCATTTTTGTTTAACAATTTCTCTGTTGAATAATACTCTTCACTAGTCTATCCATGAGAACATGAAAGAAGTGATATAGGATCAGATAAAGGTCCATACAGCAGATTTTCTGTCTCAAACACGTGGCTAGGAAATAGAAAAGCAAGCACATAGCAGTGCATTTCTAGAAGACTCTTGTACCTACCACCAATTCTCAGATTCCACAGTGGGTTTCAGGATGGGAGAGGAGGGGAGAAAAAAGTGTTGTGGGTAGGTATAAGAGTCCAAGATATAGTTTCCTTCTGAAAAACCTGACCTCACCTGGTGTGTCTGACCTTGGAGGTGACTCTGAGGAAGTAGTTTGGACTAGAGACTTCCTGAGCTCACTTTTAGCCTGAGCAGTCCTATAGGTCTGAGAACCTGCAGCATCTCAGCAAGAGAAATTTCATGAGTCCATAATACTCAGTGGAGACATAAAGTTCTTTTATTTTGAGCCGAACACCTCCTAGCTTTACTTATTGCATTAAAGAAGAGAGTGAATTGTAATTTGCCATTCAATTTCTGTATGTCTCATTTATTTTATAGACATCTGCAAGATATCTGTTTAGTCATGTCTTTTTCAGGCTGAAGAATCTACTCTGTTTAATCATTCTTCATGTGAAACTTCTAGAGATGAAATTGTCCTTTTCCAATTTTACAACATGCTTTTTTGAGATGGGATGAGACTGGGAAAAATATGCTAGGACTGTTCAAAATATAATGCACTTTTAATTTATTAAGTAGAAGCAGGATGCTTCCTGTATTGTTCCCTTATTTTGATTCTCTCTAATAATTTTGAATATTCCATTTCCTTTCTTGACAAATACACACATCTGAATGTGGAATTTATTTCACCTTTTAGTCAGCCAGTATTGTGTTGGTATCCTGCAATTCTTTAAAGCTAGTCTTTGTCTTTATTACCCTAAGAAATTTGGTATCAAACAGAAATATCATCATTTCACTCCCTTTCTCTTACTCTCATCATTTTTCAATATATTACATCTAGGTGATTGCATTACGATCCCTGTGAGTCTCTGCTGATCATTTCAACACTATCTGCATCTGGCCATTCTCTGTTCTCTGTAATCCCTTTTCATAATTTTTTAATCCATGCAAATATACTTTTTCTTATCCCAAAGCAGTTTCTTCTCTTTAAAAAACATTTGATGAGAGACTTTATTATGCCTTTATCTTAACTATATCAGTAGAATCTTATCTGTCCATGGGACTTTATCCTATGTGCTATGTTTTTTTAACTGGACTGGGGAAAAAGAAACAAAGAGAAAAACAGGTAAAAAACCCCAAAGAAAAAAAATATCGTGCTTTTTTCAAAATTGGATTTCTTATGTGTTTGGCTGGCTAGATATAGTTGGAGAGCACAACTGATAGTTGCAAATGTCAAGATTTTTATTTTTCCTAGTTCAAAATTTCCTAAAGCTCATACTAAATGTATTTCCTCCTTTATGAATATGGGATTACTTCCTGACATTTAGAACTATGACTGCGTGTGTTTTATTGCTTTTGGTTTTATGTATTGTTAATACAGGGAAATAGCAATTATTTGTCATGGTCAGAACTTTAGTGATTTTCTCAACGCAGGGAACAAACAAAGATTTGAAATTTACTAATTTGATGATGTAACCGTATGTTGTTTGGCCTACGTGAAATCAGTAACATTATTTTACATTAAAATTGGAAATAGATGTCTGTAATATAAGCTTAAAGGACAGTATACTTATTATCTAATGAATTCTGTGATCCTTTAAGAGATTGTTGTATTCTATTTCTTTTCTAAGCTGCCTTGTGCTTCATCAGGGCAGTTAAAGTACTTGAGCTGCCTCATTTAGTTACTCCTATTTCACCCTTCATATACTCTGTTTTCTCTCCAAACATACCACATTCCTGGCATTTGTGTTGGGATATACATGGTATTTGATCAAATACTTCAAATTTGCAACTAAATGTTCTGTTAAACTTTTTTTTCAACTGAACTGCTTTTTTAATAATAACTTAGAATCCATTTTATACTGAAACATTAGATATTTGCAGTAACTTCATAAAGAACTGCAATATAAAGTTAATTTTATAAAATTGCGAAAGATCTGATTAATACACGGAGATCAAAGAATACACAAGGAAGGAAATGACAAATCCTATCTAAGCACATATACAGGGTTTGCATAGCAAGGTGCTGGCAGCAGGAGGTGTAGGACAGCCTTTGTGAGGAGAGAGCAGGGCAGCTCCGCACTGTGTGCAGCCACTTCCAGCCAGCCAACCCATCCCCTGCAGGGCGCAGCTGATCTCCTCGGCCATGGGTGCTCCCAATATAATGCTACTACCCATACGGACTACAGAAAATTGGTGCTGATGAGTGTACTAGTTTGAAAGCAAACCAGCAGGAGATTCCAAGTCAAAACTATAATTTAACAGGGAAATTAAAATAAAGGCAGAAAACACTGGCTTAAACTGACAGTCAGGATACAACCAGACACCCGGTTGGTCAGGGAGATGGAGGCAGTCCGATTAAATGGTGTCTGCAGTCCTGTTGAAATGATAGATGTGGTTCTGTTGAAGCAGTGATTCTGTAGAAGTGTCTGGTCTTCCTCTAAAGGTCCAGTGGTGGTTATGGAGCTCTTGCTGTCTGGGAATCCAGTAGGTAAAGGCTGCTCATGTTGTTCCAAATCTCAGAGAATATGCAGGTTCCTCCCTCTGGCAGAGCATCTCAGAATGGAATGATGTAATTTTATGAGTCATGCAGTGAGACTATTCATTAGCAGAATATATCCCCAGAGGGAGTTATCAGGTGTGAGTCTTGGAAGAGATAAAGAACATTGCCCCACCTGTTCTTAACAGTTTGTGAATATGGTAATAGAATACATGCCTTTGGTTACATCTTACACTGTAACCTAAGACAATGAATGAATCTGAGTTCATAATTATACAGTAAATTATTCACCTGATAGCAATAAAAAAATCGATGTCTGAATAACAAAAATGGCAGCTGGGACCATCATTATGGTGACAATGAAGCACTTCTCGTTCACTTGAGGGCTATAACAAATATGATTACATTTCAAAGCAGCCAGTTTCCTCCTCTTTGCTTTCAGCCCCTTTCTATTTCTTGTTTATTTCCAAATTTGGAAACACATCTCAGGATTGCTTAGGACAAACGTAATTACACCAGTTCACAAATGCTTCTGATTGCACTTAGTCAGACCTATTATTGTGAGCAGAATTGAGTCAGAGGTTAATGGTAGCATGTAGTGCATATGACATCATATTGCTAAATGTGATTACACACAAGCTTGGTTAAAGACACGAATCACAGAGAATAAGCTATTACAGATGGATACTATAAGATGTTATGTAAATTGTCTTGGAAGTAAGTACTGTCTGACTATGATGATCTCTGTATATTTCACCACCCTAACTGCCGTACTAAGACTTATAAACCTGTGGTGATTTGTGACTTCTATATCAATTCTTAAGAGCTAATGTCTCTCAATGGTGGCAGGATATTGTTAGAAAGAAAGCTTAGGATCAGGATGATTATTCTTCTGCTTGCATATAGCAGCAAAAGGATTATATTTAAAGAGGAATGCGACTTTACACAGAACTGTATGGCAATGTCAGAGTTAGTGGTCAGTAACTAACTGTAGTATCTACCTGTAGAAAGTTATTGTGATATCAGATTAAACAAAATATTAACACCATGACTGAGTTGAACACAACCATGGCACAGCCAAGTAAGAATGAAGCACATGTCCTGACCCATGCTGACAGTGGCCGATATAGTTCTTCCTGACACTGTCAATAGAAATTCAGGAAAATCTTGAATGGATTGCCTGTTTCTTTCCAGCAGGACAGGAGCAGATCAGCCATATATATTTAAATAAGAACAATCTATCCATTGGGGAACTAAACCAAGAAAACTGTATATTGCTGCCTATCAGCTAAATGTGAATCTAATCCTAGGTATATAAATGCTATAGGAACTTAGTACTTGGCCCTTTTAGTTGTTGGAAACATGTTTTCTATCCATGTAGAAATGTTTGCTTTCCCATCAATTTGTATGTTTTGTATATATCTCATCTATATCTAATCTATCTCTATCTATCTATCTATCTATCTATCTATCTATCTATCTATCTATCTATCTAATCTATCTATCTATCTCTATCTATATATCTATACCTATATCTAATCTATATCTATATATCTATATATCTATATAATCTATATATATCTCTATATCATCTATATCTATATCTAATCTATATCTATATCTATATCAATATCCTCTATATCTAATCTATCTATATCTATATATCTATGTATATCAATCTATCTAGGAACAGTGTATGCATACACATTTTCAGGGAATCATATTGTAATTGACCACAATAAAATGACATTTAATTTTATCAAGAGCAGGACGATAGTCTACTTTGTGGGCTCAGTCTTACATTTACTCTGTATGAACTACACGCTTACATTTAATAATTCATTTGTTCATGAACAACCAGTAGATAAGCCCCTTATTCTGTGTTTCAATTAAAGTAAATAAGTGACCATATAATGTGTGTCCTAGAAAATGGAAGACAAATTATTTTTCCTCTCAAAGAAACTTTGAAGGACAATTGAGATAGCAAACTTGTACTATTGGGTTTAGAGGATGTACTTGTACAAGGCCTCTGAAACTGCATACTTTCAGAAATGGATTTAATAGACTCTTTTATTGTTCCAATTTATTAGTGGGCTGACACTGCAAAATGCTATCTCTTCTATTATTTGTGCTCAACTTGGCCAGAATCCCATTGTGCAATTACATAGGGAGAGAAAGCATTCCCTTCTCATTCCCTTCTGATGTTCTGACTACTCCAAATATTAGTTTCGAATGTGTGTGGTTAAGGGAGTCTAGACAGGTATGCAACTTGATTGACTGTGTGAATCTAAATTAGAAGGAGAAGATATAAAAATAATATGTAGGGTCAGAGAAATGGACAGAATGTTATAGTGTATAAAGATGGCTATATAAAAAATACTATCTGTCTATAAAGTCCTTTCTGATAATGACTACAATGAGCTGTTGCAACCAATATCATAAAAATGCTTTCTACCTGCATCTCTTCCAGAAATGCATGCTTTCTTTTCGACTCTGAGACATGACATGCAAAGATGGCAATTTCAGCAACAGAAATTGAGGTCAGATTGCAAAACTTGAAGCCATGTTTTGCTTGGTTTATAGATCCAGCATATTTTGTAACCAAATAAGTAAATAATAAAAAAAAAAATCACTTACTGTGAAATTTATTCTTCTAATAAAGATCTGTACAAGGTGTTGATTATTGCAACTACATTATTAGGCAGGAAATATCAACTTAGAAGCATTATTTATCAATGTTTGCCTTCTACTAAGTTAGAAAGGGTCCAGTGGAATGTTTCAGGTGTTTTTGAACACCTGGAGTGCAAAGACCTACAGAAAGCTTTGTGCTGCATGACACACATCACATCCATTTTTTTCTTATAAGCCCTATAAAATTTAAACTCAATGTCCTTCTATTAAAAAAAAAGGCAGCAAAGCAAAAGAGGTGTGGAAATTACTGCTTTAGGTGTTCTATCAGAACAAAAGCCTGTGGTAAAGGGCATGTCAAAATAGCTCACCTGACCACACTAAAACAGGTTGTATTCTACATCTGACTTGTAGACAAGTTCCAATGTTTGGGGCAGTTCTGTCACAGATGGCAAGAGCAAAAGGATGTGGTGTGATCAGAGAGACAATCATGAATTCTCAGGATGGAGCTCCTAGTGAGCTACATCTTAGAATGATCCATGCCCCACCACAGAGCTCCAGTTAGAGTATGGGGAGAGAGCCTGTCTGAGAGCCATTCAGAGCTTCTGAGCTCTTAGGTGGCCTCAAGACAATTCAGGCTTCATGAAGTAAAGTCTGTTTATTTTTAAATGAAGAAAACTTTAAGTAGTATGAGAGAATCCATTTGTGAATCTTGCCATCCACTGAATTATGCAGCCACTTGATTATAGTCAAGCCATTTTCCCTACTCTGATTTCTTTGTGTATTGCATTTTTACTCTAAAATATTTTCTTTATAGCCATTCACAGATGCAAAAGATGTTTCTGTGAACAAAGCCTATTCTGTTTTCTAAAAGCATTACTGCTGTCTTTCAGCATTACACATTATAATCCTTTTTTCTGCTTCACAGTGGGTTGATATGGAAATGGAATTACAAGGAGTATTAGAATATAGACCAATATGGGCCAAAATGTCATCCTTTGTTTCCCAAATAAATTATTGTCTTATCATATGGTCTAAGGCAACTAATTTAACTTCATCAGGCCCCAAATTCAGCAGAGATATATAGACAAAAACTATACATCTTAAATTGATTTGAAATGTGGTTATACCACATTCCTTCTGTCCCAAATTTCTAAATAAAAATGGAACTAAAATAATCCCTCCCCCTCCAAAATAATTATAAATTACTACAAAAATAAATTAACATTTTATGACATTCAAACTGTCCCTGAAAATTCCAGACGTAAGGTCTTCTGAAGTCCTTACTTAAAGTTTACTCTTTGTAAACTTCGTTTTGTTCAATATCTTTCTATTTGGTGTATGTTGCATTAAGCAGTGAATTATTTGAAAAATAAGTATGTTGCATTGCCTAACATAATGAAAATATTCATCCCAGTTTTTCATATATGATTATCTGTACTCATAAGCCTGGCTACATCTTAAGGGAGTGGAGAGAGAACCTGCACTCCACATTACAGTTTCATGATGCAAGTTTTGAAATGGCCACCTGAGGATATGGTTTATCTTTTTTATTTCCAAAAACCAGTAATATTGAAGGTTTGTAGGATTTCATACAACCGAAAGGTATTTAGCTTGGAAATGACCTTTAAGTTCAGCACGTCCAACTGTTGTCCCAATACCACCAAATTCACCATTAAACTGTGTCCCTAAGTCTGCACACCTTTTAAATACCTTCAGGGAGGGAGACTCAACCACTTCCCTGTCTGTTCCATAGCTTGAGAGATCATATAAGAGCTTGGCAAAACTACACAACTTATAGGGAGTATTCTGTCTGTATATCTTCAGAGAATACAACTTCTACAGAGCTTCTTTTTCTTGTCATTAAGTTTAAAAAAATAAAAGAAACTCTGTAAAAGTAGGGTACTTTTCTTGAAATGGAGCAATTTAGAGTCCTCCATGAGGTTACTCTGCTTCTTAAGGATTGAGAAACATGTAGTATTTAAGCAGAATAAAATTATATGCACATATGGTTAAGTGAATTTATCTAGCCATAATAGTGTAGTCTTATTTTGTAAAAGTAAATGTGCACATTTAGACCAGAATTATGTCTCTTTTAGTGCAAGGGAAGTATTCCAAAAGGAATGCTACTCCCCATTTAAGGCTGCTGCACAGGAGGCAGCCAACACTGCAAATCCAATAATGATGTTGAAATTACTCACACAACCCTACTGGCAAGTGATCCAGAAGGTTTTATTACTTATGTTGATTGTGTTCATGCCTTTTATACCCTTCTGTAGGTAACTCACTATTTAAAGCAGAATTTTCTCAAAATTATGACTTTCATGTGTGCATTATGTAATATCTAAGCTTGAGTCTCAAACCTTCCAAACTCATTTGTGAACTAATGTAAAATAGCACTGGAACTTTAGATAACAGAAAAAACCCTCCTCTTTTTAAAAGAAAATTCCCCAAATGACAGAGCAGGGTAACACCATTTACAAGCGTTAGAAATAACAGTTCATCCTTCTGCTCTATACATGTACCAGATCTGGTCATCACTGGATCTCCACTAATCTACAGCTGCTGAAGATGCAGCCTGATCTTCTTGATATTACACTATATTAAATTTATTGTGCATTTTAGAAGGCAAATTATATTTAGAAGGCAAATTATTGCACTTCAGAAGGCAAATTTAAAATAGGAAGCATATCTTGCATTTGTAGATGAAACATTCAAAAGGAAGGTATGTAAGGATCTAACATATTCTTAATTAATGCCATTTGCATGCTGATTTTGAATTGTTTCCCATTCCCTCATTGCACTATTAATATCATACTACTTCTCCCTGTCATTACTTGGCAGAATGGTTGTATTTTTTACCCCTGAGATTTTACTGGCTTTATTTATTCTGAACTACATTGAAGCATTGCAATTCAAAAATATATGAAAGAAACATAAACTAAAACTTGCTACTTTAAATATTCAGTTCATACATTCATACAAGTGTGATCATTGTGCCATAATAATGCTTCATTATACAGTCACTTTTAAAGGAAGCCTTATAATTTATAAGAGCCTAAATAGAAATGCAAATCTAGATATTTGTTGTACACAATTATTTTCTCTGGGGAAAATATATTTGTGAAACATAAAGGTAATGACAGTGGAAAGGCAGAGGTTGTTGCACGTCATGTCGTTACACTAATTTTATTTCAGTTGCTAACTTAGCTAACCTAAAAATTTTAAATAAAATTATCTTATAATCATGTCACTTCTACAATTCTTATGTGACTCAGCTCTTACTATTAACTTGCATGCAAGAGATGAGTAGATTTTCTCATCACCTTGGTAAATCCTTTGTAGAAATAATTTATATTGTTAACTCGATTTAAAATGCAACCTCAAGCAATTATGGAAAGCATTGGATTTATTTAGATATATAAAATAAGCTAGTTTTCAGAAGAGGAAACTTCTTCATGGAACTGTTAGCAACTATTTACACTTCCCTTTATTCTCATTTATTTACATGGCTGTCCGTGGGCTTTTTTCCACTGACACTCTTCGCCTATTTCGTGGTGGTGCTGCAGAGCTTGTGCTTGAGTTGCAAAAATAAAGTCCTGAATAATGGTACATATATTTTATGTCTGTTATAAAACTCTAAACTCACAAATGGATTCAATAAGCTCTGCTGGGCAGCTTTGGTGTATGTCCAGTACATTTTAATACTATATTAAAAATCTCATGTCAGAGTTCTTCAGTTATTTTTCTCCTACATTTCTCATTTGGGTTGAATTGCAATAATATATTTTCATCATATTTTCACATGATCCTGCCTACTTCAGAGCTGAGACCAGGGTCTATTTTCTTAAACCACTTGATAATATTTTCTGAATGTCTTTTAGAAAATATTTACAGCTACTGCTATTGAAACGTATTCCACAGCTGCCAGCTCTTATGTATGATAAATGGATGTTGCAATGCTAAGCACTTACTTAAAAGCTCTAAACCTAGGGACCAATATACTCTGCTTTCCTTAAAAGCAGCAGTACTAGACTTCCTAGTCTAGCATCTCCAGCTTATGGTTACTTATGTACTTATGGTTAGCTTATGTAGTTTCAGAGCAAGGAAACTGAAATTTCAAATGTGGCCAGAAAAACATGAAGTTATTATCATTGTAAACATGTCAGTGATCAATGATAGGTATATTGTAACTGCTGGTAAGAAGCAATTAAAAGAAAAATGGAGGAGTGGATCAGAAGAAGTAAAAATCAGCATATTTCAGATAAATCTTGATCACAAAACAATTGGTGACTTGCCTAGCTGCATGAGAAAATTAAGTTTCTTTTAAATATGCACCAAGATTAGTTGAATCAGAAGTTAAAACCAGACATGACCATGTATTTGGTTTCATTTCATGACTTTTGTTTGCTTGTTTGTTTTAGGAAAGCCAAAGTACTCCATCTACATATCAGAGGCTAATTTTTAATGTATTGCCCATTTATAGAGAAAAATATATTAAAAAATATATAGAAAATATGATTAATTTCTTCTGCATTCTCTCAAAAGCTCCTGACCTGACAGGTTTAATAATCAGATATATTTGTGCCTGTCTCCATTACTCTGAATGTATGACCTTTTCCAGTATAATAGGGTACCTGGATAGTTTATCTGGATAGCAATTGAATTTCTTTTTCTTGTCAGTTCTGCCCCAGTGTGCAGAGAAATCGTGTCTGTTCAAATTAACTGAGCAAAACCATGATTATGTCTCTGTAAAAAAAATTTTAGATGATTAGACATACTGGAAAATGATATGCATAGACATATCATGAGTCTTTTGGAGATAGATTTCTTGCTCGTTTTCATTGGGTTTTTAGGTATAGAATCATTACTTTGGTTGTAAGATCTCAGAATTTTCTGTGCAGGTACAGTACTTCTCAGCTAAAAATCTGATTGTGACTGGGTTCACAGCATTTTGGTTTGTATCAGACCAAGTTGATTGGACAGAGCAAAGTGAGCAATTTAAAGCAACCAGGATTTTTCTCCCAATTTTGGCTGCAACAAAAGATTTTAAAAAATAAAACTCAGTCTATCTCCAAAGAATTATTATCAAATGTATGCTACAATTTGAAAAACACAGATAGCATTTAGATGTGTATATTTTTCTTAAATGAGTCTAAGAATTAATCTTATTTTTACAAACAATTATTAATAAATTTTAAGTTTTTATATAGGTACTTTTAAATAGCAAATTAAAAAAAACAAACTTTGAAATTAATGATGTATAGTATTATAGAAATACACACTAATATAAAAATATTTTCCCAGATTCTGAACAGATTGATATGAGACATTAATCTTCTTTAAATAGACACAAGAATTTTCCAGCTATAACTGAATATAAAAGGTTTTCTAAATCCATAACATTTTAACATTAAACAGAAAAGAAAGAGAGACGTTATCCACTTGACTGAAATAAAAGAGAAAAATCAATCCATATATAAAGCTGTAAAGAATGTAATGATAAGACTATATCATAGATGTAGATCCCTGGCCAAATATTTTATTTTTTCCCCCAAAACAAACAGTTTAATTAACCAGGGACATAAACTGTTTAATTAGTTATTTTTGAGACGTCCAGTCTTATTTGTGAGGTGTTATAGACCAAACCATTACATATTAAATAAAGATTTGCTGACACTAGAATATTTCTGAAAAAGGTTCTAATGAATACATCTGTTTTGACAAAATAGTCTCATTGAAAAATTCCTGATTTGTGCCAGTTGATTCTGGTTAGCATCATGTGGTGAGACACAAAGCCACGAGGCACTGCTTCCAAGAGAGTAAAAGTTACACAACGGGCCCCACAGAGCTGAAAGCAGGAGAGGCTCGAGCAACCCTCCAGTGTATGAACTCCCCAGGCTGTCCCCAGACTCAAGCCAGTTTGGGCTACATCTCTTTCCTTTTGATACTGCTACCCACTGTGGTACCTTCATGTATCTCCTACTAGACCAGCTCGTGTCAATACATATGATGACTAGACCGTCAGTGCCCAGAAGCTAGAAGCCAAAACCCACCTATATGGCATATTCCTTTGGATTCCTGAGAAGTGGAATGATCCATTTCTTTGGAGGGAGGAGGAAGAGATGGCAATATAAAATGAGGATATGATCTGTAATCAAATAATGTTGCTATAAATGAAACAGTTTGTTTGTGCTGATTTGGGTTCAACCTGAATATTGAAAAATCCAACTGTTATGGCAATATCAATTGCCATTTACCATACTCTGCCGATTTCAGGACTACACACCATATGGAAAGCGAAGAATTTAGAAGGTGGAGGGAATTAGTAAACTGCAACTAAGCCTGGGGATTTAATAAATTCATAAAAGATGCATACCAGCAAATTTAGGACAGAAAGAGTCAGCAAAGTGCCCAAACAAAGAAAAGGTCTGCGTAGGTCTAAAAATGTTTTACTAGGAAAAGAAAAGCAGAAGAAAATAAAGCAGAATAGGTGGAAAAAAATAATGTGCTCATTATTTTAAAAATCATAGTTTAATTTATTCAAAAATTGAAATACAGTTAATCTCTAAAACTAAAACTTTTTTTTAAAGGTTCACTTCAAAGAAAGCTTTTTACACAACAGTATCTCTGTTGGCAATGTATTTAGTCTGAATAATCCACTATGCTGGTGGTTATTATATCAGTCCTGTGTGACTCAGATATCATCAGGGTTTGCACAGGTGCTTTGATTGATCTGCTGACTAAAGACACGATCAAAAGTCTTTTCCAGTGAAGCTATTCTGTAACCATGTGATTGTCTTTCTATTAACTAAATATTTGAACCTAGTACAAATGGCTTGGGAAACTCCTGTATTCATTTAGTAGATAAAAAAAATACATTATTTTTAAAATAGCTTTGTAAGCATTTAAGAATGATTTTTATTTAATTCAGCCTCTTTCTTTTTAAATCGACATGAGATGAAGGTTTTGCTCTAATATTTTTTCACAGTAATCTAGAATTTAACAAAATGTAAACAAAGATAACTTTCTTAGAAATATTCTCCAAATAGAAGTATATGATAGGAAAATATTTCATTTTAAAACAACATATTTCCTATTTGTTACTCTTCTTTTCTAATCTAATGTCAACAAATCCTTCAATGCTTATATGCCTTTGGGAATTATCTGTGGCTTTTACAGATTTTGGTACTGAACTTTAGGGAAAAATGACTTGCAAGATTAGCAGGACCGGAAAAATGAACATCTGTTGGAAAAATGAACAGCTGCTTGTCTGAGTTGCATGATGAGTAATCTGTTACTAAACATTTTCCTCACAAGTAGATTTCATTGCAATTAATATAATCTATTTAGTGTTCTTTACTGACTTAAGAATTTTAACTAG